>JAWNGG020000184.1:0-514769 GCA_036937485.2 Tetragonisca angustula
AAGGCAGTATCTTAACTCTGGTATTTTTAAGCTTGCGAAACGATGCGCCAGAGGGACGTCGTGGTAATATCTCTCGCGTGGTAAACTTTTCAAAACATGCAGTAAACCAATTAACTATATGTACGAAATTCATTTTATCGTCGAATTTCAAATTGAACAATCAATATTGATTGCATTCAGATTTACTTACACGAGTTATCCACTTGTACAAATATAATGTAATACGATATATACAGATGTTCAACTCGTTTGTGTATTAAATCAGAAAATAAAGTATAATAAATAATAGAGTAATGTAAAACAATTGCAAAGATGAAAATACACAATTGCGTATTAAACACATTTGTGTATCAAATCAGAAAATAAAGTATAATAAATAACAGAGTAAATGTAAAACAGTTGCAACGATGAAAAAGACATTCATAATTCGATTTTCACCAGGATTCGAAGTCATAGATACTTCTCAAATTAAAACACACGAATTTTATTCATTTTTAACAACAGTTTTAACTAATTAAATTTAATTAGTTAATCAACAGTTAAATAACCTAAGTATACATTGAATAATAATATGTTAAAGCTCTGTTAAACTTCTTTAACAAATTAAGTTGATAAATTGTAAATAAATTTTATTAAAATCCTTTAAGAAAAATTAAGAAAAACATTACCTAGCAAAAAATCTCGAAATACACCGGGCTCCGTGAAGTTCCAAAATATCAACCGTAGACTAACGAAGAGTTTCCTTAAAAATAACCACGAAACCGGTAAATCCAATTTAAGGAAACGGGGCAACGATTCTATCTTCGGACTTCTCAAGCAGATCAGACGGCAAATAATCGGTAGAACTGGATCAGAAATATTTTATTCACTCCTGTGACGCTGTTTCGTCATTCGAGTTCCCCTTTTTCTGTCCTACCTTTTCTTTTTATTATTATTATTATTATTATTATTATTATTATTGTTCATCTGTGTCACTGCACCAACACACACGGCCATCGATATTGAAATTTTATTTCAAATTCATTTAACGCGAGGGAGGCTCAGAAACGATCCGCAAACATTTCGTCGAATTCGATTGAACTCGCGCGTACGAAAGAACCTTGGGAAATGATATCGACGTGAAGTGGAGGGCCTCTGTCCGAATAAATAAATAAATTGTTTACCTAAAAACAACGGTGAACGCGAACCACATCGTCGTTCGATATACAGGGTGTCCTCGGTTTTTCCCGCCAAACTGCGAGAACTTCGTATAACATTTTTTCCCTCTTTTGGCACCTAGAATAAGCTTGTTTGGCGGGAAAATCCCGGGAAACACCCTGTATATATATATATATATATATATATATGTGTGTATATGTATCGATTGTATCCGGCGCGTACAATCGCAGTCGAACAAATGAAAAACAAATTTTGAAAAAATTCAGCAAACATCGTCGGCTGGCGTGACGTGGCTCGCGTTTTACAAACAAGATATCCGATTCTCGTCGGCAAAAAAAGGCAACGCCGCGATGCGTTAAATCGAAATAAAGAACAACAGTATATTATTTTTTTTCCTTTCTTTTTTTTTTTTTTTTTTTTACTGTTTCGCTGGTGGAAGATCGTTTGTTTGCTTTTTGTTTGAAACACGATGCGAAATACGAAAGAGGGGAAAGTAGAAAATGTCGAAAAATATGAAGGTACAGTTATTCGAGAAGCTGTCTTTGACGATTAATTTCAGCGTAGACCCTTTAAAGAATTTTGCTTGAAAAATTCGTTTCAACGCCAACTGTCTGTTAAAGTTTTGTACCGTAATGAGTCTTTCGAATGGGTTCTCTTTGCGTAATTCTTAATTAATGAAAGTTCCCAAGACTCTTTGCAAAGGAGATGACTCCTAATTAGCTAAAACTGAAAACTAACCTCAAATCCTCTCTCAATCTTCCGTCCATTTTTAGAGAACTCTGACCTAACCTCTAAACTTAACTAATTGAAACAATTTAAACAGGCTAAAAACGACAAAACGTTTTGAAAACGAGTCTTTTCGTCTGAGTTCTAGCCTCTCAATCTTCCATCCACTTTTAGAAAACTCGAACCTAACCTCCAAAGTAATTGAAACAATTTAAATAGGCTGAAAACGACAAAACGTTTTGAAAACGAGTCTTTCTGTCTGATTTCTAGCCTCTTAATCTTCTGTCCACTTTTAGAAAACTCAAACCTAACCTCCAAAGTAATTAAAACAATTTAAATAGGCTGAAAACGTTTTGAAAACGAGTCTTTTTGTCTGATTTCTAGCCTTTCAATCTCCCGTTCACTTTCAGGAAACTCGAACCTAACCTCCAAAGTAATTGAAACAATTTAAATAGGCTAAAAACGTTTTGAAAACGAGTCTTTTCGTCTGAGCCCTAACCTTTCAATCTCTCGTTCACTTTTAGAGAACTCAAACCTAACCTCCAAAGTTAACTAATTAAAACAATTTAAGAAGCGATAAAACGTTTTGAAAACGAGTCTTTTCATCTGATCCCTAGCCAACCATTAAACCCCCCCCCCCAAATATAATTGTTAACTCTTCCGTATCACTCTCGATGATCATGGTACTGCCTGCGAGTCGCGAGAGTAGCGATCGTCATACTGGCCGAACGTCTGAGATTGGCGTTATAATTTCTTCCTTTCGTCTCTTTCTTTCTAGCTTTTGCCGTCCTTGTCGCGCAACAGCCGCATTCTCCATTTCGACGTGCACGTGTTACGACTGCGAACGTGCGGATCTCATCCACACACGGAGCCACGAGTAACGCAATAACGTTCGATTATTGGTAGTCACGGTACGCGGCGAGGACACGGCGAGATTGCTGCACCGGTCCGTGCTCGTATATCAAAGCTTTCGCGTGTTCTCTGCTTTTCCCGAAGCATCGCGACCCGCCGTCAAAAGCCCTCTCGCCGTTTCCATCCCTCTTTTCCCGTGCTTCCAGCCTCCCCGTTATAGCGATGTTTCACTCATGTATACACAAATATGAGCGACAAGGGAGACCGCTCTGGATAAATCGAGACATTCCCGCCATGGGGATACGCGATTAAATTCGATCCTTTTGCCTCGCGATCTTCTTCACTTTTAGCAATTTTTCGACGGTGGCCCGTGATTTCGAAATCCTTTATTAGGTTTCCAGCCTGTTCGTGATTGCTCTGCGTCACTTCGTTGCTGTTTTCCCTTTCGAGATATATCATCTTTGACATTCTTTTGGATTTAAAACCTCTTTGACAGTTTCTCCTTACCGTTTTTATTCGTCTTGCTTCGCAGTAAACAGCAAACAGGGCAATTGGAAAGTTGTTGAACCGTTATAATTGAGAAATGAATTGTTTAACAATTTCACTTGATCCCATTTTAAAGTGTAAAGCTTCTACTTTGTCTCTAAATACCTGAGATTGTTCCTCTCGACGATGATTTTATTACTGTTTCATGAAAATTATTAAAATTCGAACGCAATTTTTCTCGCGATTAAATCTACCACCATTTTGAGGAATGAAGTTTCCCCTCTTCGTTTTAAATCATTTCTCATCCAAAGTATTTTCTACGCTAATCATTTCTGTATTCGGAACTTTTTCATTATTTTTTTACAATAAATTATATGTATATATCTTCCCTTGTCCTACAAATTTCATAAACCGATTTATCGATTTGCAAACAGCCGATGCCGATATCCCGAAATGATTGATTAAATCTTCACGAAATCATTAAACGTATTGCTCTTTTGTATTTACTTTCGAATCTCTTCCATTCGCCTATCTCGTAATTTTCTATTTGATCTTCGAATAAATGGGAAACCTCGCTTCAATTTCGCTTCGCCTCCTATCGTTGTCATTACCCCTCCCTCCCTCGACAAATTCCCTAAACCGATTTATCGATTGCAAACAGCTGATACCGATATCCCGAAGTAATTAATTAAATCTGGCTGCCTCCATCTAGAGTGAAACACATCTAGTAGTCGCGTTGGCTGAAACGTAGCCGGCGTGCCGGAAGTCGGTGATCGTAAGCAAGGGTCTGTGTGTCGCCGGGGCTTACATCCTCGAGCGTTGACAATCTAACGTAATTTACTTGCCGTTTAACGTAATTAAAGTGTACTTTGAGGTGTGGCGGGACGAGAAATTAGCAGTGAACTTCGGTTTATCGGGAAACTTCCCGAGAGCGAAATCGACACCGTCCTCGCGGTCCCCGCTTATCTTCTGTAAATTTCGCGCAGTATCTCGTTGTTGGAGGTCATTTGCGAAATCAGACGAACCTGCTCGTTCAGAGATGAGTTGGTACGGAGTGAGAGAGATAGACAGACATGTATGCATATATATAAAGAGAGAGAGAGAAAGATGGGTGTGCTTCCTGTCGCGATTACGAGCATTCCGCAAACAACATATTTCATCGGAGACAACCTATGTTCCACCAACTTCGAAACGTTTGTCGCTGTTGTAAAACAATTTAGTAAAACAGCAATAAAATACAAGTTCCTTTAAAAATGATTCGTCTTATTCATCTTTGTGCTATTTTTTTATTTTCACATGTAACAATAATTTGAAATATTCATTTTTAAAGTCGTTGGAAGCGATTACCTTTATTCATATTGTTAGTATTGTGAATGTATAGAATAATTTTCGGCAGAAATTAAATTCGAGCGAATAATGCAAGGTGAAGTAATGCTAAAGTTATTTTAACGTTTATTTATTTTTGTTATATATTTATTTATTTATTTTTATTTTATTTTTAGGTGTTATTTATTTATTTATTTTTATTTTAGTTATTTATTTATTTATTTTTATTTCATTTCTATTAAGTGTAATTTATGTCACTTTAATATTCGAAATGCGACTTGATTGTATTAGTTTCTCGTTTGAATCGATTTTCCACGATTTCGAAGGATACCAGCGAAATGATATTTTTAAGAAATCTTGATATTTTATTCATGGTGTCCTCACTGCCCTAACTGACACTCGAGTTCAGTAAATTAAATTCAACGGAAGGACGAAAGCTGTATTATTGAAAAATCTTATTATTCAGAGATTTTCTTCTGTCTGTTATTATCTAAAATATCATTTCTCGATTTAACGTACAATAGATATGAACGTGCAATATTATTCTAGTCAATAATCATTAACAATAGTAACGAAACCATACTTGAGCCTTTGAGTATAAAACCAAAACGTGTTACACGTTTGCCTCTGAAATACCACGCTTCCATTCATCACGAAAAATAACTGACTCCTTGACACCATCGTCGAATAGATTATTAGAAATTCAATATCAGAAAACCGTGAACGCTCCCTTTGCTCGAAAATTCCCGTTCGAAAACTTTGGAAACAGTATCACACTGAAGTTTATCACCGAGCGGGATGTGAAATCGTTGTGTTTCACAGAGTTCGCAGATTTTTGCATTAACGACGATCGCGGAGTAACAGACGACACGGGAGACGTTTGAAATGTGTTCGATATCGAGCGATATCGCGCCAGATCGCGTAGAACCGCGTCGCCGGGGCAACGGGGCGATTTAAAAATTTCTCCCTCCTGTTGCGCGCTCGCGTGCATTTAAGAGTGAACTGACGTAATCCCCGGCGTAACAGGCGAGCTTTCCCCCCTCTGTGCTTGATGTTTAAATCCTCCGACCTTGCGTTACGCGGGAATAAACGAAATCTGCCCAGCGGGTGGACGTAAAAAGGAATTGCGGGTACCTTGGCTCTTACGACCGGACCGCCAGAGGTATTACCGTCGAGCTTTTTCTTTTTAACATAAACGGTCCATCCTGTTTGTTGTTCCTCTTTCGAGATCGAGATCTTGCCATCTTTCTTTGAACGTTTGTTCAAATTTTCTTTTCTTCTTTTTTTTAACAAAAATAGTTGAAAGTAACACTTGTTTTATTCCAGTATCGTTTATTTCATTATTACATCAAGTTTTGCCATCTTTCTTTGAACTTTTCTCGTTTAAATTTTCTTTTTTTCTTGTGGAACATTTTATTCCAACGTTGTTATTTTGTTACAGCGAGGCGTGACGTAATTACCCAACGTTTTAAAAGCTGATACGTGTACCTGTGAAGGTGCAGTTGTGGTTGAAAGTGAAGTTGCAGAAAATCCGCAACGAAAGTTTTGGAATTACTTGGAAAGAAAATGTATTTGGTAATTAACTGTTAGTCGCGTGAACAAAAATTCTCAAAAAGTTATAAATATCATCATCGATGAAAGAGAAGATCCAATGATCGATTATTCTTTTTTTATTCCGTCTTTGACCTTAGTCTTTAATAGTTGACTATTAGTCGCGCAAATTCCAGAACGCAGTCTTCTAAAAATTTTCAGTCGAAATTCCGAGAGATTCCTCAGCGTCGTCAAAGAAGGAAAAAAACAAAATCAATAATCAACTATTAGTCGGTTCCGAAACCAACGTGATTATGCTCGAGAAACAAAAACTCTTGAAAAATTCGACACAATCATCCGAGGAAAGGAAAAAAAGATTTAATGACTAACTATTGGCCAGGCAAATTTAAGGAAAAACAAAACGAGGATTAATCATTGCGAAGCCAGACTATGAATAGCGATTGTGACACGGTTCATCAGATCGACAAATCCGAAAATTGTCCCCAAACGCTGTTCATCATTATAGGATTGACCTGTTCGAACGGAACAACAGCCACGGTACGCTGCAAACAGTTTAGAGTTACTTGGTATCCTTCATTCACCTATTATCGGTTATAACAATACGCTGAACGAACAGGTTCGAATTCAACGGGGGAGGGAAACTGTTTCCGGCGGCGTTGTTTTCGAACGCGTGGCCAACCCTGCTTTCCTGCTCGCTTTCAATTATCTCGAGAGTACCGTGAGTGCCGCGATCGACACGTTTTCACGTGGACATTGTATCCCACCGTCGAGAATTATTTTTAATAGCATTTCAAACGACACTCTTTTCGTTTGCTTCCTTTTTCTTTTTTTTTTTTTTATTTTTAAAAGCTTTGTTCTATTTTGGAAATATTTTCGCAATAATATTTTTATTTCTTTTGGGAGGGGGGGGGGGAAGGGAGAACGCGAAAAATTGGGATCGTTTGTTTGGCGTTGTTGATTGCGGTGTAAATGAATTATTCGTTCATTCGTTATTTATTTGTGACAATTCAATTTGCGAGTAATTTATTAATACAAATTAACAATTTCAAACCTTTCAATGTAACGTAAATCTTTTAAGTGAAGATCGTTTATTTGTAACGTAGATTAATAATTCAATATTTGATTTATCGATATGTTCGATTTTTCACGTGATATAATCTTTTAAACGGAGACCGCCTGTTTACTATTATTAATAATTAAGCAATGACAAAATATGTTAAGTTAAATTATTACAATCAGTCGTAATTTCTTTTTAAAAATGGATAGACTCTTTTTATAAATTGGCAAATTAATCGTAACATCAACAGTCGACAACGAAAATTAATCGTAACATCAACAATTGTAATTCTTAGTTTCAAGACCTCAAGTTAAATTGAAACGTCACGATTTTCTTTTATATATATTAATATATTATATTAATATATTATATATAATAAATATTATATTATATAATATTATATATTATATATTATATATTATATAATAAATTCTGATTATAAAGAATCAATGCAATTAGCGAAGAATTAATTATTCCACACGTTTCCCATCTCACAATTACACACAGTGAAATTTTAAACACATTAATTGTCTCTGCTATCATTTTCCTTATTCTTTCTCTTTTTTTTATATTAAAAAAGTTGTAATATCAAATCACGCTCGCAGCAGGGAATTACGGTTTCAATTTGAAAGAGAAAGCAATTCTTCAAACTGAGAAATGCAAATTACACACGGCGTTTCCAATAATTTACATCTGACGCGATATTATAGTAATTGACTGATGTTTGAAGGCCAAAGACTGAAGAAAAAAGAAATGAAAGGTTCAAAAGTACCGACGATCCAATTTCCAACTTGCATTTCAACGCAGAGCCACTCAGCCACCACGCGTAACTCTTTAAGCTCGCCTCCGCAAATTTGCCATAGTCGTCAATAGCCGGCACCAAATGTAATCCAGACTTAACCTAAAAAGCGAGCACAGCCCCCGAAATCAAGAAATCCCGCGGGGATCCCCTATTTGTATTATTCGACCGAATATTACCTCCGTTGCGAAAGCACCGGCAAACATAACCGGGAAATCTCGAACGAGCAACACTGAAGCGCGGGAAACACTCGCCACGCTCCAAATACCAAATTGCATTGACAAAGAGCGGCTCGAGGAACGCGACGCTGGGACAGAGAATCGAATGGAATAATCCGATGATGAAGGAGAAAAAGAGAGAAAAAAGGGAAGAGAAAAGAGAAAGAAACGCGAGTTTTCGAACGATGACGTTTGAAACAAAAAGAAGGGACGGAGGAGAAGGAGGAGGATGAATAATTTCGAGCTCGGAAGTGACGACGATTTGCAAAGCGTGCGCGGCGACAAAACAATCAAAATGTAAAGGACATTCCCTGTGGTCGTGGGCGGGGGAGGGGTGGTTGGCTTTTGATCTGAAGCACGACGGTTTTGCCGCTCGACGAGATGATAGCGATATACCGGAAACTGGGTCAAGTGCAGTTCAGTTACCCCCCCGTAGGAGGCGACGTTTTCGAAACGCGCACAAACGCTCCCGCTTCGCTCGTCGTCCTTGCCTTGCCTCTTTCTCAGAATACAGCGACGAAAGTGAAATCTTTCTCGGTGGAATTATTCCCGCTTCCGCTGACGACGGGAACCTTCTCGAAATTTAGAAACAGGACTTGCAGACTTGTTTCTAAATGGCTAGACGTTTCTCGCTGGAATTTTCATCGTTGAACTTATATGAAACTTTCTAAGTGTACAATTGTACATGTAGGAATACACGTAGTGCGTGAAACGTATAGCATATTGCAATATTTGAAAAGTATAGTGATGTAAATGAAAAGTAAAAAATGTTTCGAGTGCAGCATTTTCTATGATGCCTAGTATAGTATTCTATAATCTCCTATATTTTATATTCTATAGTTTATAGTTTCCTATATTCTATATTCCATATTCTATAGTCTCCTATATTCCGTATTCTATATTCTATATTCTCCTATATTTTATATTCTGTAGTCTCCTATATTCTATATTCTATAGTTTCCTATATTCTATATTCTATAGTCTCCTATATTCCATATTCTATATTCTATAGTATTTTATGTTCTATATTCTATAGTCTCCTATATTCCATATTCTATATTCTATATTCTATAGCCTTCTATATTCTATATTCTCTTATATTTTATATTCTGTAGTCTCCTATATTCTATATTCTATAGTCTCCTATATTCCATATTCTATATTCTATAGTATTTTATGTTCTATATTCTATAGTCTCCTATATTCCATATTCTATATTCTATATTCTATAGCCTTCTATATTCTATATTCTCTTATATTTTATATTCTGTAGTCTCCTATATTCTATATTCTATAGTCTCCTATATTCTATATTCTATATTATATAGTTTTCTATATTCTGTATTCTATAGTATTCTATATTCTATATTCTATATTCTTTAGTATTCTATATTCTATATTATTAATATAGCATTTTCCATGTAGTATTTAGTATAAACGATTTTCAACGAAGATTCGATTATTTCTTAATTATATTTTCAACACCTCATATACCTAATACATACTCGAACCAAACCGATCATATTTAAAGTCGCCAAATTTCACCGAAGAGTTTGATTTTTAATTACCAAGAATCAAACAAAAATTCTCCGAAAGCAATTCTTCAAGTCCTCTGGTAAATGCAAATTACGAACATATAATAAACGATAAATTACAAATACCAATGTAAATTATTAAATTGCACGAAACGTCGACAAACGAAAGTTTTCTAGAAAGAAACCAAGAGAAAAAGAGGGCTACGAATAAATTACAAACAACATCGTAAATTATTAAATTGTGTGAAACGAAATTGTCGAGAAACGAAAATTTCCTGGAAAGAAACTACGAAAAGAAGAGAGAAAAAAAGAGAGAGAGAGAGAGAGTTGGGAGTCAAAATTTCACATGTAAACGTGTGTAACAATCTCCCAGTGAAGTGACGGTGAGAAACAAAAACGTAGGGCGTGATATTTCGTATCATCCCTCGAAACCATATCGAATATCCTTTTCGCGAGACATTTGAGACCAAAGTACACTCCTCCTACGTAGAGACGTGTGTGTGTGTGTGTGTGTGTGTGTAGAAGAAGACGGATGCGCGAATGCACGGACCGGAAACCAGGTCAAAAACGGTCCGGTTAGTCCCTTTCCCCCCAACGATAGATACTCGAAAGCACTTTGAAAACACGAGGCCAGACCCCAGCCAGAGAAGCCTGCATTTCCCCTCGAATTTACCGATGACCCGGTCGCGCTAACACTCCCTGTATCCCTTGGCCTCTCCAAATCCCTCGTCGATCCGATGCTCCCATCCCTCTCGATCGTCTGGCTCTCTCGCATTCGGTATCCGATGCACGATGAAGGATTTGATCGGGAATTCGGTGACGATTAACTCGGCTCGATTCTCTAGCGATATCGAAGGAAGGAAGGATTTTTTTTGCGTTTGCACGTCTTTTTGTTTGTTTCTGTATGAGTGGAAAGTGGAACTTGACTCGAAACGTGAGGAAGTTGGACAGCTGGACGTTCCTAGTTTTTGGCTTAGTTATAGTCTTTGGTTTTCTTAAAATATAAATTTATTTATATATTATATAAGTAAATTTATATATATATATATATAACTTTAAATTAATGACTCGAAACACGAGGAAGTTGAACAATTGGACATTCTTAGTTTTTGGCTTAGTTATAGTCTTTGGTTTTCTTAAAATATAAATTTACTTATATATATTATACAAGTAAATTTATATTTATATATATTAAATTTATAATTTATATATATATAATTTTAAATTAATGTAATTGAATAAAGTTTTATAATAAAAATATATTTTAGTAATAATTAAAAATTAATAACATCACTAACAGTTTAAAATAATGAAAATGAATTTTTTTAGAAATAAATAAGTAAAATTTATTTTGCACCGTTTGTATCAAGCTCAACTAATTTATTTTAATAATTTAATTATCTCGAAAGCAAATGATCTAAATATATATATATACATATATATATTTTTTGTGAAATAAAATATTTAAAATAATATATTTAAAAATTAAATATTTATCGTACTTATCGTATTTATTAATATCTTTCGTGTATTTAAAAGTTTTGAGTATTTGAGGTCCTAGGGATTCGAGGATTTTGGAATTTCAAGTGGAGATGTCGATTTGGATTTGTATTTCGGAATTTTTCAATGTTGTCAGCCTCCGAATATTATAATCGACTTGTATTAGAATTGTCGTTGGGGAATTGCGTGCAGCAACTGCACTCTGTACAGAGATCCTTCCAATGTTCAATTATTGAAATACGTGGAACGTTCGATTCGTGGAAAATATTAAGATTAAAGAATCATCGAGGACGATAGGAAATTGTTGCCTCGCCTCGTCGCGAATATTGTCACGAGCGAAAGAAGATGCAAAAAATCTCGACGAGGAAATAATTAGCGAAACTCTAGTGAAAACTCGCGAAACACGCGAGAGCAGGTATCTACCAAGGGGGGATCAAGCTTCTACGACACGATAAATCAAGGCAACAGCAGCCTCCAACCCGAGCTAACCCGTTTCTCCGATTTCTCGTGTCTGGGGATCTCGCGTTTCGTCGAAAACTCGAGCGCCTATCGTCGAACACGCCACGTTGCCGTCGAACAGAAGGGGTGCGCGACCGGAGAGGGTGCATGGTATGGCGGTTGCCGGCTGAACAAGGACGCAGCAGGCAGCAGCGGGTATAATCGGCTTACAGCAACGCAGCCTGACGAGCCCGTGAACGAACGGGCAGACTTGATCCCCAAAAGCCTCGATATCTCGAAAGCTCCGATATAACTCCCCGTCCTCTCTCTCTCTCTGCTCTGCTCGTACCCTCTCTCGCCCACCTCATTCGGCTTGTTCGGCCTGGCAAAGCCGGCCGCGCGTTCGCTCGCGGGGTCTACGGCTTCAACAGAATGGAAATGTGAACGGAGAGAGAGAGAGAATCCGGGTGATCCGTTCGTATTTCCCGCGAATTTCGACCCAGTTGCCTTTCGCCTGCTCTCGTGCGTCCGTGTATTCTTTTTTATTTACGCGTCGAAGCGTGACAAGCGACGATCAGAACGTTGACCTGTGACTTATTTTCTTTTTTTTTTATTATTATTATTATTATCGTTTGATTGGAAGTGGCCGCGTGTCGGTGTTGGAACATTTCACGGCGATGTTGGTTGAGTGTAATATTCGGTGCTTGTCGCATACTTGAGTGTAACGTTCGGCACTTAGAACGTTAACTTGTGACTTGGTTTTGATTGGTCTTATTTCTTATTTCGATTGGAAGTAATTTCGTTCGAAAATTGTTGAAAACTTCTCGAGTGTAATATTTGTCGTATTTTGTCGATGATAAAACTACTGAATTACACGTACGTTTTGTCAGGAAGTTTATCAATTGTAATTGGCGTGTAATTTGATTTTTGTCCTGATTATCACGTGTTCACCAAGTTCCTTTCGAAAGAAAAGTTTCTTGCTCTTTCTTGCCGAAAATATTGGCCGAAAGGAAATCTAGCAAGGAAGCAACGACTTGTAATCTCAGAAATATAATTTAATTTTCGTTCAGGATATCAAGTACATTTAATTTACAATCGTTACGCCATAAGAGATTAAAATATAAATTCAATTAAATCGAAATATAATGTAATCCTCATCGTCACTGGTGAAACTGGATTTTCACTTTCTCGCTAAAGATTTGAATGAGGAAAATTAAATTGCATAGTATCGTTCTTTCAAACACGCACGAAATAATCGAAACCGAAACGTTTGGCAAATTTCACCAGGTAAAAGAAAAGAAAAAAAAAGAAGAAATTGCTCGAAAGTATTTCGATCCATTATCGGGGTGGATAATCTTTTAGGCAAGCTTCGTTAGCAAGTTAAAAAAAATTCTCCGGGAACGTGCAAACTAGGATTATCCGCGGAGTCTGCTCGACTTTTTAACGGAATGGCTGATGGAACGATATAACAAGATCGCGATTGTGAAAACTTTCCCTCCTCGAGGAGCACGAGCTCAAACGAAAAGTTATTTCTTCCCGTGGCTGGCTCGCCGTTGGAGGTACGAAGCAATCTAAATAATGACGTGAATCCGATACTTCGTGTGGAAAAGAATCGAACGGAGTGTTAAGTGGAGCGATCCGCGATAAGATCCGCGTCAAACTTCAAACTTCTTATTCTCTCGCGCAGACTTGTTTCGCGTGTATTGTACACCTCTTTCTCTCATCTTTGTTAACCTCTGCTACATCTCTAACAATATCTTTTACATCTTTCTCCCTTCCGTTCAGCATCGTTCAATTCTCTCGTGTAACTCTTTTCCTAAATTTATTTTTTTTTTTGGCTGGAAATTGTTCTTCTCTTTTGGATTTTCTTTTCTTTCTTTCGCAGAATTATAGTATATATTGTAAATACAACGCTAATGCTACTCTAAATGTGTTGTAATTTATTAATTAATGCATTCTAAGAATAAGAATTCGTGGAATATAATATACAGTAGATATGTTTCGTTCACTATTATTTGGGTTCCATTTATTAGTATATTTATTAGTACTAGTATGAATGAAAGATCACTAGTATTTAAATAGTAAGCAACAAAATTGCATGAATAATCATACAACCACAAGACTGTGTAATAAACAATAATCCTAAATAATCATAAAATTTCGGATCGTCCGTCACTCGAACCACGATTCGAAAATAATCTACATTTTACATTCAGATTAGACAAACGAATACAACATTAACAAAAGGGTGATGATTGATAACAACATTAAAATGAAAATATCTCCTAAACTACTGACTTTTTTAACACAAATAGGTTAATACTCTTTTTAAAAAGAATATCAAGCTGCATCAACTGATGCAATAAAAAATATATGATTCCATTAAAAAAAAAAACGTTAATGACCTTCACATGTCTATACCTCATCTGAAACATTTTTCATTACACGTAATAATAATGGCGTAAATCTAGATGGCAGTATGCGGTGGCCCACCCTGTATACCAGAATTCCAAGAACGGAATTTTCCGACCACGGTGTTAGTGTCCCTTTACGAATACTAACTAATTCAATGTTAACCACCTTGTCTTAGATTGCCCTTTTATTTACACTATTACACTATTGTCTGTATTATTATATTTCCTTTATTTTGTCTTATATTTGTACATTAATTGTGTGACGTTGTTGTCTCGATTGATTCCCTATTTCTTGGAGTGTATGTTAGTGGGATGTAAGCGAGGCGAGTAGTGAGTCGTGGATGATGGTGTGTCGTAGCATGTGAGACGGAACATCAATCATCAAACATAATCGCAACTTAATGAGAATTTTGCGCGTACTACGCAAAGAAATATACGTATGAAACGTCCAAATTGGCTGAGAAATTTCAATTTTTCCTCCCGTCTAAATTTCATTCGTAAAAATATACACCTGTCCGATTGCAACGACGAAAGGGAATTCCAATGCTTCGGTAGAAGAACATGACCGAAGCATTTCTGCAGCGGCGCAGACGATGGGAACAAAGGCAGGGGTGGTAGGCTGGCATAATCACGGGCAATCGGAGCGCGCGTCGCCGCGAGCGCGAAGTTGAAACACGCGCGTGTCGAACCGTCCGATATGGAGGT
This sequence comes from Tetragonisca angustula, assembly GCA_036937485.2. NCBI lineage: Eukaryota > Metazoa > Arthropoda > Insecta > Hymenoptera > Apidae > Tetragonisca > Tetragonisca angustula. The sequence goes on from JAWNGG020000184.1 coordinate 14,766, forward strand.
TGTGAACGCGGTGTGTGCGTGTCGCGGTCGATCAAAGGCACCGGAGAACGTGTCTTCTGTTTCGCGCTGCAAAGAGCTTCATGCAACGGAGCTTCTTCCGTTCCCCTCTTTTTTTTCTTTTTACCCCTCTCTCTCTCTCTCTCTCTCTCTCTCTTTTGTCTCGTTTCATCGCCCCCCTGTTCGCGACTTTGTGATTCCTGGCCCCTTGATTCCTCGCGATCGCCGCGCAAGTGTCTACTCGGTTGAAAAATTGCGCGCATCCCCGATGACGGAAGAATAGATCTCGTTCGAGACTCGCGAACAGAACCAAAGGGCTGCTGGTGAATGAAAGGGTGACGGAGTTGTGGGGAGGGGGGAGGGGGTGGGGGCGAGCGACGAGGAGAGGTTTTATTGTTAGATAGCTGAATTAAGAGTCGAGGTTACACGCGTTGGCTGCGACTTTTAGAAAATTTCGATAGGCCCGAATATTAAATAAAATATATTAGATTGAGATTGTTGAAATAAAATATTTTGGCAATAATAAATATTTTTGATGATTTAGATTATTGAAAGAGAATATTTAAATATTTAAGAAAATAGAATATTAAATATTTGCCTGTTCACTGTTTTACATTAATATCGATAGACCTGAATATTAAATATGCTTGTTGAGAGGTGAACCGAATTTAAGCTCACTCACCTCGTGTGATATAGAATGTAATGATCACCCGTGAAAGTGTTTATTTATGAGTTTATATATTTATTTATGTTACGATTTATGTCTATATATTTATTTCTGTATAAGTTTCGTATATATTTATTTGTATTATGAGTCTATATATTTATTTATATATGAGTTTCATACATTTATGATTAAATTCGTTTGTCTGAGCTCCGATTATTCGAACGAAGAGCCGCGGGCAGTCCGAGATAATCGCTCCTATTGTGTAAAATATAACAAATAGAATACGCGTGTTATGTAGATATTGCTATTGTATAAATATTATATCTTTGTATAATATTATAGTATAAAATAAATTAATATTAATATTGTATTATATTATAGATTAAAGTAATCAATATTAATATAATATTATAGTATAAATAAAATATATTTATATATTAATATAATGTTATATCATATTATATTATATATTAATATAGTATAAATATTATATTGCGAACATTGTAAGTTCAGATAAACGTAACTCTATACACGCACCGAGAAGAAACCCGAGAAGCCCTAAAACTCAAAGTAACCATCCAAGCAACTTTCAAAAAGAAAAAAGAGAAGAAAGGAGAAGGAGAAGAAGAGAGAGAGAGAGAGAGAGAGGGAGATACCATAAACCACCCTTCTGTCCGGAAACCTCAAAAGCCCCCATCATCGCATCGGTAACTCGATATACCGCGAACGCTAAGTGCGTAACGACGCTCGGCTGGTTTCTCACCGCGAGCAACGCAAACACGCGGGAAACAATAGCGCGGGGTGGGACAATGCTCTCGCTACGGAGTGCCGCCGCTCTTTATCCCCCTTTCTCCTCCTCTTCGTCCTTCGCCCGCTTCTCCCTCCCCTCTTTCTCGTTCTCCATGGCTTTCCCCCTCCCCCTCCCTCTCTCCCTCCCGCCCGCCCCCTCTCTGTCCGCGCGCAGCCCTTGACGAAGTCAGAGACACCGGATGACGGTCGCCCGCGGGCCGACACCCAGAAGAATAGCGGCACGACGGCCAGAGAAGAGAAACGGCAGGAAACACCGGCAGGGGAGGACTTTTTTTTTTTTATTTAATTAGCGAGATGTACGAGGGCTACAAAGATCGTCCTCCCTTCGCCACCCATCCACCCCCCGCGAACCGTCAACCGGGTTCCGCTTCAAAGACACCAGTCTTCTTCCATCCTCTTGTCTCTCCGTCTCTCTCTCTCTCTCTCTCTCTCTCGCTCGGTTACACGGCCTTTCGCTTCTTTTGTGCCGTTTGCCCGTTCTGGATTAACGTCACTCGCCCGATTCTTTCATTCGGCCATAGGGATAATGTGTTCCTCGTCGCTGCGGTTTCTCTTTGACGATCCTCGCTCGATGATCGTGAGCCTGACCGATAGATCGGACAATGACCGGTTAGCGAAACTTGAGTTAGTCGAGTTTTCGCTGTTAAACATTTTTCACGGATGGTCTGTCCGCCACTTCGCAATGTTGCTCGTGTACTTTTTAGCTTATAGGTAGGGTATTGACACGTTTTATAAAATGTCGTGTTATAGTGGAATGTAGTTAAATTACAAATGACTGTCGTGATCTATGTTTCTACTTTTAATTACTAAAATTACTAATATAGTATATATAATATACTAATTTTATACTACTTTATATATATATATATATATATATATATATACAATATACTTATTATACTATTTTATATATTAGTATGTATAATATAATTTTGCTTTAGTTACTTTATATATATAATATACTTATTATACTATTTTATATATTAGTATATATAATATAATTATATCATATAATATATATAGTATAATTTTGCTTCAGTTGCTAAAATTATTAACAAAATTCTGAATACAGTTGTCTTTAGTTCAGTTCAATTAAATTCAAATAGATCAATTCAAATTAAATTCACTTAAATCCAATTAAAGTAAACTAAAAATTACCAATATATATATATATAGAATATATAACATACTTTAATTACTAAAATTACTAACATAGAAAGTTGCTAATATATTCTGTTTTAGCTACAAAAATTACTAATAAAATTCTGCATACAGTTTTACTTTCGTTCAGTAACTGACCAATTTACGTCAGTCCGAGGGAATTCACCTCTTCTCCGTAATCTGTAATTAAAAAAAATCCCATGCAACGCCAAATGATTCGCCAAAATGTCGTCGCTCGATTCAATAAAGTAACCCTTCCCCCCCCCCTCCCCCGGAACCCTAAAGTGTAAACCTATCCTGCTAGAATCTCGGTTCGTTCGCTCTCCGATCGATGGTGTATCGCAACGTTTGCTTTATCGTCGAGTAAACGCGGAATCCTGGGGATGGTTCTTCGGGGGCAATCAACGTCGATTCGCATTCCCGGCGTGTGCCAGCGGCTCTCCTTATACCGGCCGCCTCGAGAATGATTCAGGAACGTCGACCAACCACCCACCATCCCACGCAAGTTCATTGTCAGCCGGCTGGTTCGAGATTCAACGAGAGAGAGAGAGAGAGAAAAGATGGGACGCGCGCAAATACCAGGCCAGCCTCTCCTCACCGAGTAGAAAGAGGCAAGTCCAATAAAAAACTTATTAAAGGGGGGCCGTTGTGAAGTCCCAGTAAATATTTGGCCGGGTCTTTTGGATCTCCGCGCAACGTTATGAGGAAACTAACCCTTCACGATGCAACTTCCCTCGCTCTTTATGCGAGGCGAGGTCTGATCATCTGGAAGTTTGATTCTTCCAGTTCAAATAGGAGTTTCGTGTTTCCTCGGTTCTCGCAATTTCTCAGTTTCTCAATTTTCACAGGTTTTCTTTTTTATTTTTTCATTTCTTTTTATTTTTTTTTTTTTTTTCTTATTTAGAGTAATTGTAGAATGATGGCGATGGGAGTTTCTGACACTCGAGTGAATCATTGGCGTTGTAATAATTATCGCAAATTTCTCACAATTTCTCAGTTTCTCAATTTTTACGGGTTTTCTTTTTTTATATATTTTTTTTTCAATTCTTTTTTCTCATTTAGGATAACTATAGGGTGATGGTGATGGAAGTTTTTAACACTCGAGTGAATCATTGGGGGGGGGGGGTTGTAATAATTATGGAAAATTTCATACAATTTCTCAGTTTCTCAATTTTCACAAGTTTTCTCTTTTTTTTTTTATTTAGGATAATTATAAGGTGATGGTGATGGGAGTTTTTAATACTCGAGTGAATCATTGGGGTTGTAATAATTATCGCAAATTAACGACAGTATTCTGTTTTTATTTATATCTTTATATTATTATATCATATATTATATTTATATTATATATCTTTATATTATTTATATCTTTTATTTATTTCTATATATTCGAAGATTTATCATCGGTAATTCGCCAATATCTTCTTTACGTTTGCACAGGGGGAATTTTATTTCCATTTACCAATTTGGGTTAATCTCAAATATTGAGCTGAAACAATTCTAGTTATTCGATTGTTTGTTTTCAATTACTTATTTTCGATTGATTGATTCAATTGTTCGTTTCAGCATTAATTTCGATTATAGAACGTCCATTTAAGGGTTGTAAATTAGATTCCGCTGGTTTTGATTCCATAGAGGAAATTGCATAGATTAAGTAGAGCGGATTATTCATTCGCAAGGAAGATAATTGTTAGATTTACAACATCTTTTCGAAGTTGCAAAAATTCAAATACTTTTTACAAAATACGTAAAGTATCTAAAATATAGCATTAAATTATGGTAGTAAAAAAACTCATAGGGTGGTAGTAAAGAAATAAGTTAATAACTTAACTCTTTTACAGCTAGAACCATCACTTTAGGCTCTTTAACCTAAGATCGGGCTTCTTCTCACAAAATGCGCTTAGTTTGAGGTATTGAATAAAAATTTAACGATTCGCTATCACCCTCTAATTATTGCTTGAATAGAAATTGTGTCACAAAACTATCTACAAATAAAACAGGGAGTTTAAAACCAATGAATTCAATATTACCTCGACGGCGAAATGTTATTTCGCGGCTCTGCGAAAAATTCTCAATTTTCGAATACGAAATTCATTCCCGCGTACGCGAAACGAAACGAGACGAAACGAGACGGAGGAGAAAGGGGAAAAAAACAACGAAACAAACAAAGGGAACTTATTAACCCGTAATCGATAGAGATAGAGGAAAGCCATCAATAACTTCCAATTTAGTCATCGACGGATTTCGTTGACGCAAGATAGAAACGAATCGAACTTCCTTCCTCTCTCTTCCTCTGTCTCTCTTTCTCTCTCTCTCTCTCTCTCTCTCCCTTTCACTCTTTCTCTCGCCGGTTTACGAATCGTCGAACAATCGCTATTCCATCATCGGTTTCGATTCTGGATTGGCCCGAAAGATATCGCTATTGTTTAGAGACGCATTGTCTCGGGCCGGGGGGACCTCCGTATCGTTGCACTCGTAGTTTTCGAGTGGCACTGTGGAATAAACGCGTGCCATTGTCCCGCGGTTTATCGACGCGCGGGTTCAGCCTCGTTAGCTTCTCCAGGTTCGATTTCTGCCTTCTACGTACGTACGTACGTACGTATGTATGTATGTATGTATGTATGTATGTATGTATGTATGTATGTATGTATGTATGTATGTATGTATGTATGTATGTATGTATGTATGTATGTATGTATGTATGTATGTATGTATGTGTGTATGTATGTGCACGAACGTTCGCAAATATCGTCCCGTGTCGCGTTCTTTTCATGCGTGCTTCGCCAACGTATCGCGTATCGCGCGATCTATTGAGCTCCTATAAATGTACACGCATATACACACACACACACACACACACACACACACACACACACACACGTACGAAAGAACGACATCTGCGAGACTGGGGGAGGGGAGTTGGAAATGGGGAGAGAATGTCTGGACTATTAAGGATTAATGAAACGTAATTTCTATCTCCTGTTGTTTCCAGACATCGAGGAAGAGATGTTCGGATGCTTGTTGATCATTAGTCAGATTTGTACGTACGATTGAATTATGTTAGGAACGATATATTAGCATACATTGAGAAGAAATGCTTAATGTTAATACATTAAATGGTGTAATGAAGTTAAATAGATTTTTATACTATATCAGCAACAAGGCTATATTAAAGGAGCGATCCAATGAAGAAGATACTTTTGAAGTATTAATAATTAAAGAAATGTAACTAAATTATGTTCACAATATATGATGTTTATATTAATGTCAATCAATGTAACAGAATGTAGTTTCTTTAGTAATAAAAAAGAAGGATACGTGACGAGGTCATGTTAATTATAAAGATTGAATTCGTATTTCATAGCTGATTTGCTCCCTTTCATTCAGAAAATGTGAATAAGCTTTTTTAATTATGACAAAACATATGAAATAAAACATATTCCATTCTTTTTATACTATTGTGATACGTACAACTAACGGGAGAAAAATTTTTCGCACAAGTATATCAAGAACTGCGAACTGATAGCTTTGTTATTTGCTTTGTTAACATAATAGAGTTATATTAAATTAATTACCACGTTCCTACGTGATTCATTTTTCCACACAATGGCTTTCTGCTGTTCTATAGAGCACTATCATACACTTCATTAAAAGTAACTAAAACAATAAGCCGTATGTTCACATACCCCGTACGGTTATTCATTGGATAGGAAGGTTTTCAAAAACTAAAAATTAAAAAAGTTCCGATTGAAATTAATTCAGCTTTAAAAAACTATATTTCTTTCTAAACTACCACGTGCTTCAAATTTTACCAATATAATTATTACAATTCTTTCCAGTTACAAAAGAAGAAAATTTCTAAATTTTCGTTTTATGCAACACTCGCAATGAAACTGTACTGCGTTTCCATGCATTTTGTGCATTTTTAAAAGTAGAAACAACAAACAGAAATTTATCTGCTAAATATTATAATAAACATTCTGCTTCTGTTATATTATATATTTCTGCACTTTATTCCACATTTCTCTATTGCATTATATATATTTCTGCATTTGCAAAATTCCTATAAATATATAAAAGTCTACGCGTAACATAATTATTTCTGTCACTCTCTACGTGCATCGTCAAAAATCATAAACAAACGCACTGTTTGATACAAAATCACCGCCTGTATCTTTGCGAAATATCGTCAAAAATCGGCGAGCAAAACCACGGAAAATTCGAAAACCAATTAATTAATCCCTCAACCTCTATAAAAGCCAACGTCGGGTCTCCAATAACCCCCAAAAAACTCCAATAATTCCCAATCCCCCACTCCTTTCTCTCCATTCAAAAAACCTCAACTTTCCAAAAAAAAAAAAAAAAAAAAAAAAAACAGCAGATAGAATTGCGAGTTCTCTCTACAATCCTCGTGGCTGAAAACATCCCTCCTCCCTCCCCCCTCCTCTTCGGTTAGTCGAGAACGTAGCTCGTGGAACGCGATGTCCAAACATTCGCGAGGCTTGCAAAAAGAGAATCTGCCCGATACGGTATCGACAGCCGGTGACAGTTTAAGCTCGAGTTCACCGCGTTCGGAGATCGATGCAGCCTCCCACTTTGCCACCCCTTGTTCTCCACACTCTCCTCCTTCTCCTCCTCTTCTTCTTCTCCTGCTGCCCCCCCTCCACTCGTTCGTGAGTCGCCAGGATTCCACCGGTCCAATCGAAAAAAAGTAACGATCCATCCAGGGTCTAGAGTCCAGGGACGCTTCGTTTCTCTGTTATGCGACTGTCTTTGGCTTGCGGAGGATGGCGAAAGGGGGGGCTGGAGACTGTACAGGGTGTCCGAATGCGAACGTACACCGCCGTTCAGAAGCATCAGGACGCTTTATTTGATTTAGAGCGAGGTATATAAAGTGTAGAATAAATGCAGTGGTACAGTGGAAAGTATGATAGAAATAGAGAAGTACAATACAATAGGAACTAAAGTACAGTGCAATAGAGACCAGTATGGTAGATTGAACTATGTAAATGTATCATATTGAATGAACGATAGTGCAATTGTATTTAATTGTAAATCTATCTGTCTAATTACAAATATAGAATGATACAATGATGGTACAATAATGCAGTGATACAAAGAGTATTTATATTAGAAGATTGAAGTGTATAAATGTATGATATGAATGAATGATAATATAATTATACGACAATACAATAGTACAAAGTACAATAAATTGAATTACATAAATGTATAACACGAATGAGTGATAGTATAGTTACACAGCAATGAAATAGTACAAAGTATAGTAGATTGAAGTATACAAATGTATAATACGAATGAATGGCAGTAAAATTGTACAATAATATAATAGTACAAAGTATACCGAAGTACATAAACGTATAACACGAATAAATGGTAATATAATAGTTCATATAATATAATAGGTATAATGTAATATAAGAGTACAATAGTATAATATAATAGTACAATAAAGTATATGACCAATAAGAGTACAATAGTATATCAGTGTATACTATAGTGTAGTATAAGAGTACAATAAAATACATAAATGAATAATAAATGTATGCAATAGCGAATATAAGAGTACAACAAAGTATATAAGTGAATAATAAATATATACAATATTATAGTAATATAACATAATATAGTGCAATAATAAAGAGTACAAACTATAATAGACTCAATGTATGATACCAATGAATAATGCAAAATAATAAAACAGACTGGAGTAGACAAATAATAGCGATCAAATTAAATTAAACCAATTCAATAATGACGATTAGATTGAACTAGTAATTAAAAACACTCTCGTCCTCCGTAGGAAATACCTATGATCATCAATCCCTGCCTGCACAATCGTAATAATCCAAAAACCAGACAAACGAAGAAATCTCAGTCCCCCATGGCAAAGATTGGTGGGATTTCGTGGCCGCGGAAAAAATGCGCGTCGTGTCGTTGGCCCCGTACCAAGTTCCCCGCAGCCACAATAGGCATCCTTGCCACCAGATAGGCAGATAATTTCCACCCGTCGTTCTCATACTCTCGTCCGTACACCCACCCGGCGAGGCTGCACATACTAAAACGTGCTTATGTACATACGTGTACACATATATATGTGTGTATGTCTCTGTTACGCGATGCATAGGAAGGATAGTCGTCCAGTGGAGAGACATCGATGACACTATACATATTGACAAGACACTCGAGACCGCCTGACTGGGTCCTCGCCCTCCGCAGGCTCCTCTTCGCCCTCCAGCCAACCCTCTGCCACCCCTATCTCTACAGAATGTCTCCGCAATCGTGCCGCGACCAAGCAAGAAACGATTCTTGCCGCGAAGAGAAAGTGGAATAACGTAGAATAAAGTTTTTTAAATTTGACGAATAAAATTTTTAAACAACGGCGCGCAGTGCGCGGTAAGTTTCGAGGGATCTCGTTGCAGAGGTCGGAAAATATTTCGAGAAAAATTTCGAGAAAAAGGAAGAATTTCAATCCTCGAGGCCACGGTGGATCTCTTTTAGAAACGTTTGAACATTTACAATTTTGTATCACCAGCACTCCAGAGATGAAAGAATGCCAATCGAGACGAAGCGAAATATTGTATGATTTTCTTTTCTTTTTTTTTTCAAGTTTGACGCATCGACAATTTTTCATCGTTGCTCCTAACAATAAGATCGATCCGCTCAGATACGCGGATGTCGTGAAACGGAGAACGCAGGAGAGGGAGACGGGGTGGCGGCTAATGGCGCGTTAATTAGTTGCACGTGCTGATCGTTGTAATTACCGATAACAGCAACATTTTAATCGGCCCCGTTTAAATAACGGCGTTGAAATTTGCGGCGGTTGTTTACGATCGTTGGCCGCGCCGCCGCGTTTTTCCTATTAATTTCCTCTTACCTGCCCCCGCGAAAATTGCTTCCATAAATTCGACCATCGTTTCGCTAGAGTGGGGTCACGGGATGAGAAGAGGGCGGCCGATACAATTCGCCCATTGACCTCGATAATTCACCAAATTAATATCGCGCCATAAGTCTCCATAATTCCCTGTACACGACTTTCTATTCGCTCGGGGTTTGCTGAAAAATCGAGGTGATAGCGCTGACGATGGTGTCGACGATCGACCGCAATAACTCGAGCAACGTTGCTAATTTAATCGTTCGTACGTCCACTGAAGCTTCTAAACTTGAAGAAATTTCTTTTTAGCTACTTATGTTAGAGTTTGTACCACGTGGAGTAGTTTTGGATTGTTTTTCAAACGAAGAAAGAAACAGCGAGTCTTTGTAACGTGTAACTAGAGGATTGTAAGTGTTTGCAGGCTTGTAAAAAATTTGCAAAGGTGCGCGCTACACTATACGTAATATGTTAAAATGTAGAAAATATATTCAGAGTAATGTTATTCTGTTTCTTAAATGATAGGTAACTCGAACGTAGAATTCAGTACAATTAGAATTAAAATAATATTTAGCGTATAAAATCCCGCGTTCTTTCAACAGTAAATAAATCAGTTAATCAAAATGTTTAATAAATAAATAAATTCCACTCTATTGGCACGATTAGAAATATAAAACTGCACAGGCAAACATCTAACATCTCCATTAATTACGAAACGAAAAAGAAACAGATTAAAATTGTCTTCTTTCGTTCCCAATTTATTCAACAATAAAATCTAGTAGCTATATTTACTTGTCACTAGACTCTAGTAAATTTCGTCCTGTTTATCAGAAACGAATATAACTATAACTATGAGGTTTAATGTTAAAATTCCTACTCGGAATTGGTAATTTCGAACGCTCTGGTGACGTTTAGGAATCGAGCAAATGAAATTTTTGCGCTGATTGACTGTTACTCAAACGCTTGGTCTAGAGCTGCTATTGCTGTTGCTGTTTGTAATTGCACAGTGTAGCGCGTTTGCTATTATTGAAACATGCAAGAAAGTTGACTTCTGTTTCGCCAGTGCTATCTCCTCAATAATTTATCCTTTATTTTAGGTTAGATTTATAAACGTAAATTTGTATAAATAAACTGAAACACGTTGTAACATTATCATATGGCAAAGTATAATTCGTGTAAAAATTTTAATGAAACGCTTCCATCGAGGTATTAACGTAGACGAAAATTCACAGATCCCGTATACATTGTCGCTCGAACCTCAACTAAACTCAACTCAAATGAAACAAGAAAGCTAAACCAAGGGACCAACAACGAACAGAACGAACTGCTAATTACGCGAATCCGTGGATAAAAAGAATTTCGCGGATCCCACGTCTTACTCTGCCACGTCCTTTGATTCTGACTCGGGGATGAAAACCAGATTAAAGCGCAAAGCCAAACGATACGCAGAGGACGAATGAAAATGACGAAAACAGCTAGGAAAAGGAACAACGATGGCCACGTGTCCATAAATAAAAATTTCGCAAATCCTATCTCGCGCGACTCTTTAAATCCAACCTCCAGATGAGACGAAATTAAAGCGTGAAATTAGAACGGAGGAAAGAAGGGACGGGATTATTGCTGTTCCACGGGAACGTTAATAAATAATTATTGCCAGATGTAGAATGGTGTAACGCGAGCCTGGCGGAATTCACGAGAATATACACATATATACATATGTATATATATATTCCGTAAGAATAGCGGGACAGGCTATTGCATATTCAGCGTGATCATTATAATCCAATAGAGCCTCGCGAGTATTTTACGATGGCTAGGGATGACGTTTCGTTAGATACGAGAGAAATGGTGGAAGAGGGTAGGTGTTGAGAAAGAGAGAGAGAGAGAGAGAGAGAAAAAAGAGGGAAGAAGTTAGAGAACAGCTTGTACAGCGAGGGTCCCTTCGAATATTGTTTGAATCTCCCTCGGTTGAGTTTCGATTAATTAAGTGCTCGACCCCTTTCGTCGCCCACGTATCGCTTCGAGGCACACTTACATTCAACCCCTTCCTTCTGAAAAGTGTTTTGTTTGTGGCAGCCGGAAGCCGCGTCGCGTAAATTGAGGACACTTTCGCCTCTTCCTCGCGTCTTCCCCGTCTTTTTTTTTCTGCCAGTCTCTTTTTGTTTCGTTTCTCACTTTGTTAAGAATGGCATGGCGTTTCGTAAAATTTATTGACGATCTGTCTCGTGGATTTTGGATGGTCTTCGTGGCACGTGTGTAGGACGAATGACTTTGTTCTTTGATTGTGCAATTATTATTAGCGATTTGTTTCCGTTGTTTATGAAAATAATTATCAATTTTGCGCGCTAGATAACATTATCTGGAACAGGATGTCTTAAAATATTTTGAAACTGTCTAACAGAAGTATGTTAGATGTACCATGTAAATTGTTTTCTATCGATAATTAGTGTGAAAGAAGAGAGAACTTTAAAATAAGAATATCATATCTTCAATATCGATAGAAATGATTTATTGTAATGTATAGTTTTTTTTAAATCGTCATAATGGTTTTTTTCACATTCAACATTAAATAATTTGTATGTTCGTTCAAAGTACATTTCTTATTTCGAGCAACAATCATTAGATGTTCATTTTTTGAAATCACATAAAAATCTCAAAATTATAATAATATACATGTAAATATTCTTTTCTCAAAATATAGTCATACAGTTTTTATATAGGTTTTTTTTTTAATTTTCAATTATATAATTTTCTTTTATTTTCAATGAAATATAAATATAAATGATTTTGTGTATTCATTTTTCAATGTAAATAATTTTATATATTCATCCAAAGTATCATCTTTCACTTGAAACATTCGATGAAAACAATTCAGACGTTCATTATTCAAAATCACACGATTTCAACATTAGCGTAAATTTGTAAATTCACAAATTTATCCCCTTTTTGTTTCAAACATCGACGAGAACGATTCAAATTTGTGCAATTTAAGTGCGAGGCGCCCTGTGTCCTCGTGAAATTGCAATTTCTCCCTTTCTTCTCAATTGAACATATTTTCCTTCCTTTTTTCTTAAATGTCGAACCCCCACCCCCTATTTCCTCGTTAGGAAACAGAGTGGTGCGTGTCGATCAATCCGACCATTCTCGTTATCGACTTACTCGAATCGCGGAGCCCAGCCAGGCGAACTTGAAAACCAATAATTAGGGGCACGACGGTAATTAAGAATTATTGCCTATCGATCATTCGTCCGCCCCCCCCCCCCATCTGAAAGTTCCTGGCCCGTGTTATCGCGTGTCGCTTTCTTTTTCTTCTGTCTTCTTCCCTGCATTATCTGTTTCGTCGACCCGTCTGCGAAAATTCCAACGGATGCCATTCCAACGCTACTTTTAATTAGACCGTACCCGCGAATAATTGGACGTTTCTGCGAAACAGTATAACGAGCGACGGGGGAAAGTTCGACTCGACGATCGCGATTTCTCGACTATTGGATCTCTGAGCGAGGAATTTTTGGAATTGGACTTCCCCTCCCCGGAGATTATCAGAGAGAGAAATTTTCTGAAATCCTTTCTTCGGAGAAAAGATCTTCCTTTTAGAGTTGGATTGTTTAGAATTTTGAGAGCTGTCTTTGGAGACTTTATCTTCGTGACAAATTCGGACATTTTGAATTCGACTTTTTCGAAAAAAAAAAGATTTTTCTCTTTTCTTTCTGAAAGATAACTTTTGGAATCGTCCTCGAGAGAAGGTTAAATCTTGCTCATCCTTTTTCGAAATATAAGTCAGGTGTATGTTTTCTGCTCTCGGCATATTTTAGATTTTCATGTGAAAAGTAATTATTTCAATTTTGGGAACACCTGTCTCAAGATTTCTCGACAAATTATGATACCGTCCAACAAGACTCCAAAAATAGCGAGTTAATCAATCTAAATCATCCTCACCTTTCATCAAAATTCGTAACTTCGCAGCGACAAATCCATCCCCTTCCAGATTTCACGGTTCCTAATAAATTCAAAAAAAAAAAAAAAAAAAAAAAGGAAAAAGAACTTTCCCATCCAAAGAGAACAACGACACCGATTCGAGCAAATTTACTGACGATCCTTCACCGGTCGATCGGTCGACTGTTTGCAAACGATAAATAAACAGAAAGAAGTACTCGCTCGAGATAAAAATCAGAAGCAGCTTCCACTCGCTACGGGATACTCACGGCGGAGAAGTCTCAAACTGAGAAACTGCCAAACTCCCTGGAGAAGTTAAGGCGGGGTGGATAAAGCAGGCGTTTCCAATATTTTCCTTTAAATCCTCCGGGGGGAGCGTTTCGAGAATCATTCGTTCGCGTTCTCAGCAACGCGGAATTGACCCACACGCAAGCCGAGCGGACACTTCCTTCCTCCTCACCCTCGTGTGAAAATGCCCGCTTCCGAGGTCTCTCACCCCGTCACGTTGTCAGAATCGTTCGTGTATCGGCGGATTTAAAGGATTCGCGCCGTGGTGGAAAACTGCTTCGCTCTCCAGAGAATCCCATTTGTTGGATTGTTGGATGTATCTCGATGAGATAGTATCTAATCTCTCGGGGGGGAGGGGGGGGGCGAGAAGTTGTAATCAGTTACGAGAGACTTCTTGCTCTCGGTGGTAAGCGATTCTTTTAGGCAACAAGTGATGGAAGCATTTTGCGCTCGAAGAGATCTGCACGTGTGAATTAATTCAGCGCGTTTTTTTTTTTAAATTCGAATATTTAATTTGATAGCTTTTAGTGTTACGTCAATGCGTAATTACAATTCATTTAAATTGAAGTTGCGTATTATACGTGATACGTGCAAAATGTGTAGATACATAGGATTCTGTTATTGTTTTATTTAAATGGAGTTCCATTAAATTCATAATACGTAATATATAATTAATGCAATAATTTTTACGTATTAATACATATATTAATAATTATTAATTATATATATATATATTACATGCGTTAATAGCTGCTAAAGTTAATAAATTTAACCCCCTTGCGCTGGCATCTGATTCGCGGACCATAACGAGTGACCGAACCTTTCTTTTTGAACTTTATTCTTTTATTTAGATGGAGTTTCATTAAATTCATAATACGTAATATATAATTAATGCAATAATTTTTACGTATTAATACATATATTAATAATTATTAATTATATATATATATATTACATGCGTTAATAGCTGCTAAAGTTAATAAATTTAACCCCCTTGCGCTGGCATCTGATTCGCGGACCATAACGAGTGACCGAACCTTTCTTTTTGAACTTTATTCTTTTATTTAGATGGAGTTTCATTAAATTCATAATACGTAATATATAATTAATGCAATAATTTTTACGTATTAATACATATATTAATAATTATTAATTATATATATATATTACATGCGTTAATAATTGCTAAAGTTTATAAATTTAACCCCCTTGCGCTGGCATCTGATTCGCGGACCATAACGAGTGACCGAACCTTTCTTTTTGAACTGGTCGGTATGATATCGCTGATTAAAAAGCAATAAACTTATCATTTGTTCTTCCTGGGTTGTGATACACTTAAATATACATAATATACACAAATAAGAAAACTGAGAAAATGTTGCAATCTGGAATAAAAAATTTTCGAGGTAGAAGATGCTAAAATAAATCTGCACATCCGATAATACAGCGATATATTACGAAATAGAGAGTCGAACGTCAGTCACTATCCACAGTATATAAACCGAGTTTCGAAATTAAGATCACTGAAACAACACGCGCGCAGAATCTTCATGAACTTGTAGAAACGGGGCAACTTTGCGTTACGATCCAATAACAAACACTCGAGCATCAATTATTTTATCGATACTCGGAAGCCACTGTAATTAATTCCTCTCGAGAAATCCATAATAAGTAAATCCATTTTATTCTGCGAAAAGCATGCTTCATCTCCCTCCCCCCCCCTCCCCCTCGAACACTTTCCTCCTGGACCTTTGTGTATATTTTCCTCGCTTCGTAACGAATGTCACTCGAGTAGCCGTCTATCGCTTAAAACCTACGATAAACCGCGCGAGACTGTCCTCCTCGCCACTTATTTCTCATCTTCTCGCGTTCTCCTCTCGCGCGGGGCACAAACGGGACGCGAGCAAAAGGCAGAAAGGAGGGAAATAAATTTCAATGCAGCACCTCCGCGGCTCTGAATCTCGGCGCGTCCCATCCTTCCTTCCCCCCTTTAAATCGCGGGATTGCGACGCGTTTCTAAAAAGAAAAAAAAAGGAAAAAGAGAGAGAAAAATGGGGGGGGGGTGAGGCCACCCCCACCGCGTTGAGCTGCGTCTTGAGCACCACTGAAGGTCGGACCGTTTCACGACGCATTCACGACGAGAAATAAATAGGAAGTGAAAAGGACTCGGGTTCTTTTCACGGAAGAATATAATTGCCAGAAAAATAAACGATCGCAAAGTCTGTTTGCTCTCTCTCTCTCTCTCTTACTCTTTCTCTCTTCCTCTCGTTTCATCCCCTCTCACGCCAGGGAATTTCTTCTCGTTGCTTTTCCTCTCTGTGCTACTCTCTACCTCTCTATCTCTGTCTGTCTTTCTTTCGTTTTTATCGTTTCTTCATTGCCGCAGAAAGAGAGAGAGAAAAAGCGAGAAAGAGAGAGAGAGAGAGAGGGAGAGCGTTCCCTCTCCTCAGCTTTGGTTACCTTGCAACCCCTCTTCAACGAGAGCAGCGTCCCTCTATTGCGACTCGGGTCTGGGGAAGCCCACTCGACTCGCGGGTCAACGAATTCGCAATTACGATCTTTCACGTCGACGTGACTACCTACTCTCTCGTCGACTTTGGAATCCCGGACGCGATATTCCTCTATCGCGTTTTTGCGACCAACTCTCTGTCTCTCTTCCCTTCCCCTTGTCTCTCCCACTCTGTTTCATTGACTTTTCGTCTTTTCCTATTAGCAACCTCCCCCCTCTCTGTTTCCTCGTCTCTTCTACAAACCCTCTCTGTCTCCTTTTCTCTGTCTCTCTTGTTTTTTCTGTGTCTCCGTCTCTTCTATTCGCAATCTCTCTCTCTCTCTCTCTCTCTTTCATATTTATCTATCTCTTTCCTCCGTGCCGCTATCTATCTATCCACATGTTCCCATCTTTTTCTCTCTCCCATTCTGTCGCCAGAGATCCTCACCTTTTTTCCCTCGATTTTCTCGCGTTCGTCCACCACCACCACGACGACGACGCCGGTCTTCTTCTGTTGGTTTTTCCCCGTCTTTCCTTCGGCTGTTGACTTTCCACGAGAGAGCTTCCGTACCTTTTTCTACGTTTCGGCTTGGTCCCTCCCCCCGGTTGCACCCGCTGCGAGTTTCTAGGTGCTCCTCCTCTCGCAAATTCCATTCGGTGGACGGTGCTTGGTTCTTGATCAGGTTTCTGCGAGTCGCGTTTTAACGCGTTTAATTCTTGTCAGAGAGAAAGAGGATGAGATCCAGGGTTTTATACGATTTCCTACTGAGATGCTGAGGGTTTTATACTTGCAGAGGTGTTGGCCGTCTTTCACCGTAGGATAGTGATTCAAATACATCGTATGTTGTATTTTGAATGTACAATAATAGCATAGTAATAATATATTTGTATATAAATATATTATTATTATGCTATTATTAAATAGAATAATGTATTTTTAATGTACAATAATAACATATTTATCATTCGTTGATGTACTAGCTTTTTGTTTTATTAGTGTGTATACTGATTATATAATAATTAATTGTGGATTTATTTCTTCTGGAATTATTTCATTTAATTAATTTAATTTGACAGTCGATCGATTTCTGTAAATGTAGATACATTTTTATACCTTCGTTAATAATGATACAATTTATATTATAAATTCATCGAATGTTGGTTCAAATTTAATTAGTGAAATTTTGTTTGAGTTGAGTAAGTTGAACAAAGGTTAGGACACCTACTATATATTTGCTTGGAAATTAAAGAAATCAAACAACACCGTGTATAGTTCAAATAATGCATAATACTGATACATCTGCGGTTGTAGGTGCTATAAAATAAGGGTACAAATAAAATGTGAGACGAGGAAACTGATTAAATAAATTTTATTTTAATAAATATTGATTACTGATATATAATCAATATATAATATATAATCTATATAATAAAATATATAAAATAAAATATATAAAGTATGAAAATACAATAATATATAGCAAAATATAAAATAAAATATACAAAGTATGAAAATATAGTAATATATAGTAATATATAAAATAAAATATATAAAGTATGAAAATACAGTAATATATAGCAAAATAAAATATACAAAGTATGAAAATATAGTAATATATAGTAATATATAAAATGTATAAAGTATAAAAATATAATAATATATAAAATAAAATATATAAAGTCTGAAAATACAGTAATATATAGCAATATATAAAATAAAATATATTGATATATAATCTACAATAAAATATATAGAATATATGATCAATATATAAATATTGATTGATTATTGAAAACAAAAAGTGTCCCAACACTGGTTTCTTTCCAATCTTCTTTTTCTGTTTCCAGCATTTGACGAATTTGACAGACCTTAGATTTCTCTGACACTCGTCCCAAGACTTCCTCTCTCGCTTCTCGTCCGTCGAGCCTCCTTTTTTATATTTTCTTGTCTCGCTTCTGCCATTTCTTCGAGCCTCGGAGGCTCGAGCACACACCAGCCAGTCGAGACAGTAATGAGATTTTCGAGATCCAGAGGCGGTGTCATAATCGCCTTAGACTCGACGCGAGCGCGCTATTAACATTCTTCCTGCTGTTTTTTTCGCGGCAATATTTTTATTGTCTTTCAACTGGCAATAATTACTCGTGAAAATTTACCTTTAAACGCAAACTGATCGATTAACTGTTGGTGTAATTTTCTACGAGGAACGATTTTTGATAATACTAGTTAATACAAAAGTTTATAAATATTATACTCTTGCTAAATCGAATTCCCAAGCTTCGATTATCGTTGATTCGTTTAAACTTGCTCACATCGACGCAACATTTCGATAATTTCGTATTATCAAATTCCAGTTTTTATATAAAATCCAACAACTCGCTCGATAATTTTTCATCCATTTTCATTCGCGCTGTTCATCTATACTCTACAGTTTAGTTGGAAATTTCGAGAAATTGATAATTGACATTATAATATTATTAACTTATTAATAATAGTAATTGATAATTGATATTATAACATTACAATAGATTATTGCTTGACCCTTTTTTTAATTTGATTAATACAAAGGGTGGAAACGATTTGTCTGCTACGCGAAAGACCAGAGAAGTCCTTTGAAGACATTTTCGTATATTTCACAGTATTCTGCGAAATTTCACTCGTCCCTCTCCTCGAGCAGACCAGAAAATTGACGTCGGCAACACTCGAACGAGTTATTCTCGTCAAAGGACTGGAGACGCGAGTGCAGAGTATAGCTTGTGCAGAGAAAGTTTGAAAAGCTGTAATTCGCGGGAATTCCCCGGCTTATGTTATTATTTACTCACTATTACAGTCTGTCGAATTGCTTCTGAATTACTCACTCTGTGTAATGATGCAACCAGAACGTTAAGTAGAGCAGATTGAGCGTGCAATATTCAGACAATGGCCGGAAAACTGGAACGTAGGCTAGACTCTTTAATATCACTTTCATTATGCGTTTCGTTATTATATATTATATTATTACAGTATATTATTATATTAAGGTTGTAATATCGTTATGTGTATTTAAAAATTGCACATTGTTCGGCAATTCCTTGTGAATTAAAAATTGCACGTTGTCCGGCAATTTCCCAATTTGCCTCGAACTTCAAATGGGATTACTATACTTTGAGTTCAAAGTTTCAACTATCGAAATGATCGGGGTGTTGTAATGACATTTAACGAAGTTTGTTTCCTGCACGAATGTCGAGTTGATCGTTTACTTGATTTTTCTTAAAATGAATTTTCCCAATTCTATAAATCGTAGTGAGTAACGCATCTATAATGATGAAAATATTCTTACTTCACTGAGAGTATTCATATTTTTGAAAGTGTCATTAAAGAGACAAGACCTGCGAATGGTATTGTAAACCAATATGTAATAACATAATAATGAATAACAATAATCATGATATATTAATATTGAGATTAAGATATATTATTATTATTATTGTTACAATTATAATAACAATTAGGGTTGTAATATCGTTATAATTTCCATTGATATTAATTTTTATAATATTGAGAAAATTAATAAGAATTAAATAAAAATTGATAATTGATTCAATTAATTTTTTAATGATTTAATTAATAATTGATAATTGATTTAATATTAATTTTGCTTTCGCTCGTGAGTGATTTTTTTTTGTAGAAATCTCGCGCTGGTTTCCACCCTATTGTATAATATGGACGAAACGGTGTCAACACGTACGTGTCACGTGTTCCTGTTGCAAATTAATAGCAGAGACGCCTTGCCCAAACCACGAACGGCAGAGTCCTGCGCCGCGTGTCCGACCACTCATTGGCGCATACTACTTGTACAACGCTGCGTAGAACTACTTGTCGGATTATATACGATCCGGCGTTACTTGTCCCGATTATATACGACCTAATACTACTTGCCTGATTACATACGGTCACGTACCACTTGTCTGACTACACACGATCACGTACCATTCAGCTGCTCACACACACGATCGCAGTATTACCGTTCCTTACTCGCATTATCCCACGCTGCCACTATTTCCCGTAGTTACCGTATTTTCACGAAGCAGCGTCCCGAATTTTTCTCCTCGTGAAATTCGAACGTGTTTTCATCTCTCAAGTGTAAAAGTATGACGTTAATAAATTGTTATTAATGTGAGTAAGTAGATAATAATTCTCTGATGAATTTTCTCTCTTTCTTTCTGAGTATTTACTCGATACTCTAGTTCAAACGTAAATTTGTATGTCTAAACTTTTATTTGTAAATACTAAACTTTCTTTATATAATATAAAATAATATACATTAGTTAGTATCACTACGGCTATCAAAGCGATCGAACCATGGTTCATAGTATTTTTAGAAAGATTTTTCAATTTTATTAATTTACATTTTGACGAGTCAGATTAATTATTTATTAATGAATAATTATATATTCAAATGAAAAAAATATTTCCTTTTTATTTAGTAAAATTAAAACCATGACCTGTTGTCATATGTCACTTAATTTCATAAATTTAATAATAAGAATTACTTTATGAAATAATGTAAAAAGAAATATTTTTATTGTATTTACTATTTATATAATTATAAATATATATTTTTTTTATATGTATGTTTATATATATATTTATAAATATATAAATATTAAATACAATAAAAATATTTGTTTTATATTAATTCATAAAATAATTCCTGTTATTAAATTTATTAAATTAAATATGATACTATAATAGGTCATGGTCTTTACTAAATAAAAAGAAAAATTCTTTTTATTACAATTGCATGACTTTGAGATATTATTCGTGAAAAAACATTTTTAGGTAACTATACATTTAAAAATCATGTCAAAATTTAGAATAATTATAGATTTACAGTGTTTCCAGACTGTAGTGTTAGTTGCTTGATTTTTTGCCTGCAGCAAAATCTTACATTCTTGCACATCGTACGAGCGATATTTAAGAAGCAATGCCCTATTAACAAAGAATACTATTTAACATACCGTAATATTACATAACAATTATAAATTTTATTGCGTACGCTCTCTGTCTCTCATTTTGTATCTTCATTTCATATCACTCTGTTCGTCAGTAATTCCACTGTTTAAATGCTTCATTCGTCTCATTTCGAACAAAATTCGATCGACAACTGGACAGAGATCAAAACGAAAAATCCAATTCCGACAACGATAACTCTACTGTCGTTCACGCTTGACAACAGTGTTACATCCGTAGAAGAAGTGGCGGGAGAATATATCGCCAGCGTAGCTCGCCATCGAATATTAATCAGAAATCGATCGAATCGGTCCGCGAGGTTCGCGAACACTCGTGGCATTCGTGAGTTTTCACGTTTCACCAGCGTCGAGGTCTTTTTTTTTTTTTTCTTTCGTTCTGAAATAACTCGACGTTCGATTATTCGGCTTTCGTTGCGTCGTGCTCTCTCGCGGCTCATAAAAAATGCAGCGCCGCGATCGCACGTGCATTCCTCATCAAAGCAGACACCGGGAGAGAGAAAAATGGACGAGTTGGAAGCGCGAGACGGGAGAGCCAAAATATTCCGCATCGATGTTTCGTCTTTTTCGTCGCCTTCGCGTTGCAGTTCGGTCACGTAGCACGCACGTGCGTGCGTCTGACGCGCTACGTGTTCAATAATACGTCCACGGGAAATAAACGGATACGCGACCACTTACGTCGATCGATCTTACCGCTGTCTCCATTGTCCCGCCGTTGTAGCCTCGCCATTTTTTTCTATTTCCATCGTGGACTTTATTTTATATTTCCTTATATTCAAGTTTTCAAATATGAAATTTAACATTTTTTATATTTACATACGTCTATACTTTTATATATTTATATATATAAAATTTATATGTAAATTACATATTTATAATTTTATATATTTTTCTTTTCTCTTACTTTCGGCGTCCAGTGTCCAATGCTTTTCTGGTCGACGAAGATAAAATAAACAAACTTTTTTTGAGGAAATTTAGAAAACGAAGAACACTTGGGATTATTCGAAGCATCAATATTCCAAAGTGTCATAAAAATTTCGAACAATACTAAAACCACTCGCGTAATTAATCTACAAAAATATCAAATTATGCAATTCAAATCGAACGACTCCAATCATTTTCAGAATAATCCAATGAATAAGATCCTTCGATATCACGAAAGTATTCGAGCACGTACAGTAACGATTCGAACTTTTTGCAAATATATTATACACATAATATATTACATAAAAGATTCTGATATTTCAAATGCTTGCAATGCATACTACTGCTAATATAGGGTGGTCACTGAAAGGCTGAATGATGCAAAACAAAAATAACTTTTACAAACACATGTAAATGTTGTTTTCAAAATTTTCTATTACTTTATTTGGAGATATAATTAATGGATTTTTCTCTGTAACCTGCAGAAAAAGAAAATAAGAAATATTGAACAAGTTATGACTTTTCTAAACCCTTCAGTTTTTCAGTGGCCTGTCATGTATTATCATATCATTAATTACACTTACAAATATTTACTTATACTTTACACTTGATTAATTACACAAACATATTTACTTATACTTTACTTACACTTGATTATACTTACAATAATTATAATTACCATCATATCATATAACTAACAATAATTAAATTGTGGACTTTTATGCATTTTTAAATATTTTCACGGACATAATTAGACAAGTAGTGTATAGTAATTAACATTGTAATGTACATACGATGATTATTCGTTTTGTCCGCTCGACGTCGCGAAAGGTATAATTAATGTACTATCATATCATTAATTATACTTTCAAATATACTTACTCATACTTTGCTTACACTTGATTACACTTACAATAATTATAATTACCATCACATCATATAATTAGTAATAATTAAATTGTGGACTTTTGTGCATTTTTAAATATTTTCACGGGCGTAATTAGAAAAGTAGTGTATAGTAATTAACAATGTAATGTACATACGATGATAATTCGCTTTGTCCGCTCGACGTCGCGAAAGGTACCGTCGAGAGAATGTTTCATAAATTTTTCAATGTTTTCCACGCACTCGTGCAAGTGCATCTTTGCACTCTGAAATTGCACGAAAATCCGCGGTCTCCGACGAGCATCGGCGTGTAATAATAAAACGAGTATGTCGTTACGGCGCGTTGATATCGACGCGTTGTAAATTAGTTCGTGTTTCTGACGCGGCTCTATAACGTACGAGTGCTCGCGTATTTCGCCCGGCTGTGTCACGCTGTAGCTCGAGCTACATCGGTGTCCAACGGCGAGAAAAAAAAAAGAAAAAAGAAGAACGAAAGAGCATCGTCGACGTGTAACTACGTCATACATTTAGGATCCGCCGACAACCTCTGAATTACGACGACGACGAGGAGGACGCGGCGGTGAGAAAAACGACGATCCTTTTTTTTACCTCTCCTCTACTCCTCTTTCACCTATCTCGCGTCTCCTCCCGTTCGTCTCGATATTTTCCGCTTTTTCGAACGGAATGGAATGAACCTCGATGCCTCCTTGGTGTCACCACAAGAGAACTAAATGGAAGGGGAATATTTTGTACTGTCGTTGTAGATTTTTTCTCTTTTCAAGGCTCGCTTGAGGAAAGGCAAAGATATAGGAATAGAATGATTGTACAATTATTACAAATAATTGTTACAAATAATATTACAATATTACAAATGATATTACAATATCACAATGATACAATTTTGTACAGTTAGTCAGAAATAAAGGGGAAAATTGGAGAGTGATTTGTAGTGTTTGTTTGTCTGTTGATAAAGTAGGGAAGTAGTACGGGTGTTGATGTGGTCAGACAGTAGAGAGTAAATATACAGTCAGTCACGAGAGTCTAGTATTAAATGTAGAAGTACAGAGAAACGTTAAGTTGGAAAATTATCTTTGTAGTATTTGTGAAATGTCTGGTGGGCTAGTGTTAGTGTTTACATGATCAGACGTTGTATGATGCTGTAAACTATGTAAACTCATGAAACAGAATCAGTATATATTACAACTGAAAAGCTGAAATATTCGATGAAAGGAGACTCCAGTATAAAAGTTTGTCTCAAATTATTATTATTAGTAATTATACACCAAATAAACATTAGAAAATGTTAGAAATGTAGTCTTTTCTTCAATCATTATGAACCTTTCTAGCTTAGAAAGCTGAAATGTTCCAGAGAGAGAAGACACAAATAACTATATAT
The DNA here is from genome assembly GCA_036937485.2 of Tetragonisca angustula. Lineage (NCBI taxonomy): Eukaryota > Metazoa > Arthropoda > Insecta > Hymenoptera > Apidae > Tetragonisca > Tetragonisca angustula. The sequence continues at coordinate 39,214 of JAWNGG020000184.1, forward strand.
TAACTGTATTAGCTAATTTAACTATAACTCTAATAACTAACTATATTAACTGTATATTAACTAATTTAACTATAACTCTAATGAACTAACTATATTAACTATATATTAACTAATTTAACTATAACTATAGTAACTAACTATATTGACTATGTAGTAACTAATTTAACTATAACTATAATAACTAACTAATATTAACTATATATTAACTATAATAATATAATAGTAATATATTAACTATATGTTACACTATATATTTGTATTATATTACCATACTGTACTGTATTATGTGTATAATATATTACCATATATTATAATTCGAATTGTCCTTCCAGAGATGTCTTTAAATAATCTATAAAGTCGTAGAGCAATGCGCGTTAATATTCAGAAATGCCGCGTGTAATATTAATGTCACTTGACAACGTAGCTGGCTGAAGCAAACAGTAAATTTATTTTAACATCGACTCGCCTGGTTAAATAACTGAAACTCATTGGTTTACATAACCAGTAGGCTTCTGGTTAATACATGATACATTTCAGGCCGTGAATGAGTTCATCATTAGCGGTCTGCTCGTGCACTCGCGTAGCATGCGATGCCTCGTGATTTCTGTTTCATCATACGTGGCTTGTAGCATCACGTGTCTGCCCATACAAATGCCAATACTACTTTCGCCGCTCTGCGCTCTTAGAAATATTATCGAAATTGCTTTCCTATTTTACCCTTCCTCTGGTAATTATTTGCTTCAACAAATAATGTAACAAACTGTATGATGTTACGATACTGTGTCGATAGAATGAGCGCGTGATTCGAGGTTAATCACCTGCGCCGAGGTTTAATCGCGGTTTTAAACGATGCAACGATGATAACCCTTATTGGGCTATTAGAGCGATCATCGAAAAGCGTATTCTCGTGTTCAGGACGCGAAAAATGTAGTAAACGAACAAACTAGAGAGGTTCTATCGTTGTCAACACTTTCTCGCGTGTATTTGGAGAGAAATGATTTTGATTTGATTACGTTTCACATTGACGTAAGTTTTTATGTTTCTATGACGTTGACGAATTAAATATAATCTAGTGGAATGTTACTTAATTTTATTTTTACACCTGATGAATATTGTCATCGCGTCGTAAAGAATGGACAGATTTCAAACGATTCATTGATTTGTAGAAAAGACTCTCACTGTGTTGAAAACGCTAATTATTATTATTTTAAGATGCAACTGTTTCACGCTTCAGCCGGTAAATATTATTCGGCTCAATTTAATATATAAATGTCAAAATAATTCGTTGATTTCGAGATATTCAAAACAATGATCAATATTTCACGATCGATATGATCAATATCCATTTACATTGCAAAAGACGAATTTCAAGGGACTCGTTAATTCGTAAAAAATTCACGAAGAATTAAAGTACAAAATTGACCTTGTTCGATGTGTAAAATATCAGAATTAACGCGAGTCCACGCGAAAAACAATTTAACTCTCAGTTCTCTTAGTGACAAGGAAATGGTCCTCTCATTTCGCGCGATCAGTCGGTTCGTTCATCCGGGACTAATCGGGGAAAATCTGAAAACACAGCGTACATTCACGGCGAACACGGACCGCTGATTGGAACGAAACAGTCGGTCGTCGCGTTATTTTTTTCACCCCCTCCCCTTTCTTTTTCCTTCGTCCTGTGTTTTTTCCTTTTTTTTCTTTTTTTTTTTTTTTTTGCCATTCAAATTCTCCGCGTAACCGTTCCGAATTGGCTACTAAAAAACGGGGAAAATTGAACGGGTCCCCCTTCGCACGGCCATTTTCCACACGTGTCGAGCAATTACCCCCGGTGTTTTCGATCGCCCCTGCGGTGCGAACGATTATTGCCCGGTGGTAATTGCAGAATCCAATAACAAACGTCCTTGAAGTCCAGCACGCTCTCACGCGCCAAAGGGTGGTGGAACCTTTGTGATTTAACGGGGCGACGTAACGGTCGCAAATTATGAGTTATTGACCCCTCCCCCCACTCCCTCCCCCTCCCTTTTGGAGAACTTATCGTTCCCCGGCACTGGTGTGAACGAACGTTAAAATTATCGATTAAAGCCACCGAAAGACCATGGTGATTAATTTCGCGTAGCTTAAAACGCGTGAAAGTTGTACGTTTCGTGTGAGAAATTGTTGCGGAGTCAATTTATATTATTACATTGCGACTCGTCGTTCTCCAACACAGTGGCCATTAGAGCGATTGAAATAAAATAAATTTCGTTGATTAAAGTATCCTTGACAATACGGTTGTTGCTGTAATAAAGAAAAAAAGGAATGCTCAAATTATATGTAATATTCTGTAAAAATTGAACGTTATGGTGTAGTGTACTATGGTGTAGAGTGTATATATTACAATATATATAGTATATTATATTATAATATAATATATAATATATTATACTATAATGCAATAGTATGTAATGTATTATAATATAATATAATAGAGTATATCATAATATAACATATATAACGTATGTAACGTATAATATAATATAATATATATATCTTCGGTATGTTTCATTTTATAATTAGATTTTTATTTTATTCTTAACAGTACTTAACACGACCAATCAAGACATACTGAAGCTTATAACCATAACGTGACAAATTAATCTTGCAATTAGTAACAAATCCTAAATCAAATAAATCAGAACCGAATATAATTCCAATATTATATTATATTATATTATTATATCATGTTATGTTATTAATAATCAATAATTCACGATTTTAATATACGATGTTAATATAACATAAAACGAAGAAAAAAAGAAGAGTAAACGCAAATATTGATTCTCAAAAAAAAAAAAAAAAAAAAAGAAGAAAAGAGAAGGACACGAACGAAGAAATGGCAAAATTGGCGGAAACGTGACGTACAGACGGAGGAGGGTGGACGACGAAAGAGGGGGATGAAGGCTCGTAAGGGGCCAGTGGGAGGGCATTGTAGATTGGATGGTGACAAGATGCGGTAAAATTGCAACTGTCGGATCTCACGTTCCACGGCTTCACGTGCCACGTACAGGCGCACTATTCTGGCAGATTTTGCGAGCTTACGAATGAGCTTTCCTATCGATCGATCGACGGATTGCCGAAGCGGAAAGCGGTGGTTCCCTTTGACACGCGACTTCCACGATTGATGGAAACTGGTGCCGTTTAATGTTATGTCGTTTCGTTCGTGCTTTATTGCCCGCTGAAACGTTCGCCATTGTGGAAAAAACACCAGGGGTGTGGGGGAGGGGGAGGGGGATATACATATGTGTTCTGTTTGCGGAAAAAGGAAAAAAAATGAATTGGTTTAGCGAAGAAGATTCGTTTGTACGAATTTTGGTTATTTATTTTTATTTATATTATTTTATTTTGTTTATTATTTATTTTTACTGTATATGTTTTTATTTTATTTATTATTCATTCTTGTTTGTATTATTTTATTTTATTTATCATTTTTTCTGGTTTATATAATTTCATTTTATTTATTATTTAGTTTTATTTATTTTAAATTTCGTAGGTCAGAGGATGGAGTTTGAGAAATTAATCGTAGAATATGCTACTTTATTTTTGTGATATTCGTCTCTGAGCAGTTTCTCTTATTGTTAATACGTTGAATTGTCATGGTCTGTTCAACTACTCGAGGGTTAAGGGCGAAAAAATTAAGTTCCTTTAAAAAGTTCCTCGTAATTCCTTTAAAGAAACATACGCAATAGTATTTCAAATATTGTTACATTACCACCTTTCAAAATGACATTTAGGAAAAAAACGAGAAATCTTCAGGAATAAAAAAATATTCACTCTGTTAAATAAACTTGCAATATATAAAGCTTCAAACATTAATCTGAATCTCCATTTGCGAGCAGTGTCCAAGTATCTTTTTCAAAAGAACGCTCCGACTAACGCCTGTAGCTCATGTGACACGGTATAATTCCGGGCAAAAATATAACAAAAATAAAATTTATATAATTTCGGGTGAATGAAGGAAAGTGAAAAAAAAGGAAGCAAATGAAGGGACAGTGGTAAGAGAAAATAACATCTGGCGGAGGAACGTGATTCGAAGTAGGTAGCAGTCACTCGAAATTCGAAGAATCGACGCGAGCGGACACGTGTGTGTGTGTGTGTGTGTGTGTGTGTGTGTGTGTGTGTGTAAATTGCGCTCGGGACACGCGGCAAAACTTGAACGCTCGAGCCGATGATTCGACGTGGTCACCGAAATTGGTCTGCGCGATGGCCATCCCACATCGATGGTGGGGTGGATTATTGATCAGATTATTTGGAAGACGTGGCCAGCTGGTTCGGTTCGCAGACCGAATCGGATACACGAATTATTCACGTATCGAATGGATCGGCCAACGCTTTGATATCACAGGAGGGTATCAGGGTGAAGGGAGGAGGAAACTGTAAAATTCGTACCGATACCATCGGGACCGGAATTACGCGAGTTTCAATACTTGCAAAGAAGATTATCACGTACTATATTATGTGCTAATTTTTCAGGGGACATTAAAGGACGTCTAATAGCAAGGATTTTGTTTTAATCATAATTGTTTAAATATTATTATGTCAGTTTTACGTAATTGTTTTCCTGGGTGTGAGTGAGAAACGTGAAATTTCACGATATGGTCTTGAGGTTTAGGTTAGAGATTACAATAATTGACCTTTGTTAAAGGATTAATAAAGGCAAATTTTTGTTTCTTAATTAACTGTTTAATTGCATTGTTGAACTTTTACTGCTGCGGATATATAAATGAGAAACCCGAGGAATTGTTTGACAAATTTTTAATTACCATCTGAGTTTCAACAATAAATTCTACAATAATATAAACATCGAAGAATCTATAGTATTGTTTCCATAGGAAAATACAGCATTTATCTTCATTCTTTTTTAACAGTTATTTACATTGTTGAATTCTTTTCTAACATTCCAAGAAATTAGAACTTTTCAGCTCTAGAAAGGAGAAATTGAAATACCAAGAGATACGAGCGAAAGAGATATATAAAAGCAAGACAATGGATCCTAAAATCATCGTGCACTATTGTACGTGATACATACATAACGTACAAAATGTGTAGATACATAAGATTCTTTTATTGTTTTGTTCAGATGGAGTTTCATTAAGTTTATGCATAAACATGATATGAATACGTAATATATAATTAATACAATAATTTTTACATATTAATACATATATTAATAATTATTAATTGTATATATATATATTACATACGTCAATAATCCATCAAAAGTTAATAAATTTAATCCTCTTGCGCTGACAATTGGCTGCGGACCATAACGAGTGATCGAAAGCTTTCTTTTCAAACTCGTCGGTGTGATATCACTGGATCGAAATTATCGAGAAGTAATAAATTTATTATTTCTTTTGCCTGGGTTATACTTAAACATACTTAAAATTATAACAAAATATACCCAAATATACTTGATATATTTCATAACGTTTATATTCAAGTATATTTATTTTTTTAGTATATATGTGATATTGAAACTGAGAAAATATTGCAGTTTTGGGACAAATAATTCTCGACGGCACAAGAATGTTAAAAATCCAACGCGACAGGTCTTTCATCGAGTTTAAACAAATTCAACTTTTTAAACTTTTCAAACAACCGATGAGAAAATGGTGCCCGTATTCAGCCCGCGCCTCTGTGATCTTCTCTCGGAAATCGAGGCTCGAAGTGACGGATCGATTTGTCGCGCGATAATAGATCCGGCCGGAAACGGAGGAACGGTGGCCGGAAGAAGGACGAAGGGCGGTTCTTTCGAAACGGAGGCCAGAGAATTCTCTCTCCCTTGGTCTTTCATCGTAAATTTAATGAAAGGTCCCTCCGGCTCTTTTTCTTTTTATTTATAACCGAATGCCTCCATTCTTCGGGCGAAATCGCGCATCGATGAATATCGAGGAGATTGAATTGAATTAATAAAACGGATATGGGGTGTATCTGTCGCTTGAATCGGCGATCGACGATCGGACCGATCACTCCCCGTGTTATTAATTAAACGAGGTGCACGGCGCCGGCTTTTAATGAACTTACGATTTCCATTGGACCACGTTCTTGGATATATTCTGTCCGAGCTCCGCTCGAAGTAAGTCCTTTTATTATTCGATCTGATTGAAATTTTTTGGCGTGGACGCCGCGGTTGTAGTCGAACCGGTGGAGAAAATATGGCTGGCGAGAGAGCGAGAGGAGACTTTTATCGCGTAGGTAAAAGCGAAATGGAATTTGAGCTCGACTGTCCGTTCTGAAAGGATTGATCGTAGCTTGAACCTGACCAACAACTTCGGACTTTTATAATTTGCTGATAATGATAATTATAATGAACGAAGGCTGTAACAACGACGTGATGGGAACGAGAGAATTTCAGAAGAAGACAGTCTCGAGTCAATTTGGAATAATTCGTATAAACTAGACTCCTTGTTGCTTCTTACGAAAGTTTAAGGAATAATGGAGGATATTGTCTTTCCAGAGATTAAAGCTGTATATCATTAACTAACAGTATGCACGTTGATGATTGCTTTAAAACATATCATTTGCTTGAAAATATGTCACATGTTAGAAAGACGTAAATCAACGAAATTTCGTGTTAAATCACCGTTCGAATGGTTATTTCCATATATATTTAATAAAATAAATTTCCATATATTTAAAATTATGCTTTGTAAATATAAGTCGCTGGCAGATGATATTATACAAGAAAAATTTGTCGATGGCAAAGGGTTAATCTTGGAGAATTTTTGTCGTTCCTCAAAGTGTAATTTATTTAATTAGTGACGACATTTTAATTGACGAGCAATTATCGAAAATATTAATGAAATTAAAACATTTTAAATATAATAAATTAAAAATTTTTTTATATTGAAAATACAATGTTTTAAATAAACTGTATATTTAGAAATGAAGATATTTATATCTAATTATAAAGTTAGAAGCTTTAATGTTTTGTTTCAATTTAAATTAGAATTTTATTCAATCACCCTCCTATTTGGAACACATTTGAACTTTAACAAATCCTACTAAAATTTTATTTCTTCTTTTTATAATCTTCGAGTTTCGTATAAAAGGATCTCCTAAACACATTTGGAATGACGTTTAACAAGAATAAACTCTAGTATCCCACTAAATAACAATAACGAATAAACTTTAATATTCTACTAAAACCCCAGTGTATTTCCTCGTCATTTATTCTCTCGAACGTTCTTTCGTTCACTCAAACATTCTTTCGTCCGTCGCCGTAACGTTGTAATTCTAACGTTAAATTCCATCTCTCCACATTAATCGTCAAACGCACGCGCCAAAAATTAATACGAAAATCCCGAAAATTCACCCGGGATCCCCGGTGAAACACTGGGAAAACACGTGGAAAACGTCGTTAACGCGCCGAAGGATCTCCGAAACACGGCCCGGAATACTAATCGCATTCGCCGTCGTCGGAAACGCAAGGGCGTAAACACAATCGCGGGAACGGATCGAGGATACGAGAGGAGGAGGAGGAGGGGGAGGTATTCCGGGTTAAATAAGATCAGAAATGGATCTTCCTTGTCGGACAACGGCGGCCTCGTCGAGATTATGCATGTGCGAAACTACGGCTGCGTGATGGAGATAGATGAGAGGAGTTCGCAGTAGCAGATGTTCCGCACGCCGTACGCCACCCTCCCAGATTATAATAATGATCAATCTTCGTGAATCTGTGTGTGTGTGTGTGTGTGTGTGTGTGTGTGTGTGTGTCGGTTGCCTCCTCGTACCTCGGCCACGCGATAAATCACGCGACTGGATTAACCCCCTCCCGCGAGGAAAAACGAGAGAGAAAGGGGGTGAAAAAAAAAAGGCGAACCGAAATTGTTTTGTCAATTACGGTTGTCTGTCGGGAATTACCTGGGGCCCTGGAGGAATTATTAATCGCGATTTGGGAATTTCGTCGGTGTCTCGGTCGATATGCAATGGATCACGAAAGTGTTCGAACAGTTACGTCTAGAAACTCTTTCGTTACGAATCGCGATAGCTAGCGAATAATGAGTACATCGTGCGTTTACTTGCGTGAAACATTACGAAATTTCATAACGTCGTGTCGTAACGCTGGAAATTGTATCACTAGGACTGGAAGTTTCAGTTGATGTAGGAAATTTATTTATTTTAGTGTAATATATATATATATATATTTATTTAGTGAAATATTATATTTACTAAAGTATTAGTATTAGTATACTATTAGTATGATAGTAATATTAGTGTACTATTAGTATAATATTAGTATAATAGTAATATGATATTAGTATAATAGTAATATTAGTATACTATTATAATATTAGTATAGTATTAGTATACTATTATAATATTAGTATAATATTAGTATACTATTATAATATTAGTATAATATTAGTATACTATTATAATATTAGTATACTATTAGTATGATATCAGTATAATAGTAATATTAGTATACTATTATATATTATGAGTATACCATTATATACTATTAGTATACTATTGTAATATTAGTATAATATAATAGTAATACTAGTATACTATCAGTATTAGTATAATAGTAATATTAGTATACTATTAGTACTAGTATAATATTATTTACTATTTATTTAGTGAAATATATAGTAAATTATATGTTTATATTACACTTATATATACATTAATTATAATATAAATTACCATATTACATGATTTACAATACATTACAATACAGTCGTGATAGTTTTGTTATAATGTTCGCGTGAAGTTTGAAGTAATATATTTTTTTTTCACATTTTATGTTATGTTCCTTATAAAAATTTCACTCCCCTTCGTATTATTTTTCGGATAATAATTAATCACTCAGTAAAACGTCGAAATGATTTGGAATTTTATCTCGTACCAGAGTTGTTCCACTGTGTCGCGTGTATACGTGGCTGATCATGTACGGGAGCAAGCTACTTGTCCGACATTACCCTGGCTTGTATCACTTGTCGGCCAATGTTCGAGCTTCATCACTTGCCCGGCTACGTGTAGATCTACGCTACTCGTTGTTTGAGCAAACGTCAAACAAAATGTACACGGAACAACAGTTTATCGTTTAATTATCGTAAGTCGCGTTGATTCGCGTTATTTCGAATCACGCGATCTCCCATCTCACGAACACACACACACATATATATATATATACATAGAAATATAAACATTTCACATTCAAAGGCTTTTAGCTTCGAATAACAGCGGGTTATTTTTTCAATGCGAGAAATATTTAAAAAACAGCAGCGTGTGTACGCAAGAGTTTGAAATAACAGCGAGATATATCGAAAAATCTTGGTGGATGTGATGACGGTGTAAAATTTACGATATAAAAATACGAGGAAAAATTACGGCTTTTTATTTGCACGTAGAATGAATAAAAACTGTTGTGTCCTCGTTCCCTTGTTTCTTTTTCATTTCCACGACGTTTTAGAGATCCTTATAAATCCTGGCGCGCGATCTAAAATTTTAAAATATTTGAAAACTCTCCGCTTTGTACAGGTGAAAGTTTTTCATTGTGCAGAATTATTTAATTACAATTGCAATTTTTTTTGCACGTATATAGCGTCAATGGAGAACATTTCTGTAAATAACACGAATTTTCCATTGTAAAACACGCCTGCCTCGCTATCGAAAATATAAAATAGAAATAAAGAGCTTGATTTCGCGTGAACTTTGCGAAAGCGTAAAATTTTGGACATCCAAGAATGAAAAATGGAGGAAAACGTGATTTTTGTTCGTTTGAACATCCAGTAAATAAATACTGACGTTTCGCTGTCTGTGATAGAAGATCAGTATCAGTAGGAAGGTTTATGATAAATGGATAAATTTCAATCAATGTTGGTAAAACGTAAAATTTCCATGTTAAAACACGTCACCCTGTAACGACGTGTGTTTCATTATCGATGGTTTAAAATGAAAGCTGGGGATGGTTTGGCAAACTTTTGTCAACTACGCTGATGACAGCGTAAAATCTATTATGATACGTTGACTGCAAAAAAGAAAAAGAAAAAAAATAACGAAAATTGATCTTCAAAAAGAAAAAAAATTTCCGAAACAACTCTGCCGTGGTGTGTATATGTGAAAATATACGAACACATCCAGTATCGACACAGTTCTATCAGCTGAAAATCTATCTGTCTCGATATCTTTCAGACAAAAATTATCTGCAACGAAAGATGTTTTTCGCGGAAACAACCACCAGTTTTACCAAAGGCGTTGCACGCGTTGCTAACGGCCGAACGTTGGTAACACTGTTCCACCGCTATGGATTTCATGCTTCAAATTCTACATGGTTGAACAAAGCGCGACACAGCCGACGTCTACGTTAATTTATATGGCCGTCGGTACAATAACTCGATCAATTTATTCATTACGGCGAATGCATTATCGCTGATTTATTAGCCAGCCCCTGTTTTAAATGCGCGCCAACCGAAAGGCGATTTCGACTCACCTAGGCCACCCAGTCGATGCACGCTTCCGTCGAAATAATAATTCAATAACCGACGACGGCTGTTTATTTCGTGATTGTCTATGAATTGTTTAAACAACCGAACTTCCTCGACTTCCTGTTTACGCGTTGCGAGCGCTTCCCTTTATTTCCTTTATATTTCTCTTATATTTGTTTAGTTGCCTTGATATATTTCTTTATCGTTAAATATTTTATATTTATTATATATATATATTTTTTTAAATAAATATTAATATATATACTTTTTTAATAAATATATTAATAAATTGTAATTTTATTCGATGTGAACGGATGTAAATGTATTTTAATAAATACATTAATAAATTATATATACATATTTAATAAATAATATATTTTGACAAATAATAAATATATAATATACATAAACGTGTTATGTATTATAATAAATATAATCGAATTTTAATGTGAAGTTAGTACGCAATGTTACAATGTATACGAGCGAGATAGAGACGAAATTCTTAAATGTTCGAAAGAAGCAGTCGGAAATCTCGCGAACCGAGGGAAGAAACGTGCACAGACGCCGCAGTTATTGATCGCGATGTCCACGTTTAAACCCTGAAATCGAATCTCTATTTTCGGCTGGTGGATAAAATAACTTGTTACCCGTCCGTGTCTCGAGCGATCAGTTGCCTGTCGAAACCGACGTAAAATGTCTCTCCCCGAAACGCCGAGTAATCCGAAATTATTCAGCAAAGCGAAAAGAAAAAGACCGCGTGAAAGTTTCGTCTTGGTAAATTCAGAAACGAGAGATGAAGAATACGTAACGCGAAAATCATTATCTTCGATGCGCAAGCGTCGACCCTCTAAAATGTCCTCCGGAAATGTATAAAAATTATTTCTCTTGAAATGTTGAAACACTGTCACTCCGCAAGAATCCTAATTTTTACCAATGAGAAATATATCTTAACTAATGTTTATTAATTTAGAAATCTCACGTCAGAAGACTTGACGTGGATTGTTGCGTTTGCATTTTCGCGCATTGGAAATCGTGAGGAAACAGCAGAAAGAAAAGCCACAGTAGAAAGTAATTAATCGTTCTCCAAAGGCGGATTGAGGTTTAAGGAGCTCGATCGAGGTTCGATCGACGGAAGGAAGTGCCAGAGACTCGATCGATCCTCGTTAACGGGCGTCGCGCGAGCGGAAATAATTCATCGGATGAATTATTTCGACCGACCTCCCTCCCCCCTCTCTCCTTCACTCCCGGTTCGTGTCGCGGCTTAAAATACGTTTTGACGCTGCGCGTCTCCACACCGCGACGCCCAGATGAAATTTGCATCACTGTCGTTAGAGAATCTGTTAACCCATAAGTAAATTGATATTCCATCTCGAACTCGAGCCTTTCCCCTCCTCGCCCTATCGATGTTGCAAAGAATTAGGATCACGTTTCGAACAGCGAAAGTAGTTCCAATTATTATATAAAGGGAGAGGAAACGAGGAATTTATCGAGGATTTCAACGTGACATTTTTATACTGTGCAGAAGGTACGCAATCTTATTGCAAAAATTTACAAATTTGTTAAATTATTAACTTTAATATTATTATTGATATTGTTATTAAATATATTGATTAATATTTTAATGTTATTAAATATATATTGTTCTTAAAGTATTAACTAAAATTAGCAAACACGCGGTTCGATTTGTCAGGAGGATTTCTGTGAATTCGAACTTTCGAACATTGATCGAAACTGCTTGCAAAACATGTGACAGAAGAATTGACGAATACACAACCTTTTCAATTTCGTAGAAGTTGATATATATATGTATTTACAAAAATGTGTATAAATTTCACCGCCAACATACTCGTCAATTTTCAGTCGCTGAAAGTAAACAAGATCAATAGATATTATACACGTAACCCTCTCTCAGTTCTCGGACGATTTATATAAATGCTAAGACTGCTAAAGTGTCAGGTAGAAATTGAAAAGTATTTAAAAATATTTGTTATACTTTTAAAGTAAATCTTCACCTGGCGAAAATTTCACTCCCATGAATTTCCGTGAGTTTGGTAGAAATTAAAAAGTCACAGTCTCTTTCTCTTTCTCTTTCTCTCTCTCTCTCTCTCTCTGATTTCACAGAAATTTTTATGATTCCACTTATAAGTATTTATCAAGCTTCGCCCTCTCTCCGCGAGAGAGTTAAAACGTATCGATCGCAAAGGCGAATCTTTAACGAGGGCGAGGAATTAACTTGGTCGTCCAATTTGCTGGATGGAGCATCGTCCAGTTTTCGCGATACTCAGCATTGTGCACAGAGAGATTCCAGCAAGCAACGGGAGAGAAAAACGCAAAGAACAGCGTTTTTACCGTGGCACGCAGACAACCGTGAAAACGTTTCCCCGCCGTGTTTGGGGTAATAGCCGAAGATAAGGCGGGGGTGTTGTTCGCGCGGGCAATAGCGACATTCACGAGGAGGAGACTCCTTTATGAAATGCAACGATCCGGCCGATGGAGATCGTTAAACGTGGCTAAACACCGTGGAAAACTTGATATTTTTCCCGATTTCTGTACACCGTGAATGACAATTGAAATTTTTCTATGTATTCACGTACCATAAGTAATAATTATAATAATATTTTTCTACATATTTATGTATCATAAATAATAATTATAACAATATTTCTCTATATATTTACTTATTATGAATAATAATTATAGTAATATTTTTCTATATATTTATGTATCATAAATAATGATTATACCAATATTTTTCTATATATTTACGTACCATAAGTAATAATTATAATATTTTTCTACATATTTATGTATCATAAATAATAATTATAACAATATTTTTCTATATATTTACTTATTATGAATAATAATTATAGTAATACTTTTCTATATATTTATGTATCATAAATAATGATTATACCAATATTTTTCTATGTATTTACGTATCATAAATAATAATTATAGTAATATTTTTCTATGTATTTACTATATTTTTATATATTTACATATTTTACTATATTCACTATATATTTTCTATATATTTATTATGTTTTTATAAAAATTATAAACTTACTTTTATTTATTATTAATTATATAAATTATATATAATTATATGTTAGATGTGCCTCAAGTGATCTTAGAAGCGAATTTTAGAAATGATCAGGTCGCTTTGAATCGCGTGAACCGCGAAATTTGAACGAAATTATGGAAAATGATAAATATAGAACAGCACCACGAAACGAAACGTATACCCGTGTATAACGTGCGTATAATATTAATGATATTTTACTTGAATATAATTTGCTTAATGAAAGAAGGGGGAGCCATAATTAAAACAGAGACAATACTGGAATTATCACGGAATATATCGTACACGCGTAAATTAACCTCTCTGTCTTTGGAGTTATTCATTTCTGTTTGAAATTAATTAATATCAACATTTAATATCCGAACATTTTTCTATCTCACAGAAGCTTCGAAAAATATCATCCCTCTTCATACGTAGCGCGTGTTTAATTATTAAATAACGCAGGCTGCTCTGTGATGATTAATTTACACGTTACACAATCCACGAGTGAAACACCGATTTTGTTTAAACAGACCAGGTTAACATTGCAACTATTAAATCCACCGTAATTTTAAATTCTAGTCGTTCGCATTTAATGAGCGTAACAAAAATATCATTTTCAATAATTGAAACAACATATAAATAAATGTAGCTGTATATAGCTTGTATAATACAGTTAACGTAATATTTCAATAATTGAAACAATATATAAATTAATATAGCTGTGTATAGTGTGTATAATACAGTTAACGTAATATACAGTCAAGGATTAGGAAATCGAAGAAACCAAATGAATTCGCCCGCTGAGAGAAATTAAAGAAACTAGATGCTTGTTAAAAATTTTCAACCAAAGATTGTGCTCTTTGTTTTCTAAAAAAAAAAAAAAAGAAGAAGCGATATCTGAACGGTGCTCGAACGTTGAAAAATGACTGGGATATAAATGGACGGAGCCTGGGATCACTGAGAAGCGGTTTTTAATCCTTTGGATTTCGAATTAAATATTTTAGCGAGCCGATGACGCGGTCACCCGGTCCCCGTTTCACCCGTTTAATCTGTCCAGTAGTGTCAAATCGATGTGGAATGTAGGTCGAATTCAGCTTACCGGAATTGATTTCTCCGGTTTCTGAATTATCCCCCTGTAATCTATCCATTTGTCCGTCTCTGTCCGTTTGTTTTAATCCGTTCCTTCCCTCTTTTTTTTTCTGACATTCGAACGTCCATCGCCAGATATTACAACATTAGATGGCCAATCGTCGACTGTTCTCGTTGATCGATCGGAAAAGCTCTCGGAAATTCGAGAAATTTTCGAACGAGAATGGAATTACATTTATTATACATATTTTTATATATTTGTTTGTTATAATATTTATTATATATATTTTTATATATTTATTTCACTATCTTATTTTATTATTTTATTTTATATATTATTTTTATATATTTATTTTTAACCGATCCATTAACCAATAAAATTCCTGTATCATAAGTTCGAGTTATTGGCGAGATATATCTACAGACACAGTTGAGAAAGAAATGCAAAATTTCCAGATTATTCGTTGACGAACAAATTCCATTAACCGATTCCATCTGTCTTTGATCTGTGTTTCAGCTTGCGTTCTGGAACTCGTGGTTGGTCAGCAAGGTCCGGTGTTCGTTCTCGAGCCACCAAGTACTCTGGTCTTTTCCAATACCACAGGCTCCCAGCTAAGCTGTTCTGCTCATGGGAGTCCAACGCCGCACGTCACCTGGATAACCAGCCCGGATCAAAGATCGGTCACCGCAGTTCCTGGACTAAGGTGAGTCATTGAACATACATACGTAAGTATTATAGCTGCAGGATACTTTCAGGACTGCACTTCCATTGTAACTTCTTTCGTAAATCACGTACATACAATTAATATACGTATTTATTATATTCAAATAATTATTTTTAATTATTTAATAAATCTTTTTTCGATAAATAAAGAAATTAATTTGGAAAAAAGGTTCCATTTGTATATGGGTTCAATCCAACTTCGAAATTCATATTGCCATTCTCAATATCTTCCTTTTTTTTAATTAGATTACTATTCTTAAGTTTTACTTTATTAATTCCTGCATGTGCACAGAATTGTTCGAGCTGAGTTCAATTTAAACCAAACTCTTGATTCTTCGATTCGAAATTTCAACGTGAAAACAATATGCTTGTAGCAAATGTAAGAGAAAGTACAGTGAATATAATAAAAACATGATGAAAATTGATTTATTTGAACGAAATTAAATCAACTTCAATTATTTGTACGTGAACTTGTATCATTTGAGCGAGAGAAAAATTGCTCAAGGGGGGAGAATCGGATGATTGCTGATTTATATAAACTGTTAAATCCACAGCACAAGTTTATCATAAACTTTTAGTTTTACCATACAATGGAAAACCTCGCATTTTCCAATTTCTCAAAATTTTACTCGTCGTCGATGAAACAACGAATACGACAGATCGAGTGAGTGAAAGGCACGAGAAACGAACGAAGAAATAACTTATTTTACGCATGGTTTTGAACTTGGTAATTATGTTTTGCGGCGACGTTGCAGCCTTATTTTTTCTTTTCCACGAGGAGGAGGAGCACAGCAGCCTCGTTCGAAACTCCCGCAATTTACAGCGGCCCGGAACTTCTAAATCCCGGCACGCTAATCCGCTTAGACCCTATCCATCTATCTAGCGCTGAGCACTCTTACGAATCGCGAATTTTCCGCCCGAAAATGCCGGGACCTTGCAAGCCAGCCAGCGATAAGTCGAAACGTGGGTATGCCGCGTCACGAACGAAAAACTCGAGCACAGTCGTTCTCACTTGCAAATTTCCGTGACAAAATCTCCGCATCCCAAATAACAAATTGCGCGCGAAAATAATAAATCTCCAGGCGGCTCGTGGTTTTCTCGATATTTTGGAGAATTCGGCGACTCGAATTATCTCAACCTCTTGCGCTGGCAACTGATTCGCGGACCGTAACGAGTGGCCAAAGCCGCGATACACCTTGCGGCGCGGACCATAACGAGTGACCGAACCGTATAAAATGATTCGTCGTTTTCTCTCACTCTTCAACTCGTCGGTGTGATATCACTGGATGGAAATTACTGAGAAGTAATAAATTTATTATTCGTTTCGCCCGCGTTATATTTCGATGACACTTGAAATCGAGAAAATACTGCATTCCAGCGTAAGAGGTTAAAATTCTCGAAATCGGCGTGCCAAGTCTCCTTTTGGTAATTTAATTGTACAATCTCGAAGTAGAATATTACGATATAAACGAATGAGATGATATCATAAGTAATATAATAGCATGTAAGTAAGATAATGGTCACAAGTGATAATAATAATAGTTAATAGTAATGATGATAATAATAATAATAATGGTAGTCATTACACAATCTTGAAAATATTATTTGTACAGAGAAGCAAATATACATCCAGTTATCATTTTATTTTAATTTAAAATCGATTCTATTTTATTTATTCGAAATAATCGCTGTTACAGCAGTCCACATCAATCGCAATATTAATCAGTCTATTTAATCAATTATAGCACTGTTGCACCGACCTGAGCAAACAAACAATATATTCAATTTACCAAATCGAGTATCGTTCTACTATCCTTGTCCGATCGTGTGATGTTCTATTATACTTGTTTAATTAGATACGCTTATACACACTCTAATTACCTAATTAGATGTACACATTGATGGCCCCAAAAACTGCGCCTCCGTCGTTCCCCCTGTTGCGGAACCAATCGCTAATTCGCCAAATGTGTTTATTTTAATCAATTGTCGATCGTCAATAAGAAAATGAACCGATTATTCGATCATACGTGGCTCGTATAAATAATTACGTTTAAAGTTGAAATGTTCAATTTATTTTTATTTATTTTTGTTTATTTATTATTGATAGCATGACTGTATTTGTTTATAAAGACAGTAATAATAAAGTTATCTACTATATTGTAGTTATTCTGAAAGGAAATAGGTGGAAGTCGTAATTAATATAAATTAACTAATAATTTATTAAATCGCGAGAAAGGGATGGAAAGTAATAATTTTATTTTCCACAAATTTTATCACCGCGGCATTTTATAGTAGAGAGAATATAACAATAATAATAATAATATTAGAATCAGAAAATTCAGAATAGAATATCGAATAATGTATCGATCTATTAAAAATTTAATGCAATGTTTTGTGTTTAAAAATAATTTCCTTTCATCGTCTTCGAGATCTTTTGCATATTCGATCGCAAACATAAGAAATTCACGCGCCCAGCCTTTCAAAGGAAATAAATATTAATCATTGCATTAACTCAGACTACATCGTGCAAGTAGTTAAATATTGTATTTCAAGTGAATACGTTAAACATTTGATGTCTGGCTGAAAGGTTCTTCCTTCACTTGAATAAAAAACGAACGTCAAGATAAACGTAAAGCTTTGTGCCATTTATTACTTTTAAAGTTACATAATTACTTTCTCCCGCCACGTCGTCGCGTAAATTTTTGCAATACCTGAAGAAAAGTGCCTCTTTTGGAATCATTTCTTCGTTGCAGCTAACGATGACTCGAAAATCAAAGGACCAACGTTTCAGCTACGACGAAGTGGTGACACTTACGTTGAAAGTCAAAAATAATTTTTGAGAGGAAAGCGCGTTGACTTTCACGAATCACAAACACTAATACGGAAATATATTGTACAGTAGATCAGTGATTCCCTGATGACCCATCTCTGTGACACATAATTCAAGAAGCGAATTTTTGACGTGGAGGAAACCCGAAAGACCATTAATTAGGGGAACTAGTTGATGACACAATGTGTTGCACAATGTGTTGCACAAAGTTGAATTTTCAGAAAGTTAAAGAAAGGCTTAGTAACTCTTTCTGTGGAACATTGGGAACGGCAGTGGATGACGACTATGTGGAAAATAACGTAGAAGTGATTTTTCAAATAAAGTTTAAATTTGTTTTAAACTTAAATTTTAAATTAGTTTAGATTTAAAATTAAATTTTAAATTTTAAATTAGTTTAGATTTTTCAAATACAGTTTATTTTCATGACTGTTTCGTAAAGGTCCTCCCGTTCGATGTTTTATTCAATTTTATTCAAGTGTACTTCGTACATGAACCAGAAAAGTATCTCTCCGAATAGCACTCGAAGATAAAGCGCCAGGCTAGTGAGGTTAGTATCATTGGAAGTTTGATGCCACACGTCCGGCAATATCGTAAACGCGGCACCTAGGGGGAAACCGGTTTTCTCTCGGTAATTGAAATGTTCCTTATCCAATGGTCGTCTAGTTAAGTTCGTCCCACTAACAGACGTCCCACGTGGCCTTTTTAACGAACGAATAATCACGCGAAAGGGAAGGGGGAAGGGCGAGTTATCCTCGAGAAAGCTCTTAGAATTTCAATCGCGATACGTCCGATAGAATTTCTCAATTTAGTTCCTTTCTCTTTAGTCCCTTCCCTCTTCAAGTCGAGTTTCTCTCTTTCTCAGCTAGATTCGATTTTTTTTTCTTTTTTAAGTCTTCAGTTTTGCAGTTTGCGCCGTGTGACTTTTAGATAATTCGAATTTTTTGTAGTTTAGACTCTGAATATTCCACTTCAAGTTGAGTTTCTCTCGTTTTAAGCTAGGGATTGGCAATCCAACATTTTCATTTCTATGAAAATTACGAATAATAGCAGCTATTTGTTTTCGATGTGTCGAATTTCTACGGTTTTTTTGTTTGTACTTTTCGAAATTGTGAAAAATCAACAAATGTTCGATCGTTAGTCCCTAGTAAATATTACACTAAAGATACGTAACCAGGTTCCACAGTAATCGGTCGGTTAGGTTACTAAGAACCTAGTTTCGAGAGAAACGCGTTTAAAGTTTCAGAACGTCATTTTTCATATGTATCCTTTGCTCACTTTATGTACTTATACATCGCGGCTCACGGTTCTTGCAATTCACAACTAAATTGAATCCAAGCCCCCTAATATTCGATTTACCAAAACTGACATTTGAATCAGACGATTTACACTTTGCAATACTCCTTAAACTTGCATACAGTGATACAAATTCAATTGCTCTGTAACCGCGGATTTACCATTACACCCCAAAGTAAGGCTATGACCTTTCGTATCTTATTTCCAACGCTTCAAACTACTGTTTAAAACGAAACAAAAAGAAGAATAGATTTTTTGAAAATTCCAAACTGTCCTGACCCCTTGAATACCCGATCTTTATCCACCGTCAAGGCTACGCGATCGAATTGGCCCTGAAGCGTCGCGGGAACCTTTACTTTCACCCTTCTTCGTACTCCATCCAGATCTATACAGATATCCAAAGGGAAAACAGAAACAGACGCAACACCAAGTCTTGAACCAACGGCGCTCTGTATCAGTTGGAAGCCGCAGGAGAAGTTGCGAAGAATTCAAAGCGTAAAAGCCAATCCCTTTCGATTCCACGTTCATCCGCCAAACGGAATCCTCCTTTTAGCCGTTCGATACTCGGTTTTTGCAGTAATTCAGACGCCGGGGCCCTTTCCTTCGTTCATTTCGCGTCCGATGAAAATTCACTGGCGCGGTATCGGTGTATCGGTGTTTCGATGCCCGTCGATCGATTAGAAACGCGGCGAGGAGGCAGCTGCAGGCTGGTTTTTCGTTCGCTGGAGATAAAGGAAGGGGGAGGAAGAGAGGAATCGCTGGGATAAATGTAACGATGCGCGCGTGAAAGGGACAGGGATGAAAGGTGAAAAGTAAGGGTTGGAGAATTGATGAATTGAAGAGGAGGGGAAAGTGAAGGGTTGGATTGGAAATTGGAATCGAAAATATCGAGGCTGGAGAAACGTAGAAAACACTCGAATCGTCCGAGAATTATTTGAAATTCGAAAATTGTCCACAAACCGCGATCCGACATATGAGGATTCGAACTTTGAGAAATGTACAGGAATTCGAGTTGTCCGAAAATTATTCGAAATACAAAGGTCGTTGTTGAAAGTACGAGAATACGAGTTATCGAGAAATTGTTGGAACGACGCACGCGCGAAATTGACAGAGATAGAAAGGTAAAAGGCGGAGATAGAACGAGCGAAATGTTGGGACAAAGACGTGATGAATTAAAAAAGGGAAGAAAACGAGTACAAATGGGAGAAGAAGGAAAGAGTAGAATAGACGTTGGAAATAGAATACAATGAAACGAAGTAAAATATTCGCGACGAAGCTAGAGTCAGAATTATAATTTCGAGATTTTTTATTGAGAAAGCTTTGTGCACGTGATCATTTGTTCGTCTCAGCCTTGATAAATAAACGCATTTTTAACAAAGAAGGAGAGAACAGAAATTAAATCCGAAGTTACGTAGATGAACACCGTGCTGTTCAGTTGCTTCGAGCAAAGTAT
The DNA here is from genome assembly GCA_036937485.2 of Tetragonisca angustula. Taxonomy (NCBI): domain Eukaryota; kingdom Metazoa; phylum Arthropoda; class Insecta; order Hymenoptera; family Apidae; genus Tetragonisca; species Tetragonisca angustula. The sequence goes on from JAWNGG020000184.1 coordinate 60,142, forward strand.
AAAGAGGAACGAATTGAAGAACGTAGATTGAAAACGAAGTGTAATTGAAGGATAATGACCAATAGACGAGAAACAATCGAAACGGAAGTGAAAGAGACGTGCGCGATATAAAGGATGAAAGGAACGTAACCGTAAATCGTTGTTAAAGGGTGGGAAGCACAAACGTCAAAGGGAATGTTTGACGCAACAAAGGGTGAAAGAGTACAAAGAATATTCATCGGGAAAGAACGAAACGTAAATATAAATATACAGGGGTGAAGTGGAAACGTTGAAATCAAGAACTAAACCCGGGAAAACAGCATAAAGGGATAACACCTATGAAATCATTCGTACAAAAGTAACGCGAGCAACGAGCCACCAGTGCAAAACTGAAAACGCGTTTCTGCCATTTCGAAACACTTTTCGCTCGAATAACCCCACCCTTTCTCGTTCTCCTTTTCTTTCTCATTTGCCCAGGAATTTCGATGTTATTAAAACGTTATTCTCTCTCTCTCTCTCTTTCTCTCTTTCCTCGTAACTAAAGAATTTTATTCTCATATTCCGTGGATGTTGTTGGGAAGGTAATACACTCCAAAAATTGGCGATTTTATGGGACGTTTGTGAAAATTTACCTTTACCGCGAGAATGCAAGTATGCAATGTTTTCTACAGTATAAAAGTGACGATAGACGATAGAGTTACGTAGGTAAAATATTTCCATTCTATTGTAACAATGATATCGTAACTCTAACGCTGTTTAATAATTATAACAACTGTCTAATAAGAATATTGTAATTCAGAAATTTCTTTTTTAAACAGTAAGAAGTGCGCAGTACTTTGTTAGATAAATTTCTGTTTCTAACAACCTCCCGTTTAAAGAAAAATTTCCTTCTTCCGATTCTTGTGTCTTCGCTCCTCTTACATCTTCCCTCTTCTCAGGCTTTGCAATTACATTTAAAAATTACGTTCATTTCCGAAACTGGAATCCTCGGGTTCCTCGGGTTCGGTTTGTTTTATGCTGTTTCGAAATTTCGTAAATTATTTGGAACGAAACGCGAAATGGTGGAACGCCCGGTGACGAACGAAGGATCGACGTCACGAGATAATTATATTTGAACATTTTACAATAGCCAGCGCGACGTATGATCAAGCGTCAGTTAGCTCGAAAATGGGACACTCGGATTCGCGTTTCGTACGCGGAGCCTGGAAAATCTGTTGATGACACTCGACACGCGGAAAAAGTGTGGATGACAAGCGTGTGCTAGTTGCACGAAACGATGTATGTATATATATATATATATATATATATATATATATATATATATATATATTGTACACAAGTGGAGGATATAAGCAAACGTTCATCCGCTTAATACTTTTTTTCAACACTTTCTGAAATTGCGCGGATCAAACGATCTCCTCGCTTCCGATCCAACGATCCTTTCCACCGTGATTTATATCTGGGAATTTAGAATGCAATGCTGCATCGAATTAAGCAAGAAATAGAATTATTAGACTTATCAGTACCAATTATTATTAAATTATAATATTAAAATTATTATTATAATTATTATATAATTTATTATATTATTACTTATATACTTTATTATATTATAAATATATTATATTATATAATTATTATAATTATAATATTAAAATTATTGTTGTAATTATTATATAACTATTATTTCATTATAACTATAATATTAAAATTATTATTGAATTATAATATTAAATTTAAATGATGTTACAGTTGGACGAATAATAATCGATAAGCCTGGGTGATGATAACTTGAGAGTAGATCAATATGTTGTATTAATCATTCGATACGTTATATTACAGACTCAACATATTATATTAATATAATAAAAATATTGATTTTAATCTAGATTGATATTAATATTATATCACTATTGATGTAATAATATTAATAATAATAATATAGTAGTATTACAATGTTATTAATATAATATTATACTAATTATATTAATATAATAATATACTACAATAATCAAGATATATTACATATTAGTTACATTATATATATATAATATAATATATATGTATTAATATATCATATAATATGGTTCTAGAATTTTTTTTTTTTTTTTTTGCTCATCACTAAAATTTATTATACAATTTTCATCCGTAACATCTCGTTTACATTTGAATTGAAGCTGAAGCGCGATTCTTTCTTGCATTTCGACGTCTGTATTCCTGGATGATTCGATCCACTTGGATAAATTTGTCTTGCGTGTGACGTTATTTGCCTTTGGAACAGCCGGTTTACGAGCGGAAGGGTGTTTGTATAGTTAAGTGTCTCCGCGGAGCATGTACGATGTTATGGCGAGATTGGTACAATGTTAATCTTGCCATAGCATCTTGTAAATTAATAGGAGCCACACTGATGACAACACATTTAATTACACGTTTAATTGCCTAATATACACGTAATAACTTTATTCTAAAATTGGCACGACCATTATTTTTGAACTTTTTACAAATTCTTCTAATATGGGTTGTGAGGACTATACTTACAAATATTTGGGTGAAATTGTTTCATTTTAGCTTACAGTCTACGTATTTGATATTATTTATCGCGGAGAATATTGCGTTATTGTATTTAATAATTTATTGTAATTTATTATATTATTTATCGCGTTATGCCAGCCAATGACTCAAATACATCAGTATCGATAGAAATTCAAGCAGACTATTGGAAGTAAAGTTTTCAAATTCGAAACAAATCGTCAAGAAGTAATAAATCAACAGTGAAGCAGATTAATAACGTAACAGTCGACGAGAATTAATTCTGTAATTCTTCGCGCTCGGCATCTAAGTAGTAGAAATCAGTATCTAAGAGTACGCTGGACTATTCGTTTCCTTCTGCGCTTTATAAAACACCAAACTATAGCGAAACCCTACTGAAACCAGACAATAAAATACAATAAGATAGAGTTACGAGCCATCGGCGAAGGGAACTATCGGTAAAATAAGTAGAACAGGGTTATACGTGGCCGGGCAAGTAAAATAGAACTCTAGCGAATGTTCCAAGTAGAACAGAACAGTAAATAAACTCATTCTACCTTCTTCCCGTAGCATGCAGTAAACCAAATACAGGTAACACACTATTCTTTGAAAGTAGGAAAAACATGATACGTGGCCAATCAATCAATAGAGAATTTTATTCAAGTTGATTAACACCGTTGACTGCCACGATGGAGCGTTTAATTTTTATAAAATATCACGCGTTTCATTTGATGGTGTAATTGTTTAAAATTTCATCCAATTATTCATTTTGTCAGTTGCTTTTAAAATTAAATCGGTCTCGCTTCAAATTATCGTTATTATATTATGTATAATATTTTCTATTAGGAATTTTATCGTTTTATGGAAAACTTTAATCGCTTCGGTTATTTATTCCACGTGAGCGTGTATTTAATTATTCAAACTGGATCGTTTAAAAATCATATTTATAAAATTGTCAACAAAAGAAGAACGTGTAACGAATGATCGAGCGCGACGTTTGCATTAAACGAAACAAGTGGAATAAACGTAAATATTGTCAGACACAGATATCTAATCAGACAACCGCTGCATGTTTTACCAAACATCCGGTACCTGATTGTGTAAGTAATTGGTACAAGTGGATTACATAGTCGGTTAAGTAGTATGGGTCGTTGTGTAGTTAAACAAGTAGAACAGTCCGGCGCTTTGTCAGCCGGGCTATCATAACCATGAACGTAACCATGTCGTACAGGGACACACACGAACGCGTGTAATTACGCAATGAATACAGAACGGTTTCTAATTAAGCTGCTAGCGTAAGAAAACGTACGCTCGGGCATCCGACGAGAGATAATTTTAACCCTCGCGCGTTGAAAGGATCTAGTTCGGCGGCGTCATGTTTGTGGCGCAGATAACCAAAGTTCATCGCTGGAATGCGTGTATATAGTTACAGAGATAGTGTTTTCCATCGCGGCGAACGACACGGTGCAATTCTCACCAGCTTTAGATTGCAACGTATCACGATAGAATTACATGACAATTTAATGAAAATTACATTGTTATAAAATTATTATTTTACGAAAATCTTAGTACGAGTACCATAATTCTAGCGTCAAAATTAAATGAGACAAAGAATCTGTGATTTATTATTATTTATTGATGACGGTATTATAAAATACGGATGCAAAATTATTGATATAAAATACAGATTAAAAATTGTATCATCTGCAATAAATACTAAATGCGAAAAATAGAAAGTGTCCTGAGGAGGAGTGTATATCGTGGAAAATGAAAATCTTCAGTAGAGACGAAGGAATTTCGTGTCTTTTGTGTCTTGATTTATTAATAAATTGGGAACGTTACAGAAATTGGGAATCTTGTAACTTTGAAATTCTTAAAAATCGAAAGTTCCAATTCTAAAGATGCACAAGCATTTATCATAACTAACAATTCATTTTACAAAATTTGATATTTTATATTAATTTTGATTTTCAAATATTCGAAAAAGAATTTCTAAATTTCAAATACTATTACTAATGTAATTGTAGCTAATAAATCAAAATATAAGATTTCTCTTTTAACGATGAAAATCTTCATTTTCTAGGATATATTTGTAAATTGTGTCTCGTAAATTTATAGCACCTATGACTTATAATAAATCGTCGAGTTAACCAATGAAAATTTCACCTTGATCCAACGTATGTCTAGACTAAGTGAAACTAGCTGCTAGTCTGACCTTTCGAGCAATCAATATCCCAACACAGTAAGGGACATTTTTAGCTGGATCATTATGGAACGCGAAGCTTGAATGTTTCATCTCGTTCCCGGGCAAAATCACGATTCGGTAATTGACTCGCGAAACATTTTCCAGCGCAGAGCCGCATCTAAGTTTAGCGAAGATTATTAAAATAGACCAGAATGAAATTGGAATGAAATCTGTAAAATTAAAAGAGAATACATATTTTTATCTTCGATGATGTAGGTATTTTTAATAATTGCTACGAAGGACGTTAGAATGAATCCGTTTGTAGTCAGACACTCGCAAGTAGAACGATTCATCATTGATGTATACCCCGCGATGCCGAGTGTTTATAACATAATTTTCGGCTTTGTTTCTTCAAATTTCGAATGTACTATATTCCACTCATTCTGATTGACAAATCTGTTCTAGCCAAACATCTATATATAGTTCGACGCTAAAAGTCTCTCGAGGTCGTACCTTCGCTTTGTTCACGTTATTAACGAAACTTAAACAATTTCTTCTTAATCTTCCTCCTGGAGATCTGAAACTTCTGAATAATACCATACTTAATTTCCTCTGGTTTAACGCGAAGCACATTATATTCAACGCTGAACAGAATTTCTTCCATTTACTCGCGTATTTTAATTATTATTCCCAAACCGCGTATTCCCCTGCAATTTTAAAAGCTAGCCCGGTGGAATTAATAAAAGACATTTGCTCGTGAGAGTGTCGGCGGTGAAAAAAAAAGAAAGAAAAGGAGAGGCACGATGGTAAAAGGAAGTTAAAAATGGGTGAATTTACAGTTCGGAATGGTAATGGAACCTGGGCGAAGACATTAGAATTCTAACTTCTTCGTTCCTTTTTCTTCTTTTCTTTTTCTTTTTTTTTTTTTTTTTTTTTTTATACATTCTCTTTCTTTTTCCGTTGTTCCAGACAGCTGCTCGGCAACGGCACCCTCTACTTTCCACCATTTCTGGCGCAGGACTTTCGAGCGGAAGTGCACAACGCTCGGTACAGGTGTCGCGCGACCAGTTCCGTTGGAACCGTGCTTTCCAGGGAGGTTACTCTTCGTGCTGGTGAGTTTATTACACTCTTCGGTCGAATTTAAAACCGTGTATTTTGAATCATCACTTTCCACGAACATTAAATTCGAACCTGTTAAACCATTATGCCATTACAATTATTTCTACCAATAACAAATTGAAGTTATTGATTAATTATTATTTAATGATATCATAAATATATTTAATTATTGATTTATGTAGAAATACTATACTGTATATAGTACAATATACTATATTTAATTATTAATTATTTATGTAGAAATAATATACTATAAAATATACTTTGTAACAAGTAGTATTTCGCAAATAGTAAAAAATAAAGCTCCAGTAAGGAAACATAGTACAAACACGAACCACGTTATATTTGATAAACGTATTAAAATCGTCGTTTCGCAATAAGCGAGATATTTGCTTATTGTTAGAATGATCGTAACACGCGTTCGTCTATAATTCCATTGTGGTCAATGAATGCAAGCAGAATCGGCAGCGGATACGTATGTAACAAGAAACAGATATACATATGTAACGGCAACAAATAAGGGGCTGCGTGCGAACGAATAATTAAAAGATCCTGCTTGCGTTTGCGTTTTATCCAACTCTGGCGCGGTAGAGTAGAGTAGAGTAGAGAGTACCGCGTTAATAACATAAAAATAGCGCAAAATATCGCGAAGGGGAAAAAGCGGTTCGCTTTGCCCCCGGTGTTTCTACGCGTACAGACAGAAGTCTCATTATCGTGTCCCAGTGCGGTGCTCATTAATTACTATGCCCTTTTTTTTCCCGATCTCCCGGCATCGGTAGGGAAATATTCACCGGTGCTGCTATGTGTAGAGACCTTGTACGCGTTATACACACGATGCACATTCAGGGAATAATAATCACGACTTCAATTTCAAATTTATAATTAAAAATTTCTTCTCCCGCTTTTCGGTGGATTCGTGATTTACTCTTATGCATGTGTATACGCACGTACACACACACACACACACACACACATATCTTTTTGGATTGGTTTCTTGAAAATAAAACAAATGTATTGTTGATGTGGCTATGTGTTCGCGAAATTGAAATTGGTTTCTCTTTTGTACGTTGTGGAATGTCGTGTATGTTATTTGCCAATTTGTTCCTTTTTTATTTCATTTTATTCTGTTTATTTGTTCGTTTGTTTTATTAATTTATTCAATCGTCTATTTTTATAAACCAAATCCAGATCTATGAAGAATAGAAAATAATAATTGGAAATAGTACGAAGATGTTATTTCTTACAATGTATTATAGAGAAATCTTCTTACAATCTTTAATGTATTAGAGAACAAGCAATAAGTCTAAGAGAAGAGTAACTAAAAAAAATAGCAATCGATAGTCGAGCACTATGATAATATGAGATAGCAATCGAATAATCGAGCACTGTCAATAACAAGTAGTAATAATTCGAAAAGAAGAAATTGTATAAGGATACTTTGTTCTTTCATATTAAAAGTAGAAAATAATAAAAGAATAATGAATTCAAAACAGGTAACAACAATTTACTCTGTTCTTCTACACTGAGAATGAGAAGCAAGGGGATATTAAAAAATATTCTACAGAATACTGCAAAATTAGCATTGTGAAATGATAAATAAAGTGACGATTAAAGACGTCAGAGAATAATGTTATAAAATAGAATGTTACAAGTGAATAACGACTCTGGATAAAGATACATAATACTATCTTAAAATGGAATATTAATTCATTACTACAAAATATAAAATGGAATCTTAGTGAAACTATATTATTAGTAAACTATAAAATAGAATATTAGTGAATGTTAGTTTATTACTATAAAATATAAAATAGAATATTAGTGAAACTATATTATTAATAAACTATAAAATAAAATATTAGTGAATGTTAGTTTATTACTACAAAATATAAAATAGAATATTAGTAAAATTGTATTATTAGTAAACTGTAAAATAGAATATTAGTGGATATTAGTTTATTACTATAAAATATAAAATAGAATATTAGTAAAACTATATTATTAGTAAACTATAAAATAGAATATTAGTGAATATTAGTTTATTACTATAAAATATAAAATAGAATATTAGTGAAACTATATTATTAGTAAACTGTAAAATAAAATATTAGTGAATGTTAGTTTATTGCTACAAAATATAAAATAAAATATTAGTGAATAATATTAGTGAAAATTATTAGTAAACTATAAAATAAAATATTAGTGAATATTAGTTTATTACTATAAAACATAAAATAGAATATTAATGAAACTATATTGTTAGTAAACTATAAACTAGAATATTAGTGAAACTATATTATTAGTAAACTATGAAATAGAATATTAGTAAAATTATATTATTAGTAAATTATAAAATAAAATATTAGTTACAAACACGCTCGATCTCATCCCGCATTCTCCGAAGCTTGGAAAAACCAAAAAAACAAAAAAAAAAAAAGAAGAAAGAAAGAAAAGCGAACGAACGAAAGGGGCACTAAAAGGAAGTCTTTTATCCATCGATACGTTTCCACGGCGCGTTGCGTGAGCACAATAAACGTCAATTACATTGGAGAACGTCGCCTTTGGAACGTGACTGGCCGCGGAAACGACAGAAAGTTGCTGAAGATCCCATTATGCCGGAAACGCGGGCCGCGTTTTCACCGAGCTTGGGGGGTCGACGCCGCTCGAGTAAATACCAGAAGGGAAAACGCCATCGTTGAAAGCCGTTAAATTGTATCGAGAAGAGGGGGGGGGGGAAGTGGAGGAAGTTCGATTCGAACAAACGGCCAGACACAGACGACGCGCGACAGGAGAAAGGAGAAAGAAGAGGAAAAGTAGAGAGGAGCGAGGAGAGGGGGAAACGTCTGGGGAAACGACGTCAGGAGAGAAGATGGGACAAAAGTTGGTCCTGTACCACGAGCTTTACGTGAGACATCGTTTAAATGGCTGATTTTATGCCGACCTAACGCGTACAGCATCGCTACGTGCTTTCGCCTCGCGCCTCCACACTGAAATTAGAGAGAAGAGAATTTCCCGAATCCTTCCATTTAACGTCGATCCGGCTCGCCTCGTTGCTTTTTTAACGGCGCGCTGTTTTACTTTCGCTCTTTTATAGATCGTTTTTTTCAGATGGAGTCCTGTTCGATCGCGAGGAGGGCGGATCGAAGTTTCTTGTTTTCGGACAATGGAATTTGAATATCAAATCGTATCGAGAATTTCTTCGGCTTTCTTTGTTTCCCTATTTTCCTTTTTTTTTTTTTTTTTTTTTTGAAGGCTGAAGGTTTAGGATGGTTATTTTAGAATTTTAGAATTTATTTGGAATTTACATTTATTTTAGAATTTATTTGGAATTAAATATTATAATTTAGAGTTTAAATTGATTTAAAATTAAATTTATTTTAGAATCTTTCGAACGTAGAATTAATAGTTTAATATCTGAGGCTATACTGTGATATTTTACTTCTTGCGCTGGAATTATGTGCCACGCATGTCGAGAATTTTTTGTCCCAAATTGCAACATTTCTCAATTTTAGGTATAATGTAATGTAATGTGATATAATGTAAGTTTTAAGTGTAATTTTAGGTATAATGTATTATATAACCCAGGCAAAACAAATAATAAGTTTCTTCTTAATAATTTCTATCCAGTGATATCATACCGACGAGTTCGAAAGAAAAAGAAAGCGACGAATTATTGTATACGATCATCGGTCACTCGTTATGGTCCGCGAACCAGTTGCCAGCGCAACGGGTTAACCTTATCTTCCCTTGGTTATTTTCGCGTCAGAATGAACTCCAGATCTTAAGCTCACTTTTTTAGAATCAAATTACGAAAGAGAAACGTTCAAGTGAAAGATCACGATTATTTTACTGAAAGCGAAACAATATTTCATCGGAGAGTGGATGGAGAACTGCATTCGAGATGAAATAAATACGAACATACGCGAATACGCGAAATTTAATAAATAAATGGCGCACAAGCCAAAAGCAGAACCTCAGTCATGCTACGTCGCTTCCAAGAATCAATGAACTTCAACGTCAACTCTTTTTATCGTGTCATCCGCCTAATACGTGATCGACGAAACGCCCGACTTTCGAGCTTATTTTCATCGGTTCAAGTTAAATCGGCCACGCGACGAGGCGGTGAATTCGTCGAAGTTCTCGAGACGGTGGGGCGTGTATCGATTGGCCGGTTTTTCGTCCGGGCGGAAGTTCGTAAGTCGCAGCCGTCAGCGGTTCAACAGAAAATTCTTCCTTCTACTTTTCGTCGAGTCATCCCTAGTCTGGCGAGGACTGCGAGAAAGTTCGCCGAGAGGAAGGGAAACGCGGGCCCAGCCAATTTGACCGGGAGGGGGCGGGAGAGGGTAGAGAGAAAAAGAAAAAAAAGAAGGAACCAGGGGGGAAAAAGTCGAATCCTCTCGCGATCGTAACCGAATACGGTCGTTCTCGGTTTTTGTTTCCTTTCTTCTTTTTTTTTTTTTCTTTACTCTTTGACTTCGTTGTTCTTCGTTTGTACACAAAGCCATGTCACCTCGCGGCTCCTCGAACGTGGACCTCGACCGATTTTTCGCTGTGTTTCAGCCGCTCTCCGTCGCGTCGTTGCTATTTATTGGATCAAAGAACGGAAATTGGAGAAGTTACCCGGAGCACTTGGGTCCGTTGTGTTTCGCTGTTGTTTTTTTTTTGTTTTTTCTTTTTTTCGTTGTCGTTGTCTCGAGTTTCTAGAAGTTTAGATTAGATTGGATTAGATCAGTTGCTTGGAGAGGAATATCTAAGGAATCAAGGGAGAGATGGATGGATTTTTCTACGAATTGAACGTGTAAAGATATTTGTAGAAACGAAGTTGAACGTTTCGTCGATGGAATGTATGTTTATGAAACGCGAACTTCCACTTAACTGCATTCTCTTTGCACTTTATTCCGTCGACATTTCAATTTGCCAAATTGGATTCTGACTTTTAGATGGCAGCGATAAAAATCAAATACGTATAATCTCTCTGCTCGATTCCTTTTCGTTGTACGAAAACCAACGCTGCTTCGTTCCCCGACGTACCGTAATATCTGAAAGATTGAAGAAACGAATTATTTACAGATAACTGCTGTATGAAAATAATAGCTACCACATACAAACTAACTGTAACACGTGGAAACGAAACAATTTTTGCGTCTGCGAGAAAGGAGAACACTGTCTCGCAAATTATCACGGGCTTCTTCCACTTCTTCTTCTCCAAACACGACGTCCAATTAAACGTCATTCAACGCGAAAAGATGCAACGATAACAATCGAATTAACCATCAATTCGCCAAGAATTTCCGCCAAATTTACTCTCAAAGTCGTCCCTCTCCCGCGGCGGGTGAAAACTCAACGGTGCTAACAAGTTTCCCCGACTAATAAACGACGCGACTTTTCCTCTCTTCTTAAATGTAATTACCGCCTGGCGAGGGAAAAGAAGGAAAGGAGAAAAAGAAGGTGGAAGAGGTGGAAAGACGAAGAGGGAAAAAAAAACTGGGGGCGGAGAGACGGAAGAGAAGACGCCAGCGGAAGAGACGTTGAACGCAAACGATCGCGAAAAGTCGGATCTATGAGACGCGGTGACGGCGTTAATTAAACCTCGTTACGTTGGACTTTCGACGAACTTGGTCGTTAACAAGCTTCGCTGTCCAATCGAAATGTCCGATAATCTCTCGAACGTCTTGGTCGTTCGCTCGTGCCTCGCGGCTCGTTGCAAACGAGCCAGCCGTCTGCCAGCCTAAAGACAGAATCCACCCCGAATGAGGTAGATCTCGGCGAAAGAAGTGGCTCGTTATCAAGCACTCTGTTTTCGCTCGGTATCACCCTTTCAACCCGTGGACTTCTCCTCCAAGGACCTAACCTTCCAACGCGAGACACACTCGCGAGATTTGCCTTGCCGAAAAAACGAAAGTCTGCGTGTCAGCTTGGGCTTCACGCGAGAGGGAGAGTCCCCCAATGCACAGTTTCCTCGACATCTTGCAACCCGGAAGAAAAATAGACGATGGAGAAAGAGAGAGAGAGAGAGAGAGAGTGAGAGGGTGGATATCCGTGGAAAAGGCACCGTTCATTAAAATGTGTTCCAGCCGGCGGTAATTACGCGTTTAATTATTTAAACGAGTGACCCGGCATTCAGTCAGATTTCATCCCTCCACTTCCCCCACTTTGCCAACTCCGTGTTTCATCTGCCAGCCGATTCGCTCTCTCTCTCTCTATCTCTCTGTCTCTCTCTACGTTAGTTAGATTCTATCCTTCTTTCTCTCTCTCTTTCGCTATTTCTTCCTTTGTTTCTTAGTCTTTTTCGTTTCTTCTCCCTCTCTCTCTCTCTCTCTCTCTCTCTGTTTCTCTGCGTTTAGCTCATGAAAATGACGTTTTCGTCTCTCGTGTCCCATGCTTCCCACTCTCTGGCATTTTCGTTTCTTGTCTCTCTCTCTCGTTCTTTCTTTCTCGCGAAACTCGCGTTTTCAATTCTCGCCACCCCCTCCCCCCTTCTTTTTTCACTTTCAGCTCTTCTCTCTCAGCCCTTAAAACTCGCGAAACACGCGTCTTTGTCTCTTTCGTCTCTCTCTCTCTCTCTCTTTCTCTCTCTCTTTTCAGCTCACGAAAGCCGCGTCCTCGCTTCCTCCTGTCTCGCTCTTATCAACAACGGGTGGAGCTCACCACCCTCGTCCAATCTTCCTTCCCCCTCCCCCTCCGCCCTGTTTCTCCGTTTCTTTCTACGTTCTCTCCGCGGAAAACGAGTTTGAAGAGGAGAAAAGAGAAACGAAGAAGGGTGGACAGAGGGGTTTCGCCTGGCGATGCCTTGGACGTTAGCCCTGGGTCTTCTATATTTCTCCGTGTCTTTCCCTTTCTCTCTCTCTTTTTTTTTTTTCTTTTCCAAAGGCGAGGCACCTTTCAACTCGACGCTCTTTCAAACCTCAACCATGTACCATTTCCGTCCCGTTTCCGGTTCTCCACGTCTGTGTGTCCTGCGCCGTTTGAAGATACAGACACACACCAGCAGCGCTTGACGATGTTCGAGCGTCTGCCACAGGCCAGATCCGACGCGGATACCACGAATGAGACGGTTAATTGGTCGTGAAGGGGACACTGCGATATGTTCGTCGTGCCGTTCGTTTGCCATTCGGGCTACGTTTGCGTTTCGTGTCCGCGGTTTGCGGATAAGAGACGGATAGTGTGCTCGCGCGCGTTAATTATCGCTGAGCATCGTCTGATGGAAGGATAACGGACAATGTGAAGAGAAAGCTCCGCTATATTGTTAATTTCGTCGTTTAGGGGATGTCGCTCTCGTGGCGAGTGAAAGGGAAATTGATCGTTCTCTAGATACGTTAAGAAGAATCTGTTTCCGCCTACTGTTACTTTTGTAATAAAGGTAATTGAGAGTTGATTTTTTTTTTTAATTTAAAGAATTTTTTTTCTAGTTTAAAGAGCTCCTTCTTGCCAAGACACAAGGATTTTTTTTAGTTGGATGAGAATTTGTTTTAAGGAGAAATCAGCCTTTCCTTGGTGTTCTTCTTTTACACAAATTCTTTTTTTTTTTTTTTTAGATTGATAGCTTTGCTTCTGGATCAAGTAACAATTTATCATAATATGAATAAATCAAGTTCAAGGACTGCGAACTTCATGTGACATTTTTCTCTTCTTTTCGCTAGAATAGGCTCTCGCAGTTTGGCAAGAAAATCCCGGGACACCCTGTATAATTAACAGTTTTCCAAAGCAACCCCCTTAAAACCAACCGACGTCTTCAATCGTAAACATGATAATCGTTACAAGACCAATAAGTACAAAGGCAAAGTCCTGGAAATTTATGAAGAAAATTAGATGGAACCGTGCTCAAGGATTTGATCTTGAGTTTCCCCTGTTTGAAGGAGAATACTTACCCAACAGCGCCGACGATTTCCTACAGGACCCATAATAAATCCGTGGATAGAACTGTAACGTGCACCGCGACGAATAAAGTTGAAAAAAAAAAAAAGGAGAAAGGGGGAGAGAGGCGGCGGTCGCACGTAGAAAAATCCAACTAGTCGCAAGAAGGAATACACGATTAAAGGGGAGAGAAGCAGGCTGATTTCCGCGCGTTCTTTGCTCTCTTCTCGATGCACGGTATCGCTGGAATGAAAGGGCCAAGATACTGAGGCCTAGGCTCGGGCTGAAAAGCGATGAGGAATTTATCTGAAATGACATCGGCTCGACCCTCGTCGTCCGCCAAAGGACTTATTCCCGAGGAGAGCTGCATTGTCTGGAGAGAAAAGGGGAGCCGTTTCTCTTCTCTCTTTCTCTCCTCTTTCTTTTTTTTTCTCTCCTCTCCTCGGCGGCCACCTTGGCACGAGACTCTCGCGAGGGTAACCCGGAAAGCGCTCGCGCCGTACCACTTCCGATGATGACCTCCGACAGCGACTTATTATACCAAGGCTCGCGGTATACCGAGGACGAATGGATAATTAATTGATTCCGCAGGATGAATCGGGGAAGGGAATTCGTTAGTCAAGAGGATTCGTTTCGTATCTTCTATTTATCTCTGTTTTCTTTTACAATTGTTTTTCAATCGTGGTTAGCTGCTTGTAAAAGTGCTCGAGTATGGAAACTTTTCGTACGTTGTATGGAACATTTTGAAACTTCATTCTACTTCTGTACAACAGATATAGAAAAATATTTGAACAGTCACAATTGATAAGTCTCGGAGCTTCTTTAATCCTCTCTCAAGACTAGAATGGAAAACAATAAAATAAAGAATTAGTTTGGTAAATACTTGGACAATTCTCGAGCCATAAAATGATTCAAAGAATAATTCGATAATGCGTGAATTCAACGATTCAACAATTTAAAAAAAAAAATCATTCAATAAATAACCGAACATAAATGAAGTGCAAACGTCACAAAAATCGTCGATAAAAACATTGAACGAAAAATCTTCATGCTTCCAACACTGTCTAATCATATAAAAAAAAAATATATATATATATATATAATCTCAACAATTACCCTCTATATTACTATATATTTATTAGATATGCACGTTGCAGAGAAAAGTTAGAAAAATGTTCGACGAGTTGAATTTTTCAACGGATGATCCGTCTGTCCTCGGCAGATTACGTCAATCTAGGGAGAAATCGAGGTGTCGCAGATTTACGCTACGATATCGGGGAGGAGAGGGAGGGAAAGCGTGAATCGAAAAGAAACTTAATCTCGAGGTTGGCTGCGGATCCACGGGAAATATCGTTGCTTGGTTCGCTGGAGATCTTCGCATATTGGCCTCGTTTGCACGTTTCGTTTCGTTTTCCCTTCCCCGTTCGACGGGATTTGATCGTTATCCAGGTATTTGCCAGCTCTGGTAACTCGGGAGCGTCCCCCAAGTGGCTGCCTAATTTTTCACCTCTCTGAAAGAGCAATCGACTCGAATTCTCTCCCTTTATACCCTGAGATTATTCGTTTCAAGGAATTTCTCTGGACTGGAGGGATTATTTTCTCTTAATTTTCCTCGAGAAGCGGTCGACTCGTCGTAGATTCGTCGAACTCTCTCTCCTTTTTTTTACGTTCCAATGTTTTCTTTAACTTTTGCAGATACATCTTTCAATGGACAATTTATTAATATAATTATTTGTCACATCGTTCGAGAACGTTTCTAATTTTCATTTGGCTGGTCGATTAGACTCGAGGTTTTCGTTTCAAATAATTTTTCGTTACGTGTTCTATCGTCGTAAACGAATTGTTCTTAATTATCAATGTTTCTAAAAAACGATCGAACCTCTCTGTTCTGTGTTCCAAGATTATTCGTTTACTTTCGTTTCGCTGAATTTTTCATGACCCGTGGAAATTCTCTTGAGTATTTTTCCTTTAATTTTTCACGTCTCCGAGAGGCAATCGGCCAGAGGTTTTCCCCCCCAAGTTTCTTCCCTTACGCTCCAGGATATTTCCAAGACGACTTTCGCGTCGCCGAATGTTCCTACGAGACATTCTTCTCGCGAATATTTTCTTAATTTTCCATGTCTGCGAGAAGCAATCGACTCGGCGTATTCCCCTCTTTCGTATTCCAATGTTTTCTGTCTACCTTCGTGCCCGAGGAATCTCCTCTTTTCTACGAAATACTTTTCTCGAGATAATACATGTACTTTCTCAAGGCTCGATTATTTTCGAAAAGCAGCCGACTGGAAGTTACACGTTCATCGCGAACGTTTCAACCATTGCGACAAGCTAAAATAAAATTGTCGACAGCTTTGTCCTGACGTTCCAACCTCTCTAAACCTTGGACGTTCAAATATTATTTCATCTCAAAATGTTCATCGCCATCTTTTGATCCATTGCGCTGGCAACTTGGTTCGCGGACCATAACGAGTGACCGAACCGTATACAATAATTCGTCGCTTTCTCTTCCTTTCGAACTCGTCGGTGCGATATCGCTGGACAGAAATTCTTACAAAATAAATACATAAATAAGTTATTACATTTAAATATACCTAAAACTGAGAAAATGTTGCAATTTGGGACAAAAAAATGCGTGGCACGTCATTCCAGCGCAAAAGCGGTTAAGGAGAAAAATAACTAGTAAAGTCAAACACGATACGAGAATTGAATCGATCCCGAACATTCGTCGTCCTTGACAAAAATTTGAAGACATTCGACAAAAATCTAAGTAACTGACTGTGACTCATCCGAAGGGATTAGATCAACAGAAAGAATAATTTAACTGGTGCAGAACGTTGTTATTCAGTAGGGAGCGACAGCGTTTTACGTCGAATGGGAACGCGAACGGAAGTGAGGAGGAGATATTGCAAAATTTTCGAATGTCAGGAGCAGGGAACGAGCGACTTAAACGCTTTACGTTTAATACTTAAATTGTGCCTCCGAAATGAGACACGTAACAGCGTGACGCCCGAGAGCTGACAGTGCTATTAAGTGCAATATCGTAGCTACCTGTCAGATCTGCGAATAAATGGAGCGGCGATGGAACTGCTGAAGCTGAAAACGAATTTCCGGATGCGACGCTAATCTTATCTCCGCCGGGGGAATTTACCTCGACAAACGTCCTCCTTTCTTTTCGCCAAGAAAACTCGAACGAACGAACCAGTCCGCGAAAAATCGGTAATAATTCGTTGATCGTTTTATTTTCGATTTAATAATTGAATGATCTGTGTGGATCTTTGTGCCTTTCGTTTCTGTGTTTTAACAGTTTTTCTTGTAAAGTTACAATTCTTATTGGCTCGCAGTTGTGTATTTTAGGTGTAATACAATTACGTATACAGATATATGTTGCAATATGTACAGTTACGTGCAATTTCAGGTGTACATTATGATGTTTGTAATTATAATTATATACATACATTACAAGACATAAATATGTTGCTTATGTTAATATGTAATTACATACAATTATATTATTACAATTGTATACGTATAATTACATATTACAATTATACACATACATAACAAGACATAAATATGTTACTTACATATATGTATAATTACATACAATTATATTATTACAATTGTATAGATATAATTACATAACAAGACATAAATATGTATAATTACATACAATTATATTATTACAATTGTATGCATATACAATTACGTATTACGATTATGTATACACGTACATTACAAGATATAAATATATTACTTACATATATGTATAATTACGTACAATTATATTATTACAATTGTATATATATAATTACATATTACAATTATATACATACATTACAAGTCACAGAGTCATATACATATATATATATATATATATATATGTACACACGCACACACACACCATACATATACAATTATATTATTACACTACAATTATATACAAATACATGCACACATTACAATGCATACAATTACAGACGTACATTATCACAATTCTCGGCTAGAAAGAATATTAAAGTACAAGAACATATAGCCTTACAATTATTGGCTGGAATGAATATCAAAGTAATCTATATAATTTATTCATAGAGGTTTTCTAATATTTTCACGACCAACATCTAACACGTTTTCGAACTCGATTCGAGAAAGATTGTCGTGTAAACTCGACACTAGCAAAGACGGATATTCAAACACAAAAATGGAAGACTTTCTGATCCACAATTTTTTTTTTTCTTTGTGTCGATTTCACAACGAGATCGCGAGCATAATGGTTCCGCGAGGGGGGGGGGCGGTAACGTCTTCCCAGGGATGTTTCGTCGATTTTCAGCCAGTGAGAATTTTTCGCGTCGGATCGAGAACGAATGTCACGTCCATCCGCGTGATTTATAGCTTCAGCATTGGCATTCGAACGAAACGTGTCGGTAAACAACGTTGAGCTCGCTGGAAAAATCCCCCGATCGGAAAGGGATTTATGTAAATGGCGAATGGACGAAAGCGGCTGTCGCGTTTCTTCCTTTTAGATTGCATTTAGCTGCGACGACGAGCATACTTGATTGCCCTGATTCCGTTTTAGAATAACGAGTCTACCCTTGTGGTTGCCGATTTCTGGAAAATTCGTCGTCGCGATAGATCTTTGTTTCTCTCGGATCTCAAATCGAATCTGAAGTATGAACAGCGTGTTCTCAAGTATATAACTTATTAACTTAAGTTATTTTCAATTTCTTTTTCATTTATTCTACGATTTTTTAACATCTTTTTACCTATTATTATTATTTTAATATATTGACTTTAATTTGCGAAGTTTCCATAATTTGTTTCGCAGATACTTTTTACAGAAGTAAAAGTAAAATGACAGATCAGAGTCTCCCCTTTACAATGATATTTTTTCCTTTTCTCTTTTCCACTGAGTATCGAGAACTTTTCATCCAGAAATACGAATACATCTCCTACACTCTGTACAATCGATCCTCGGCGAAACCTTTTCTTAAAAATCACTCTTAATTATTCAGTCGCAAACTTGCCAGCCAGAGTAAGACAAAATAACTTCGCGATTGACTGCGAAAACTTGTGCGAATGTACAAAGAAACGGGTCGAAAAATATACGTCTCTTTCGAGAGGCAGGGATCTTCGAAACTCAAAACTTCGCGCAACTTTAATCCACTCGAGGGGGAATTCACGGCATAAAAACACGATAGAAAACAAATCAATAACTCACTCCCCGTTGCCGTGAACTCAGCATCGAAGCGGCTCTCCGATTCCCGGCGAATAAAGAATCAACAACCCCGAACTTGTCAACCCTCCTTTTCATCTGCGCTCAATCCACGCGAACAGCAACGCAAACATTCGTAAGAACATTTCGCCGGTCGTTTCTCTTAGCGGAGCGAGGCTTTTTAAAAGGGGGCGAGAGTGAAGAAGTGAGGACGAGAAAGACGAGAAGAAAAAGAAAAGTTTAATGAAGCGTTGCGTAATTACGCTTTACCAAGTTTGTTGGACTAGAGGTTTGCCATTGGGAGAGGGTTTTAATAATGAATTTTCCTTTGCAATATAATGTGGCTCTGCAAATAAATATTTAAGTACAGACAATAACAGATACTTAAATAATATTAAACTTGAGATGAATAAATGATAAATCAAATTTGTCCTCTTGCGCTGCAGTTTCTCAGTTTTAGGTATACATAAGTATAACCCAGGCGAAACGAATAATAAATTTATTACAAATTTTTTCAATATTATTATTTTCTCAATAATTTCTATCCGGTGATATCGTGCCGACGAGTTCAAGAAAGAAAGCGACGAATTACCGTATACGGTTTTACGGTCACTCGTTATGGTCCGCAATCAGTTGCCAGCGCAAGCGGTTAGTAAGCATTTAAAAATACAGCGAAGCTCTCTGAATCTTTCTGATTCAAATCATCCTTTCACTCTGGATGAGATTAAATAAACTTACTTGCAATTAGTTTGAGTGAATTTTCAAGTAGCTTCGTCTCTGTCGGGCGTGGTACTCTGTTTCTTGTTCGACTAGTTTTTAACGATCAATGTAATTGACATCCAATAATTCTAATGGAATTTCTCTGTCCAAATTGCAGTGTTGACGGTGCCTGGGTACGACGTAAGGGTAAATAGATCCCCAGTTGTAGAGGGATGCAACGCGGTTTTGTCTTGCACGGCGAGGGAGGACGTGAAGGAACATCTGACGGTCACCTCCTGGTTCCGTGACGATGCCATTCTTCTACCTGGAAGCACCGACACGGGTGAGTCCCTCGAAATCTTTTTGTAGTTTCTTTTCAGCCTCGATTGATCAAAAGGTACCGTGTTACATGTATCTATATATATATATATATATATTTTTTTTCTACCCGGTTCCCATTTTTGTTAGACTAAAATTTTCTTGTCGGATAAAATCTGGTTTAAATGAATTTTCATTCAATTAAAATCTCTAAACAATTAGAATGGCTGTCGACGAAGCAATATATTCTATAAATTGGCATTCCTGGAAAAGTAACATTCTCGAAGTGCGTTCTTTCGTGTGAAATGACTTAATTGCTGACAGCTGTTGACGTGAACAAAAATATTATTAACGTCGAGATATATATGCTCGTTGAAGCTCGTAACCTGTCCGCGAGAATTAATCGTTCCGAAAATTACGAAAAATCATCATCGCTCGAATTGTTTAAAATTCATTCATAATTATGAGTAATAGAACGTCAAATTTTAATTGCTTGTTAAAAATTCATGCTCGTTTTTCATAATTCTGATTAATATAAATTTATTGAAATTTTAATTACTACCAGAGGGCGTAAATTATCGAATGAGATTTTAAACGTATCGATCAAATTTGGATGAAGAATTTAATTAAAATTCAACTGTCATTCTAATACGGGAACTCTAATAAAAGTGAAACGAGATATTCAATCCTTCTCTTTCGTGAGGCGAGACGTAGGAAAGGAATTTGAAGGAAAAAATAATTTGAATAATATTGTTCCGTCAATTTATTGGCTTAAAATTATATTATCTGTGAAATTTGTTTTATTACATAAAATATAATGTCTATACGTTTTATAAAATATTATAAAACAATTGACCTCTTTTTGTAATAATTTAAAGAAAATTTTTTATTTCCTCTTTCACTGCTGTTAAAAATGAAAACATTGCTATTAATAATTAAAATTGGACAAATTTTAAATGATGTTAGATAAATTAGAAAAATTACATTCTTTCTGTCGTATTATCTAATTGAAAACATTTCTATTATTGAAATTTTCTATCTTACTCCAATTTTCGCGGTTTACTTTCAATTTCTGTTTCTGTTATTCGATTTTCTTTTCGCTTATTCCATTCTACGCAATGTTTTTTAAATTATTCGTAACTCTCTCTCAGTATTATTTCATTTAAGAAAATTTTCTATTCACGCCTCTTCTTCTTTCACTATTTTCTTTTTCGCGACATTTCTCAAATTATTCATCGTTCTTCCCACGTCATTCGATTTAAAATTATTTCAATTATTATCTCTAACATTTTCTTTTTACTTTCTACAGTCTTTTAATTCTCAGAAATTAAACTTAAATTACAATCTCGAGGAAATTATTCTGAATTAGAATCCAAAAGAAATTATTCTCAAAAAAAAAAAAAAAAAAAAAAACAAATCTAAATTATAATCGAAGGAAAATTATTATCCAAATGTAACCTAAATTATGATCCAGAAGAAATTATTCTCTTCACGAAACTAATTCCAAATATTTCGGGGACACTAACAACCAAATTAGACGGAAATGGACCAAGAAATCAGTTCTTTCGCGCAATGATAAATCGTCGCGTCGTGCCATGAAATTCTCAATGCGAACGAAGCGAAACCAACAAAGTGTAAAAACATCCACTTGGATAGAACAGACTATCCCCCAGAGTTCAGACGTGGGGAATGACATTCGATCGCATGAAGGAAAACGCGTGAAGAGATGATCACGAAAGGAACACGAGTCCACGATAAAGTTGCAAAGATGAAAAGCAGAGAGACGGGACGGAATGCAACATGGCGGCTGACTGTCGAGCTGTTTCAAAGTTGTTCGTTCGATGGACGTGTTTCGAACAGTAGGGGAGGGGGGTTAGCGAAGAGAGTTTGATAGTTTTTAAACGATCTTCGTGCCTGAACTGAAAGCAAACGTGGGATGACACTTGAATGGACATCGATAGTGTTGAGAAACGTGTATGTTGTTACATTTCTATTAGAAAAAAAAACTTTTTTTTAATTTTAATTTGTTTTTAATTTCTTTTAATTTTACGTATTTTTGTTGTGCACTCGTTGTGTAATTTAACGAGTAGCGTGAATTATGATGTCCGCATATTCAGAGTGACTTTTATTAAGACATCGTGTTCAAAAAAAGGTTCGTTGAACTGGCTTTATGTTGAAATAAAATTTAACATCGTTGACATTGTAAATATCGTAAAATTTGACATATAATTAAACGGTGGATAATGAAATTGTGTCGATACGTTCATTTTGCATGATTTTTAAAGAACATGTATACTGAGAAATATCATTTTCAAAAATAGAGCATGGACGTTGAGAAAACTGCCCTCGTCTAGCTTTCTAGTTACAGTTAAAATCGTTCAGAGTTCAACGCCGTTTTTGCGAAAGAGCAAATCACGCGTATCGAAAAAAAAAAAAAAGAACAAAAATCCTCGCCATTTGAAATAAAAATCCGAAATTTGAGAACGAATTTGTCGTGCTCGTTTCCATTGACTCGAAAGATCATCCCGCTCTTTACACGTCTGCTTCTTCAGACAAGTTGTCGCAACGACAAACTAGCACAACTGGCTTTCGTACTTTTAATAATCCCCTTCTCTTAATTCGACGTCCCAGCGCCGGAAACACCGGGCTCAACCTCTTTCCGGTTTTTCAGGCAGCGGGGCATGCACGACTCATACTACTTCCCCGGCTTTATACCTTTGTACAATGTCCCTGTGTCTCATTGTCCGTTCAACGACGACGACGCGCGTTCTCGTGCGTCGTCATCAGCATAACGGTTGTTAAATCCGAATCGGCAGCACGGCGTAATCGACAAAGCAGTTTCATACGATCTCCTCTCGATGCTTTCCACCTGCCATTATCTTTTGCTGTTTCGCGACGTTTCGCTTATCCACCGTCGGCGACGAACTTTCTTCTTTTTTCCCTCTCCCTCTCTCTCTCTCTCTCTCTCTCTCTCTCTGTCTGTCTCTCTCTGTTTCTTTCTTTCGTTCTGCTTTCTTTCTCGTTTCATCAAACATCAGAGGGATCAAAGTTCACCGTCAGACAGGATCCCGTGAAATTCGAACGGATGTTTAGAGATGTTTGAGATGCGAAACGCCGATGCGGAGAGGAATGCCTCTGATGAGGATGAAAGGGACTCTTTTAAAGTTACAAAAAGATACACGCGGGTGTAGTTTTCCTTGAAAGGGCTGGAATTCGGAGTGGCGCGATTGATGTGAAGATTTATGACGCACGTCGAGGAATTAAACGACGCGAGACGCGGGGACTGAAAGGGCTCCAAGTCCAGCGGTGGCTTGGGTTGTTTTTAATTTTTAAATTCGAAGGAAGAAAGATTAAAAAACCAGTTGGATGCGAAGCGTGAGAGACTCGTCGACATTCTATTACCTCTGTCTCATAGAACTTTTCGAATCTACAGCTCCTGATTTCCAACTGTGGACCCAAAATTGATGAACAACTCCTCGTCTCTTTTCAGACGTACATATGATAAATAAACACAGATTTCTAGCTTCGTCCAATCCACACGCCCCACATAGAGCGGCAATTTTTTCGAGAATGAGTTATTGACAATGAATCTTTTTGCGTTCCTTTACATGAAAATTTAACTCTTTAATTTTTTTTCTTTCATGGATGTCATGAATGTCCTTTGGAAACTCGTTTAGACCAAGATAATGACTTTTTAGGCCAAAATTTACTTTTTAAATAATTTTCCCTTAATTTTTAAATGATAATGATAATTTATATTTCATTTTTTTAATGAAAAATTTAATTTTTAAATAATAATAATAATAATAGAAAGAGTGAAACCAAAGATTAGGTGTTGGAAAGATAAAGAACTATTTTTATATTTCAACAGCATTTCATGTCAACATATCATAAGTTGTTTTATACGGTTTTTCTTTTGTTTGTGTTTAGTTTAGTCTATTCCATGTCACAAAAAACAAAATTATTATGTGATAAGTATCTTAGTTAAGTTAATTATTAGCAATTAGGTTTAAATAGAAGGTGTGTAGAAGCAGTATGTATGGAGGATGAAAAGGAGCTGAACTTTGTAATAGGAAATCAATAAAGATCTATCCATCTAATAATAATAATAATAATAATTAAAAATTTAACTTTTAAATAATAATAATAATGCGTCACAGAGGTGCCACTGATCCAGTCCTAATCCGAATTGAACCTTTCAAATTACTCAAATCATCGATATTCGCCTGGCCAGTACGAAACTCTTGAATTCCCGAACTCTGCTCTTTTAATTTGTATCGGCAATGCGTGCCGCGAATTTGCGAATAAATTCCGTGGAAAAGGCGTAAGAGAGGTTAGGTTTCAAGTGGGATGGCGGCATTTTTCCCGGAGGGTGTTTCGAGGGCTGTTTATGGAAAGGCACCAGCGAAAGTCTCGCGCCGTGGAAAATGAAGTTTGAAGACCTCCACTTCTCTTCTACCTCTTCTTCTTTCTCATTTCTCTCTTTCTCTCTCTCTCTGTCTCTCTCTCCCAGCGGATTTCCCGAGCGAGACTGTTTCGGAGATTGTTTATGCAGGTCCCGCCAATGAAACTTGAACACGCGCGTCGGCGAATAAACGTTTAAACTTCTCTCTCAGCCTCTCCGTTCGGCCTTTTAATTGAAATCAAGCCCCTCTCGCGATTATAAATCCACGCACGTGAAGAGTCGATTGCAGATTGAAAAATTATTTACCAGCTAGATATATCGGGCGAAGTTCTTCGTTCGTGTATTTTGCAACTGGTGGTTCTGCGAAATTCTCTTTGAGCATTTGAGCACGATGGGACGAGCAGAGTTCAAAAATTATTGTCCGATATTGGTAAAGTTTTTATTCGTAGAAATTTCGTGAAATTTCTTCAAGTAGTTGAGTCACGTCGACGGAACGTAGAATACAGATTAACTTTCAAAATGTGAATCGATCGACGATACTTGATTTTTAAGGTATCAAAGTGTCAAACTTGAATATCAAGTTTAATTGTAAAAAAAGACCTTATATTCCCCAAACCTCATATTTCGTATCGCACTGCTTAATCATTATTCTAATTATTCCCCAATAATTATAGAATTATAGAATTATATTTCAAATATAATATTATATATAGAATTATTGTATATATGTTATATATAGAATAAATATATAAGATAAATTATATATATATATATATTATTATATATAGAATTATATTTCAAATTCTCAAATTTTCTACCACGGAATCTATCTAAAGTACCAAATATCCTTTACAACTTCCCAAACACCTACAACTCCCAAAGTATTGTATATATATATATATATTATATATTATATATAGAATAAATATATAGGATAGATTATACATATATTATTATATACAGAATTATATTTCAAATTTTTCCAAACACCTACAACTCCCAAACTATTGTATATATATTATATATAGAATTAATATATAGGATAAATTATATATATATATATTATTATATATAGAATTATATTTCAAATTCACAAATTTTCTACCACAGAATCTATCTAAAGTGCCAAATATCCCTTACAACTTCCCAGACTCCATTACCTCAACAAATAAAACGAACCCCCCGTGAAACGCAAGAGACAAACAAAAAAAATCGCCGACGATAACGTGTTTGAAAAATTCCCAAGAACCAATTCAAACGAATTTAATTTCCCGTCCGACCGAAACCACCCTTTCAAGCTTCCCTTTCGTTTCCACTTTCTCCTTTCGTCCGCCCTTTTCACCCGGCATTTTGTCACGAAACCCACGTCCACTGTTTGCAATCGAGAAATAGGTATCGTGTACGAGGTTATATTACCATCTCGTCGCGAGCTGACGGCCCGCCACTGAATGCCTTTTTCCCCCCTCGGATATTTCCATATTTCTTCCGTTCGTTGGCCATGTTTATTTCCGCCATTGGCGATATTAAAACCGGCGAAGCACGCCACTTCGACGCGGACGCTTATCGTTCAGTTTCCCATAGGGGTCGTAGCAATTTCTTACGGGTCTCTCGAGAATATCCCCCCGCAGATGTTGCGATTCTTATGAGAATCGAAAGGAATCCCATATTTCTGAGCTCTGAGGTGGTGAAGGTTTGTTTATTCGAAATTGGCGCCAGTTCCTTTATGACAATAGCTGTACAACGATGTCCACTTATTGAACGCTTTGGTAGATTGTTTCTGAGAATTGCTTCCGGATGGATCAGTCGATGAGTTTTTTTGTTGGTTTATAAAGGTAAGACCATATCGTTTTATTTTTATTTTTACGTACAAAGCTTGGAAGAATGTAGGTAACATTTGAAATGTTAAGTGGCACTTACGAGACGTACTATACTGTACAGTTAAGCAACAATTTTTCACCATTTTAATAATAATAACTGTAATAGTAATAACTGAAAGTGGTCATATCAAGTGCACATTCTGTTGTCATTGAAAGGATTTATATCAAGAAAATTAAAAAGATTAAAAATCTTTGAACTTTTGATGTCCAACTGTTTATTTAATGCATTTGAAAGTTGAGGCTAAATCGAAAGCAATATTATTATGCGAAGAAATATTCCCATAAATTTATATATCCCCGAAATTGTTTAACAAACAGAGCCGTACGTATCAAACATAGAAAAAATACTAAAACCGGTGTGGTCTCTGCAGGCAGTACCGGAAGCTGAACTGCTCACGAGTTAATTCAACATTCTTCAAATAGCTTTCGTGGAATTTTATTAAGATATCTAAAATTTTCTCCGTCGTTTTTATCGCCTCGTACTTCAGTGTGCTTGTGGTTCAGAAGCATCTTCGAAAATATTTAAATGTCATTCAGATTTTCAAAACAAAAGCGAGAGAACACAATAACAGATAATAATGATAACAAAGAATAAATTTCAACACGCAATATAAAAAACAAATGTTCAACATGAAGCAGTGTTTCAAGAAGATCGGAAAAAATTCGCAAAGATATGTAGAAATGTAGAGATTAAAAGACATAATAAATGTGTAAACCACTTGAATCGTACGCACTTGAGAAATAATACCCAATTGAAACGATGATGGAAGCTATGTGCGCGTAAATAAAAATAAAATTGCAATCGTGACAAAGCAAAGGGAGAAGAAAATGAGCTGGAAAACAAGAGGGTACGGAGAAGTTGCTGTGCAAATGTGTGCGGACACACTTACGCTCGGGGTTGCCAGTTTCTTCGAAGCCTCGCTGTCGGAAAGGGAGATTTTTTTTTTAAGTTGAAACGCTGGGTAGCAGAGATGGCAGCTAGTTTGAACCGGAGAATGAGATGTCAACATTAGCCGTCCTCGGCGAGTGGTACCAATTACTGGACCGGCGGAAGATGGAGGCTTGAATCATTCACGCAGCTTCCGGTCGATGGAGCGTGCTCAGGATTTGGTTCAGGATAAACTTGGTTTCTGACGAGATCATTTTTATTTTCCATTCGTTCCGTGCGTTTCTCGGACAAAGTGAAAATCCTTGGATTGTGAAGCCGGCTGAACAAATTCTTGCAACGTGATACAACGTAAGGTTACAGAGAGAAAGAAAGTTACAAAAAAAAGAATTCTTTTAATGGAAAAATGTTCGAGCTCGTAACGATTATTAGAAATAACAAATAAAACAATTGCATGACGATTTTTAGTTGCAACTCACATTTTCATTTTACTGTCCGTTTATAATTATTGTTATATAAGTTCATACTGAATAGTACGTACAGTGAAATGTTCAGACAAATATTAGCGCAAAGTGAAATGAAGGTTATTACGTATAAAGTATGAAATAGATAAATTTGGCCAAGTTGAAATGTTGAATTTGCAGTAATCAAAATGAGAATAAACTCTTGCAATTGGAAAGCTCGTCTTTTCACATTTGTGGAATTATTTTTCTAGCGTTTGGTGTGCTTTTCAAAGAGCATTTTCAGCAAGCTTCCTTTTAAAAGCTAAGACACGTGTTGAACGAATCAATTTAGTTGAAACACCATGATTAGCACTGACAATTGAAACAAATTAGAAGTTGAAGCGAGAACAATTCCGAACTCGCGGCAACTCGATAGACTGGAAACTTGTCTGAAACTTCGTAAACTCGGGGAGCTTAACGTTTTGGCCGTGAACTTGCACCGTCGCGATCGCGTTGCGATTATACCCGGCAACTTTGAACATTAACAAACTTCCATCCAGGCATTAAATTGCGATATTACTTTCGCATCTCTTAAATATTATTAATATTAAATAGTGCAGTGTCGTGAAAGACAAAGGGTTGATTGGAAATTTTCTTTGCCGTTTACGCGAAAAAGAGAAAGGCGGGAGAGAGGACGGATACGAGATAAAATTGACAAAGTGTCGTAATGAAAGTACGAATTCTCCGCGAAACTTTTTCATAGACAAGCTCCAACGTTGTGGAAGACGATCGAACCGGAAGATCAATCGATTTCGTCCGATTTCCAACTCATCGAACTCCAGTAAAAACGTTGCTTTCCATGAACTTCCAGCTCATCAGTCTCCATCACCAGGTATCTCCAACTTCCGTCTAACCATCATTTGCGAATTTCACTGCGTTTCTTGCAGCCATTTTGCATCTAAAAACTATTACATCTGTTGTGGTATTTCCTTCAGAAAGCAAAGTTTCGTCTTCTTCGAACGATCCTGCAAATTTCATTTGAAGGAAGAAGTTATTATGCTTCTTTCTCTCTGACCTAAAAATACGATGATAATGAAAAATATAAAATTCACTTCGAGGTTAATTTAACTAACTTACTTATATTAATGTAATCATAATTAATTATCATTACAGTTATAATAATATATTAATATATTGTACAATATATTATATATTGTACAATATAATAATTATAATTATATTAATATAATTACATTAATTATTATTATACTTAAGCTCTAGCTTAATTAACTTACTCATATTAATATAATTAATAATTATATTAATATTTAACCAACTACTAAAGTTAACTATTGAACCGCGACGTTCATCGACGTCGCAAAAAGAACCCTCCGCTCCTTCAATAAGCATCAACCCTCTCGAGCCATGTCTAGCCATCATCTTCGCCACGTAGCAAGCCCATTATCGCATGCTTCGACCCTCGATACCTCCCACTGCAAACACAAAAGAAACCCAATCCTTCCAATCGATTGTATCGTCCGCCAGAGACGAACGCAACGGCCTCGCGTCGTTAACGACGTTGGCACGTCGCCGTGATACGACGTCGTCGTCGATGGGTGCCTCCGTCTACTGTTCTTGGGTCAGGATAGCGTCGGTGATAACGTTGCGCGTCGCGATGACGAAGGAGGACGCGCAGGTGTTTCCGTGCGACGCGACGTGTAGCATGCACAATGTTGGCCCCGGTTGGTTACGAAACAAACGTATCACAGGCGGACACGACGCGATGTTCACCGTGATATCCCGACACCAGCGAACATACGTGGCCCTGTGTATACCTGTACAGACAACAGGGGGAGGGAGGGAGTGGGAGGGTGTGGATGAGTAGGAATGGGATCAAGTGCAATACGTACCAACGAGTCAAGTTCCGAGGGGAAGTTCAGGAAATCTGGAAAATTGAGAAAATAGCTTTGTATTACGAGTGTGATTTATGTGCTGGTAATAAAGAGAGGATGAAAGTATTCCCTTTCGAGGGAATCTTGGCTGTAGGAACATGCTTCGTGCAATCGACAGGATCTCTGACATTCTAAGAATCGTTCGGGGATTTTCTGAAAACTGAAAGATTTGTTCTTTGTATTGTCATTTTTCTTGTTTCAAGATCTTCATAAATTGCAACGCGTATTACTTGCAAATGTATTATACTCACTTTCGCGAATACTTAATACGCTTGGATTCGTGTGTACTTGAAACAACAGGGTGGCCACTGAAAAACTGGAAAGGTCTGAAAGTATTTGCCAACAGGAAAATGGTCATTTGTGGGATGTTGTTTTTCACAAATAGTACTGGAAAAAAATCCACTAATTATATTTCCAAATTAAGTAATTAAAAATTGAGAAGACATATGTTTGTAAAATTTAATTTTGTTTTGTATCATTCAGTCTTTCAGGAAATTCTTAAAATAATTTGCTTCGAATCCAATTGTGAGATGCTCGATCCCATCTCTGGAGATGAGAGGCGAGAGAAAGAGAGGTGTAGGTTAGGTGGTACCTGTTACGTGTAACCAACCGACATAAATATGTATGGGACATGAATGGCTGAGCGTGTACAGAACGAGAACCGAAGCCCCGTTAACTCTTGTTGGGATCCGGTTGGACGGATGGGGATGGATATCGCGCGATCTCGTTACGTATGAATGTTTCGCACACTCTTTGCCGCCAACAATCCAGCGTAATTTCGTCGCTGCGAGTGAAATGATTAGGAAAGGGTTTGTTAATTTCCCTTTCACGTCTTTCTCGACGCTACGCAACGGAAACACGTCAGATCGTACAAAATAAAAGTTCCGAAAATTAACGGCAGTGCTAATGATTTATTTCATTGAAAGTACAATGTTTCAGAGATTGAATATTTTAGAAACAACAAGATTGGAGCATACAGTAGTACAAGGAAACAGAAATATAGTGCTTTCAACTGCATGTTAACTCGAGATATTTATTTTAAAAAATATTTTCTTAGAATAAACTCCTACGTGGTCAGACACTTTGAGTAAAATAAGCCCCCCACATTGTCAAACACTTTGAGTAGAGTAGACTCCTACATGCTCAGACACTTTGAGTAGAATAAGCCCATATGTTCTCAGACGTCCTTAAGCAGAATATGTCCCTATATGATGAGACATCTTAAATTGGACCAAGTCCAATAACTAGCATATGTTTTGTTTCACGTCAACGATTATCATGTTAAAATCGTTGTCAAACAAGGTGATATTTCCTTCAAAAATACAATAAGAACGTATATCGATATTTAGCATTTAGTTTTTAACACTTTAAAAGAAATAAAATTCGCAGTCACCGCAATTGTACGTGCTGTTTGAACGTTTCCTTCAAATTTCCTGAAAATTCCTCTGAAGAAACAATAAATGGTTAACATTAATCGAACAAAATCGACGTACGATCGATCGCCAATTTGAAAATCATCGTATAGAATCATCTATCATGCAGAACCTAAGGCCGATGTAAGAACTGACGATCACTAAGGATCAGTATAGAAATAAAACAAAAGGACCGTAATCGGAACAGAAATTTCGGTCATTCGTGACAGTTATTACGAACATCGGACCATGACTGTTTCCAAGGACTGAATTCGATGTCATAGTTGTCAAGCCGTGAACAAAAAGAATATACGAGAAAAGTTTAACAGTTTGAACAGTTTTTCTTATTACGTGGGAAATTCCACGCGCACACACATACGTATTTACGAGGGATCAGGGAGAATAGACGTTTACGAGAGACATCGATTGAGAATGAATTGTATGACAGGGAAAATTGACACGTGAAACGGAGTGACGTCAATTGAAGAAAGGGCTTTGAACGGTATTTCATAGAGGCATTTGTTCCGCGGTACGTACACTTGCTGGCATGTTTAAACATTTGCCAATATTTCACTGTCCCTTCGCGTTTCCTACGAAATCGATAACGAACAGAGGCGGGAACGTAGCGATAGAATCATTTTGTTCAACAAATCGGCCGTTTTCGAGTGGCCTTTTCACTGCAAACTTGACGTTTATTAATGTATTCTGTTTGAAAAAACGCGCGAATTTTTATAAAATGCAAAATTCTACCATTCTTTCGGGACAAAAGTGAAAAATATTTCGAGGCATGTGAAGTGACAAATGGAATTTTTGCTTACAGAAGACATTAATTTAAAAATACTACTTGTTAGTTCATATTTCGTGTATAAAAATACAGCAAATAATTATATTATTAATTTATTTATAATTTTATATTACTATTTTATTAATATAGATAATATTATAATTTTATATCATATTATTGACATAGATAATATTATAATTTTATATTATTATATTATTAATATAGATAAAATATTCTCTATAGATAAGAAATTAAGAAAATATTTTTCACTGCTTCAGTATAATATCAGTGACCGCACAATCGCCGAAAAATAAAATTGCCTTCTCGCGCTTCAACCAGGCCAGCTAAAAATCGTTTCATCGTTTCGTTGAACTTGATGAAACGAAATCCTCTCGTCCATCGGAAAGGAGAACGTTAATTAAATTATACTCTACTCGAGTTTAAATCGAATTAAATCATTTTTTCGCGCATCTAGAGAATCATTTTATTGTTTCGTTATTTCGTCAAATGGCAAATTATTGCAGAAACGATCGCCTCGCAAATTGTAATCGAGTAAGATTAAATTACTCTTTCGCGCATGAAAAGGCAATCCGATTGGAAATTGTTTTATTACATATAAATCGCGAAACGAGATTATTCCTCCCATCGAGAAGGATGATCGAAATCGAATTACTCTTCGAGACTTCAAAAACATTTAGAAACTTATTTTAAGATTATGGTGAACAACAGTATTATCGAAAATATTACAATTTAACGAAACAACGCCTACTCAACGAAATTCCCTATTAACGGTGTAAAATTTCCCTCGACACCTGGAAATTTCCACGTTCGAAATCCTTCTTGTATGGGGGAAGCCTTGAAATCTTCGGCAACTCGAAACTCGCGGCAGCTCGAAAATTTCGTCGAAACGAAACTTCCCGCCCGATAATTACGCCCGACGAAAGCGCGTAGTTAGACGACGATCTACTTTCTTTCGCGCGTGCCTCCGGAAAGCAACTATTGCAACTTGTTCGTATAACCGAGGACGAAGCGTTTACGTAAAAGCTTGGGGAAGCTACTTCGTGAAATCTTCGAATACCCGACGGACGCACGTTCGCGACAGATTCTCGCGGCACGTATTTCAATCGAGCGTTCGTTCGCCTGTGAAACTATCTATTCACCTCCCTTTTTTCCCCGTAGAAGAATCGAGTCAAGGAGGAGAGAATATTTTTCGAGAGAAAAGTGGAACGATTCTACGCACGATCGTTGAACGACAAAGGAATAATTTTTTTCTTTTTTCTTTTTTTTTGAATAATTTAAGGGAGCAATGGGAGAAACGATGGCGATAAAAGAGTCTTTCATTTGAGAATATTGATCGAATCTTCGATCAACGCCGTTGAATCGTAAATAATTGCAAGATTTGTTAAACGAATTTCTGCCAAATGGATTCACTTGTTTAATACGTTAAATAAATATAAATATATTTATTATATGTTTTTATTTATACCAACGAAAAATTATAGATACTGTTAAATCACAATGTACATACGTAGTGTTTGTCGATCGAATCCACTTACTCGAGCGTGAATTCTCATTGTACACACAAACCAAAGTATCGTACGCGGCAAAGAATATTCATTACGAATTTATACGTGAGAATGAATCCATTTGCCTCACTGTGTAGCTTTCACATCCAACGAATGAAAAATTATATTACATAAATGTATGCAATCTATCTACTTACTCGAGCATGAAATCTTATTTCACGTGAACCAATTATACATGCTCAGAAGAGAACTCAGTGAATGCCCATTATGAGAATCGCGCGTCCTTGTTAAACGAGAAGAAACGATTTTTCATCCCCATTGTAGCAAGCCAACAATTGAAAGAGGGACATTTGAAAATCAGTTTCACACAGTGGCACTGTGATCTCCCCGAAAAACTCTTTCATTTCTACGATGCCTCCATTATCTCGGATATCAGAAGGTCTGACACGTCTTCGAGGCTCGCATCCCCTCGCAGGAAGGGGCACACGGCGAGGAAAAGGATCCACGCCAAGGTCTATCGATTCTTTTTGAAGTCTTTTCTTCGAGTTACACCGGCGGCTGGCTCGTGTCAAACGTCTCTCGGCCAGCTTTGTCGTCTCGCCCGCGTCTGGAGGGCGCATTTTCATTTTCTCCAAGGAGGGTAACACCCCCCAGCCTGTCACGTCGTTGTCCCGGACGCTCAGCGAAACAGCAGAACACTCGCCGCTTTTCTTCTCGCGAAACGTTCGTTCTTTGGTAAAAAAAAAAACATCCGAAGAAAGGAAAACGGAAGATTAACGACTTGATTCGAGATTTGTGTAATAAGGATAATACTAATTAAGAGTTTACTTGATAATATTAATAATAGAAGAAAGAACTCAGAAACTGTTGCAAGTACTAAGCGTCGAACTCTTTAGGAGAAAGAGAAAAATTACCAATTTGTTGAATTGTAGGTGCTAATCTCGCTCATTCCTAGATCATTCGTATACTGTACAGAACAGAGGTATGACTTTTAATATATTACTTTTAAATATAAAAATTAATATACATATACTATAATAATGCAAATATATTATATACTTCTATATTAAAAGTATATTTATAATATAAATACAAATATAAATATACTTTTAATAATTTAAGACTTTTAAATTATTACTTTTCAAGTACATTAATTATTAAGTATTTTTAATAAATTATTACTTTTAAGTATTTAATATATTTAACATACTTTTGTTTTCAAGCAGAGTGTAATGACTGAAAATTTAGTTTTAAATTTCTACAAAATGACTCCTCAGTTCACTTAATCAAGTAAGATGAAGTCAATCGACAGAAGTACAAATAAGCGAATAGCGTCAACTAAAATGCAACGAATAAAATCTCACTGCATTTTCCCTTTTTTTGTATTTCCATTTTCCAAAAGATCATTACCTTAAGCGTCGAGCGGAGGGAAAAGGTAAAAAGAAGAAAATATATAGCCGATAAAGCTCGAATCGACATTAACCACGGGCCGGTTCCCCACGCGAGGTCCGCGCATCCATCCCAATGTCCCGTGACACGAACGTACATACATACACGCGCCGATGGACGATGGTATAGTCGTGTTTCCCAGGCTCGGTACACAGCCGTCGAGCTGCAAGTTACGAGCTATTTATCTCCGTATTTTTATTCCGTCGGGAAAGGCGATATTAAATTGCTTCTTTCGCGGCAGTTCCGTCCTACCGCCGTGCCATCCGGGAAACTCGGCCCTGTCGGTGCCTCTGACTAGGCAATCTTATTTCCTACTTCTTTCAGGAGCATCCCGCACGTATCGTTGGATAGCTTCGTGCGTGGCTACCATTATTTGATGCAGGGAAGTAAGAAGTATCCCTGGCTGGGATATTCAGTCGAGAGTAATAAATACGGCTAGAAAATGAGGGAACCGTTTCTTTGGCCGTCGTTCGATTCCTTTGGCGGAAGTTGGCTGTTTTATAGAGTAGAGTTTGAGAAGCGGGATGTTTGAAGAAGATTGTGTAGATCTTGCAATTTCTTCATGTAGTATAGAATTTTAATTTTTTAAGTATTGGAACTTTTAATATTTGGCATAGAATTTTTATTATATTAATAACACTAATATTAATAACAAATGTGTATAATAAGTATAATAAGAGTTTTAGAAATTTAAGTAATAGTTTTCGAAATAATGGACTCAGAACTGGACTGGTGCAGTTTTAAAAGTTCGAATGATAGAAATTTGTATTTTTTGTTCTTTTCTGATACGCTTTGGACGTATGGCGCGATATTTCACATTAGATTACTTTCGTTTAAACGAAATATTCCAAAATTTATAATTTAAATTTAAATCATCGTGGTCCCCAATGTCCTTTCTGTGATACTAGTCTCTGTAATTAGAATTCCGCGTACTTGTAAGAAAAATTACTAGCCAATTGCAACTATTTAATGCAATTAAAAATCTAGAATTTAACAATTCTAAATAAATCATTTTTTATAATACTAACTTTGATGAAATACACTGACAAAGTAAGCAAAACAAAGTTATTAAACAGTGGACATACGCGTACATAACTTTCAAATTACGTAAAACACGATGATTGTAAAGACTTTAGAGTTAAATAAGTCAAACATTTAATCGTCCCTTTTATATCCACTATTTATTTCCCATTGATCGAAGGGAAGAAGGGAACAAAAGAGCTTCATCTTGCGTATCCTGGTAATACGATCGAAATCGAAATTCCATTCGGAGCGCAGGCATCTCTAAAGCTTCAGACGGTGAAACGCGGCCGGCTCGGTGGCAAAACAAAAGTTAGTTATACGCGGATTTCACGGAGTCGTGGAAAATAATTCCTCGATATTTTCGTCCCGATTCGAGTCCGCGCGCCGGGTTATGCAAAATCCTCGGCATCTGTCGATGAAATCCCGCTGCCCCGACGCACCGTCAGGCGTGAAATTTTCAATTTAGTTCAAGCCAATGACCGCTCGATTCGCCGGGCCTCATCTCGCCCCCGCTTCTTCCCCAAGATTCCAACCATCAGATTTCAATTTAAGCCGGACTCGCGTCGTCTATGCCAGTTTTCTAAGCGTAGGGAACAAAACTTACGACGGCCCCGAAAACAACAGTCGACAAATATTATTACACGCGTATGCACAACTTTAAAGAAAGTAACTTTGAAGAAGGATCGTACAACAACGATCCTACGTGGATTTGTCTCAAAGAGCGAAGCCTCGAGTTCGTTTCTCTCTCGAAGGTATTTTAACAATTCATGTAGCAAATGAAAGAAAAAAATGACGGTACTTTCATTCGGAAAAGTCTGTAGAAAAATTCACTTACGATTGAATTCAACATTCTGTCTCGAAGTTCCCTCTTCGTAATGGTACGATCTTTCCCTCGCTATTTTTATAGAATTTTTATACGTTAAACTACTTCGGTGTCACGCAATGGCGAATATTAGGATTCCTTACATTTCTGTCGCGGTGGTGGATCTAGAAACGATTAAAATAATTTATCTCGGCGTGCTACGCTCCACGATACGTGTAAATAACAGTAAGTAATTCCACGCGTCGGAAGAATATTTTGTTCCTCGCGATTTTAAACGTACGACACCCGTGATGTATAACGTGTTTCCGGATACGCGCGGAAGTTGAATAAAAAGCCGGGCAAAACGAGGACGCGGCGGAGCGAGGGAAACGCTGAAAAATGATATTTCTCGCAGGGCGCGGGCAAAAACGCGTGAAATCGAACAACGAATTAAATGATACGATATATATTACGGGGAGGGGGAAGGGGACGAGGCGTGGGAAAGTTGTACGGCTTGTAAAGGTATTTCAAAGGGATTATTTGAAACGTGGCGTTCGCTGGCTGCGTCAAATACTGGAGATTAACGTCACACACTGACGTATTTCGTTACTTTGACGATGCAATTCATCAGTTTCATCCCGTGAACGCCATAAATCACGCTGGACTTATAATTAAAACATTTACCGACAACGCGAGATTCAGTGTGGACGGGAACTGGAGGAAAATTGACATTTTAATGGAATAAGAATTAAAAAAAAAAAGATCGTTTGATTGATGAACTACAACAACTACTTAATAGATACCAATGGTAAGTAATGATGACGATTCGTAGTGATTTGAGCCCTCGAGGAGTCAAACTGATTATTTCGATTATATAAATAAATAATTAACATTCAACGATATACGTGAAATTTGCTGTCGTAACGAATACTATGTTTTATATCGTACTATAAATGTATAAATTTTTGTGGCTTTTTAGAAACTTAAATTCCCTTAAAAATCCGCAGTCTAATTAGTAAGAACAGTTGTAAATTCTAAGTTAAATAATAAACAGTTTATTAAAAATATAAGTTCATTAAGTATAATGATTAAAATTTTGGACATTTTAAGTGTTTTTTTTTTTTTTTTTGAATGTTTGAGTGATTTTAAAGAATATCTGTGGTCTAGAGTTGATAACAGAGAAAGAACTGAGAATAAGTGTAACTAAAATTAAATATCCCAATTCAAGCCTAACTCAATTAAATTAAATTCAATCTGTCATCTTTCACTTTTCCCTCTTGCTCGTTTATCGCGTTGATGTGGCGAGCTCGTGATTTTTCTTACTTATTTCGTTATTGAGACATTAATTTCTGTCGCAGGTGGAAGATTCGTGGTCACGTCCCAGGGGGATCTGCACATCCGAGCCGCCAGACCGGAAGACGGCAGAGCCACCTACTCGTGCTTAACTTTTCACGCGTTGACTGGCGAAAGGAGAAGAAGCGAGCCAGCAACGTTAACAGTCACAGGCATGTTACCCTCAGTTTTAGAAATGCAACTACTTTCTTTCTACTATCAGACACCACTCTGCTTGAGAATTTTGCCTCGTGTTATATTAAGACTTTTCTTTAGTAGAAAATTAAATTCAAATAATTCAACTATTTAGATACCATTTCATTCAATCATTAAAAAGACTGTTTCTTTTTATTTTAAATATCTATCATATTTATTATTTATTAAACGTACCATCTCATCTCATTTTAAGCATCAT
The DNA here is from genome assembly GCA_036937485.2 of Tetragonisca angustula. Classification (NCBI taxonomy): domain Eukaryota; kingdom Metazoa; phylum Arthropoda; class Insecta; order Hymenoptera; family Apidae; genus Tetragonisca; species Tetragonisca angustula. The sequence continues at coordinate 98,337 of JAWNGG020000184.1, forward strand.
GTCGTTTATAATCGTGATTATGTTACATGTTACATTACACGCATTTGTCATTTATTCAACATTTCACACATTTATTACACATTGTCGCATTTATTCAACATTTCACACTATGAATTATAGAAATTTTAACCCCAGTTAAATTTTAATCGAAATAACAATGTTGATTGCAACATTATGTCACTATTAATCCATTCATATTTACACGAGTATCAATGTCCATCTAATTGTGTTTTCTCAAATTCTATACTGTAAATCGAGACAAATTTTTGTTCAAATTAAATTAAATGCAAAACATTAAATAGAATATTGAATATAATTAAAAAGATACAGAAATATTTTATGCAGAAATATTGTAGAAAATGCCATTCGGATATTTTATATATTTCTTCATATTATGTGCATCCTATACAATCCTTTCATGAAAATGCATGCGAAAGGAGAAATCTAGTAAATATTTTTAACTATTAATCCGTTCACAATTTTAAACTGAAATATTTACTAATTACATCACATTGAAAAGAATGAATCATTAAGAGAATACATAAATTGTTTCAATTTCAGAACCAACGGGATCTATGCCACCACGATTGATGCAGAGATCTCAGATCGCCATCTCGGCGGAAAGCGGCTCGGACGTTCATCTAACTTGCTCAGCCCAGGGGAGCCCACCCCCGCAATTTACTTGGTATCGCGATGTTAACGGTTGGTTTAATTAGAGGATTGTTTACTATGTAATCTAAATGTACTGTAGTACCATACAATCTAGCGGGATCGACCCATATCGATATCGTTTAAATAATTATCTGTTATTTTGGCATTTGCTTTCGAAGAATAAATCTCCGATTTTGAATTCTTCATTGATACGTTGAACGTAATTACAAGGTTAGAATAATAATCATAATCAATAAAAAAGTGACTACCATGGTCTATAAATATTTCAGAATAATATAAATCTGAAATAATCGGATTAGAATAATTAAATGGGTATTCATATAAAGTAGGATAATAGATAGTAGAATAAAATTAGAATTCAGTGATTATTAGGAAATAAAATAATAAGATATATATAATAGTAAGAAATTAAATAAACGATGCGGGTTGATTAAATTTTTGGAGTAATAAAATTCCTATAAACATTTTAGATTGATTAAGATGAATAACTAGATAATAGTATAAAAAGAAAAATGCAGTTTCGCTGTAAAATTAATTTAAAATCGACGCGTTAATTTTTACAATTTATCTTAAACATGCCAATTTGCTTTCACTCGTCGCCTTCGATGAAAATGCACGAGAAAAAACACGATAAGCGATGTATCTCGCGTTAGCGAAAGGAGTATCGGGCATCAAGCGATGGTTATCCTGTTGTTGCAGGCCATTCGATACCAGTGGAGTCATTTGGCCGAATTCAACTGTGGGGTGATTTGATGCAAATTCGCCGCGTAGACGCTCAGGACGCAGGAAGGTACATTTGTCGAGCCAGCAATCAGGTTGGCGAGCAACGGGCGGAAACACACCTGTCGGTCACGTCAAAACTTAACGCACGGATACAACCTCGCGTTCAGGTAGATCTCTGCATTTACAGTCGATCACAAAAACATTTCGAACACTACCATAGGATTTTGGGTGTTGTGCTTTATACTTCGCGTAAATTTAAAAAAGTTATGCTTATGCCAGGAAAAAACTATTTATTTATTTTTAACAATTAAAAAGTATTTTTAATGATTAAAAAGTAAATCAACGTAGTTGATTCTGATGTCACAAAATCATTTTATACATAACATTGAAAGTAATATAATTACTTTCTATTTGAAAAGGGGATTCATTGAAATACTTCGTACAATAAAAACTTTCTGATACAGATTCATAGTACAGATTCAGTGTAGATGACTCGCATCAATAGTTGAAAAAAGAACATTCGATACGAAATTGCCTTTCCTCGCGCAATACGTTCCTAGGGAACCTAATGTAATAAAGAAGCGCGGAGAGCCTCGCAACAGAAGAATCGTGAACAAACACGATAGCATCGTTGCTTCATAATCTCCAAATCGAATTTTTCGATCTCTCCCATCATCTCCATCACAATCTCTATACACTTGCATAATCGATTAAAACTAAAATCATTGACGACTTGAAGCTATTGAAACTGAAAGAGACAAGGAACAGGAGAAATTCACGATACAAAAATGAACGCAAACTTTCATTTACGCACATGTTTTATCTATTCAATTTATATAAAAAAAAAAAAAGGATCACGTAATAAAATACAATCGTTGCAAATTTATGAAACTTCGAAACGAAAAATCACGAATTTCGATCATTTCGGCCACAGTTCTCTAGTAACGAATTTCACAAACTAAAAAAGAAGAGAAGAGAAAAAAAGGGTAGAAGAAAAATTGCCACGAGCCGTGATACGGTTTGACGATCAATGAAGCGGATGGACAGTCGTTGCGTCAAAGGGGGATGATCGTTGCAGCTGCGTAAATCGCTGCACGGGCATTAACTTTCGAGCACGAATCGTTAACCGTTTCCCGGTATTTACAGATCATCAATTCCGGGGAGTCGGCCACTATGAATTGCACGGTGGAGGGTTATCCGGTCGAGAGCGTCGAGTGGTTGCACGACGGTGTGCCGGTATTGACCGCGCAGGACACGAGAATCAGATTGCTGGCTCCTCTGGTGCTCGTGATAGGCTCGGTCGGCCGAAAGGACAAGGGGATGTATCAGTGCCTGGTCAGAAGCGACAAGGAGAACGCACAAGCTACAGCCGAATTGAAGCTTGGAGGTATATTCGAATGAATCTGTCGAAGATTTCAGGACGTTGGTCATAAGCCAACTAAAGCGCGATCATATTTGAAACTGCTGAACATATTTGAGAAAATTTACTTCGCCCACAAATACATTGTTATATTTTGATACTCATTTGGTGTAGTAACTGTTTTATTCGAGAAAATTGAATGTTAGATCTTCCTGGGAAGAAAGGACAAGTCGCGAGTTCAAAAATTACTATGACTGGGATATTATCTCGCTAAAAATTAAATTGCAGAATATTATAACTTAAAAACTTTTTTAACTCGTGCAATTTTTATCATTGTAAAATATGTAGTTTTGTAATCGATCTGTTGTAAAACTTCATACAATTAAAATCAGGAATAAAAGTACCTAAGTGATCTGTTTGATGTTTGGCAGAAAGACATTCCTGTACAATACAGTATTATAAAAACATGTAATAGCAAATACTCCTCTGATAAAACCATAAAAATGACATTATCTATTATAATCTATTAATGATATTATCTATTATATCTATTGTTATTATTGTTATTATTCCATGGAATTGATTACTCAATTGATTACATAATGCTCCATCTACTCGGTCAGACACTGTACCAGAGTTGCAATACACGTTCATCGAGCAAGCACTGCGACCAGGTCCTCCGGTATCCTTGAGATGCTCTGCCACAGGATCTCCACCACCATCGTTCACTTGGTTGCTAGATGGAGAGCCTCTAAGTGAGATCGCCTCTGGACACAGGTGCATATCTAGATCTCTCACCGATCAATATTCCGTTTCTTAATCGAACACAATGCCTTATACAGGTACGCGATAGGACAGTATGTCGATCAATCCGGAGACGTGATCAGTCATTTGAACATATCGTCCGCTGGTGCTGAAGATGGTGGCCTCTACGCCTGCGTCGCGGCCAATACTCTCGCTACGGTCGAGCACAAAGCTAGACTGAACATTTATGGTAATTCGAATCATCCTTTTGACTTATGTTACGTCTGGTAATGTAACGTAGCATTATTTGAATTCAAGTTGCTTATTGTTTGAAAGCAAGTTGCATTTGTAGTGAAGTTTAATCCTTGTTGGCAGTCCTTAAGATTATGCGATATACATACATATATAAATTCTTTGTATCATATCATATTAAGAGTTAAGATTGCTTTTATTTAAATAGAATATCGTATAATTTATATTGTTAATTTTATTTGAATATAATGTTCGTGTTATTTAATTATTTTTTTAACAATTTACAAATATTGAAATAGTTTTTAGTCATCTTCATACTAAATTTGTAGTGGCATTTTACTTTAGTTTTCCTTGAGTTTAACGAAACTTCAATAAAAATAATCTGTTTTAGAATGTACAGAAATCTTTCTGCATAATTTAATTTGTTTTATCTTAACTCGTTATTCAGCAAACTAATTTATTGCCACTGATCATGTATTAATTTATATGTCAGTTATTTAATAAATTATTATTTCGATTATAATATTTAGAATGTACTATAATACTTGTTAGAATACATTAAAAATTCTGCAGTAAATCGAATTAGAATAAAAATTAGAAAAGTATCGATGCTCAATCCCAATAAATCTCGAAGAACATTAATCGCCCCTAATTATACCAGTGAGATGATAGTTGGGCTAGTGGTTAAGCGATATGTGTCGGAAGGGACTTCACGTCGATTAATAATTTCAGGTCCACCGTACATCCGATCGATAGGACCAGTTCGCGCGATAGCCGGTGTCGATACCACCATAGCTTGTCCTTATTCTGGCTATCCTATCACGTCGGTGGAGTGGTCTCATGGAGGAGTCGCGTTACCACTCGACATAAGACACCGTGTTGACAGTGAGGGTCATCTTACCATCGCCAATGTGGATCCAAACGATGCTGGCACTTTTACTTGCATGGTTAGAGCGAGATCCGGTGAAACGGCGAGCAGGGACATCCGGTTGACTGTCAGCAGTGAGTATTCTACGATGAAAAATGTAATGGTATTATGATAAAATACATGATTATTCCGTATTATTGAATGGAACAGAATTTAGAGAAAATTGAGGTATTCGCAAGAGATAGTGTACCGTTTTTTATTTTTCTCTTCTTTTGGGAGGAGTGGTGAATCCATTACGGATACCAGAGAGCCCGTATTCTCTGGTTATGTGAGACTGGCAGTATGTGTAGTTCAGCCTACTCACTAAAAACCCTTCTCTATATTTCAACCGTAGAGATGCACCTTCCCCCGGAATTGCTAGGCATCACTTTAGGGAGAGACGTTAATCAATTCATCACCGATATATACACTTGCTCTTACACTGTAGGAGTACAATAAAATTTGCTAAATTAATTATTTTACTTTATAAGAAGATGGTGTATCTTATAATAAAATTAAGTTATGTATAGTGTGTAATGTAAAATATGAAATACTTTGATAAATTTTTATTATTGGCAAATTTAGAAATGTTTCTTTTGAAATTGAAATATGAATGGAAGTTTGAAATAATTTGAACAACAATTTATTTATTTTAAATCACGTTGGAAATCATTTTCAATCATCGTTCTATACTAATTGCTCAGCAATAAGTATGTTGTAACTTCTGTACATGTATATCTTCATTAATTTACTTTAAACTTTAATCAGTTTGATGACAAATAAAATTTCAATATGTTTCGTATAACGTGGATAGCCATCTATCAAGAAAATTATAAATTTATAAAAAACAAGTTACACAATATGAAATATATAATTATATACAATTAAATAATATAATATTATGAAAGACAAATATTTACATGATTTGTTTATCTTTCGCGGTAGAATAATAAAAGCAGAAACCGCAAGTATCTACTACATACATGTACTACATCCATTTTAACGAGAAACAAGTTTTTATTCTTGTTTCTTTACGGTTGAATTGCTTACCTCCGCGAAGAAGTCACGAGACTAGGCGAAAGAAGTAAATTGCAAGTCCGCTGGAATTCCTCTAACGTTGCTTCTCAACTTTTTCTCATTTATCGCGACGTTTGGGAGGGAAAGTTAAAAGATACACACATGGACGCAAACTAATAACCACTGACCACAATAATTATCCTTACTTTTGTAGCCTCTGCTATTTTTACCTCTCTGAAATAAATTACACGAACGACTCTTCAGATAATGTATGAAAAATTATATTACAAAATTACTGCAATAATTTGTGTGATTTACATAATACATTCTACTTTTTTTACGACAGTTTGTAAAATAAACTCTGCAAACGACTCCAGAAACAATAAATTAAAAATTATACTGCAAAATTATTGTAACGATTAGTATTAATTTGCGTATATCAATATATTCGAAATAGTGATTTTTTTCTTGCCAAAGACAAAGAAATTTAAAGGAATGAGCAAGAGCAAAAGATTGTATTTGTTCCAGGTCCACCCGTTATGAGTCCCTTTAATTTCCCTCCGAACCTTCAAGAAGGAAGTCGCGCCCAGGTCACCTGCACCGTCACTTCCGGTGATCTACCAATCTACTTCTCCTGGCTAAAGGATGGTGAACCATTACCTTCCTCCTTACGTGTACGTGTTTCATAAATAGTTCCTTCATTTGAAGCTTCATTTTTAAAGTTGTATTTGTTACATTTAACCATTAAATACACTTTTGTATTTGTTGATAGCAAATGTAATAATAAATCTAAAGAAACATAATTTGTTTTTAAAGAACATTCTGTGTAATTGTTTACAGTCGAATATCTTATATAATTGATATAATACATATAACAACACAAATACAAATATATAATATCTTCCTTCAAGAGTTTTAGGACAGTTATTAAAGTAATAATATACCACAAATTTTATCAAAAAAATTATACAACTTAAAATTCATAATCTGTTTTAAAAATAGGAAATATCTCGAGACTTTTGAACATTGATTTAACAATTTATCTGATTTAAGTTTCATAACAGTTCTACGAACAAGCAGTTAAGTGCCATTAAATGATTTCGTTTCACAAACGTTTGTGTTACAGATCGAGGAACGTGTGGCCGAATTTTTCAGTCTGCTCGTCTTCAAGGAACTCTCGTCGCGGCACAGTGGCAAATACACTTGCGTGGCAACTAACAGCGCGGCCAAAGTCAACCACACGGCCGAACTTTTGGTAAAAGTGCCGCCACAATGGATTTTCGAGCCGCAAGATGTGACCACTCTCCTGGGAAATCCATTGAACGTTCATTGCGAGGCCAAGGGATTTCCACCGCCACGTGTCACGTGGTTACGCGCCAGAGAAAGAACCTCCAACGACTATCAACCTCTGGTTGATGGTTCTGATGGAAGATTAACCATCCTACCAAATGGATCTCTGTGGACAGCCTTTGCTGGACCACAGGACGAAGGGCATTATCTGTGTCGGGCGAATAATGGCATTGGATCTGGATTGAGCAAAGTAATCTACGTATCTGTTCATGGTAAATTTCCCATTAATTTATATTAACTGGACCTTTATTTATTGTCGAGATTATGATTTCTATAATTTAATCTTAAGGCTTCGAATGGTTTCTTACTTCATTTGTATTTTGAATTGAGTAAAATTGTGCATTGTTTGTTATCGTTTATATATTGTATTATGTATTGCAGTTTACACATTTTATTTTATTTTTATGTTACAATTATAATTATATTAATGTATTATAAAATGTCTAACTTTCAATAATTCGTACTTCATTATATCCATAAAAATTTCATTCTTTTATTCCTTTCCATTTTTCTTTAAGAACAAACGTCGATATATGTTTCCAAGAATGTTACCAAATTTACTGGAATTTTGCCGTAGGAAATTCAGAAAAAAAATCTTTATTATGCTTTTATAGAGCCAGCACGGTTCGAGTTCCAGAGCAAAAACGTGACAATCCGTCGTGGCGAATCCGTAACGTTGGATTGTACCGTTATCGGGGATAATCCAATAGAAGTGCAATGGATGCACAACAGTGACCGTTTAGACACGAACAGTCACCGATTGAGCATTAGTCAAATAAAAACAGACACTGGCCTAAAGTCGCAATTGTCCATAGCAAGTAGCGATCGTCAGGATTCTGGAGTTTATAGGTGTACAGCAGACAACGCCTACGGAAGAAGCGAACATTTAATTTATCTCGCTGTTCAAGGTAATATTTTCTTCCTTTTACTTTATTTATATTTCCCTTTTATTTGTACCGTCTGTAGTAACTCATGCAAAATTTTAGCAATATTAAATATGCATATAATTAATACCACAATATAGATTATATATCAAAATGGTTTTTTTTTCTTCTTTTGCTTTCCTACTATAATATCTTTTAGTTTAAATTTAAATTTCCTGCTAGTGTCTATTGGTACTTGCTAATTTTTCTTTCTGTCTGTTACAAAATTAAAATGTAAATATGAGTAAAAATGAATAAGTTGAATCTATTTTTCAATAGACTTTGACATTCTGTTTTCTATTCTGAATTAATCTATTCTACAATCAAAGATAATCTAATAGTTAATTAATTAATTAATTATGTGGCGAGTATAGAGAGACCAGATCCACCAGCCTCGTTAGAAGTTATAGAAATTGGCTCACGATCGATACGATTATTATGGAAAAGAGCTTTCGATGGAAACAGTCCAATACGAAATTATGTTATTCAGTATCGATCTTTGAATCATGGTTTGGCTGACGATTGGAATCCCGCAAAAACGCACAACGTCACCTACACACCCGGAAGTTCCATGAATGGAAATACCATACATCCAACGCAAAACGGTAATTATATTTTATGTAAATCGTAACTGTAGCTATCATTATTTTGCAAAACCTTTCTCAATTTCATCTCTTTAATATCGAACTTAATTTTAATGACCTATATGCGTAAATTACTTATAAACATGGATAAATTTGCAAAAGAACCTCATCTTTTGTTCGGTGTAATTTTTCAATTATAATCTTTGTTTTTATGCTTAAATAAAGTGGAATATTAAAATAGATTCTTTAACTTTATGTAATGTAATATTTTGACTTCTGGATAATATTAATTGTAATTTAATATATTGTAAATTATAATTTCTATGTGCACAGGTTTATCCCCTTTCGAAACTACCACTGACGATCAGGAAATAGCTTTAGTAGGCGGACTTCATCCAGCAGTGACTTATACGTTTCGCATTTTTGCCATAAATTCAATAGACGTGAGTGTGCCAACTGATCCCGTGGTGGCGAAAACTCAAGAAGAAGGTACAAAAACACGCTTCTTTTTAAGATAATGCTTTAATATAAAAACAGTAATATGCTCCTTATAACAATAAAATAATATTAATATTCTAATAATAAAATATTTTATTCGCTATTCTTCTATGATTTTAATATTTTTTTTATTCATAACAGCACCCACTGAACCACCCCAAAGTATCAAAGTACAGTCAGCAGGTCCTGGAGAGCTTATGGTTAGCTGGCAGGTAAATATTTTTGAAATTCAACAATAAAAATTTAGAAATATTATAATCGTGTAGAAATTTCAGAAAGAGACATTTCAAAATTCAAAGTAATCTCAATGAAATCAGTGAAAGAATTTCATTGCATTTGACAGCCACCCCCAAAGGAATCTTGCAACGGAGATCTATTGGGCTACATAGTGACATGGTCGGAGCATTCATCTTCAACGTCAGGTGTGAACCAAAGCAAAAGTTTAACGGTGAACGGATGGGCAACTACAAAGGTGCAACTCACAGGTCTGAGAAAGTTCACCAAGTACGATATATCGATCAGAGCTTTCAACAGTATAGCCAGCGGGCCAGCCAGCGTTCCCATTGTTGGAACAACTCAGGAAGGAGGTGCGATAAACATAAACTTTTTGCAAGAGCATCTCCTTTTTACCGATACCATTATTTCACCATCTAATGAAACTTTCGCTGATTTATTGTATTGTGATTATCTTAGTGCCGGAAACTCCACCGACGCAAGTATCATGCATTCCTCTGTCTTCCCAAAGTGTGAAAGTTTCTTGGAGCGCACCACCGCCACATCAACACGGTGGGATCATTCAGGGTTACAAAGTGTACTATAGACCAGTGCCTACTGATAACAGTAAGTAAAGTGATATATTTTCCTATGTGTTGTGTCTTCCTATAAATATTCTTTCTTTATTTAATAGGTTGTTGGAACCTCAGATTTCCTTTCTTATCAAGCTTTTCAAATCTTTCTATTTTCTTTCACAATAAATTATGTATATTTTCCATGTATTATGTAAAAATTGGCACTCTAGTATAAATTAAAGTTGTAATACCTTACAAATAGAATTTTTAAGATTACAATCTGCACAGAGTTAAACGTTATATAATACAGATGTCTGATTTCATTTCTATTAAAGACATCCTCGCAATGAAAATTGTTTTAGTGGACATATCGACAGTAGGTGAAGTAAAGAAGACTTCCAGCGTAGAAACTTATCTACACACTCTATACAAGTACACGAATTACTCTATCCGAGTATTGGCTTACACTGGCGCTGGCGACGGAGTTCTAAGTCCGCCAATTTTTTGTACAACGGAAGAGGATGGTAAGAATGATATTTATTATATAATAATTTTTATTGATCCGATATATATTAATACTGTTATATTATTATTATTGCAATGTCAATGTATTTTAACTTAATATCTGATTTAATCATTATTAATTGATATTCAATTCAATAAGCACAAATATCAATGGAAATACCAACACTGAATTATTATTAGAGAAAATTAATTTGTTTATTGCCCGTCTCAGTACCAGGTCCTCCAGCTGGTATCAAAGCTTTAGCATTGACCGCGGAGAGTATATTGGTTTCGTGGTTACCACCTCTGCAGCCAAATGGGAATGTCTCCAAGTATACGGTTTACAGTAGAGAAGCAGGCTCTAACAACCATAACACGCACACCATGCATGAACCACCATCGTCACCGACTGATACTCTTACCATGGAATTGAGAGGTTTGGTCGAAAGGTAGCCGACATTTTATAAAATTAGAAGCGATTAAATCTCTTAAAGCAAATGATCATTTAACATTAAATTACGCCAGTCAACTGTACGAGTTCTGGGTGTCAGCAACGACAGGACTGGGTGAAGGTGAATCGACCACCATAGTAACTCAAACTACAAACACTAAAGGTTTGAAAATTCATAAAATAATTTCTCTTTGAATTATTGGAAAATAATTAGATTTTTTAAAGTTACTTTTACAACACATTATTTCAGAATACTTAAATTTTATAAATTTTAATAAAATCGTCTCCACAGCTCCAGCTAGAGTGGCGTCTTTTTCACAATTGTTGAGAAGGGCGATTAAATCGTCGATCACCCTGTCTTGCTTAGTCGTAGGTAATCCTACGCCTCGACCAATATGGACGTATCGAAATAGTCAAGTCTCTACTGGCAGGCATTACGAACTGACTGCTGATGGTCATCTTAATATTCGTGGTTAGTTCTACAATATTAATTCAAGAATAATTAATTCAAAGATAGGTTTGATCATTTTAAAACTCGTGAGTGAAAATGTTGAAGAAAATAAAAATTTTAGGATTAGAACAATCGGTGGCAGGAAATTACACGTGTTCAGCCAATAACTTATTCGGTGACGATTCCATCACTTACACCTTGGTCGTAGTAATGCCTCCACGAGCACCAATGCTAGAGTTACAGTATACAACGATGAATAGTATAAGACTTAGGTGGAATCACCCTAATAACGGTGGCGCTACTATTCAAGGTAATGAAATAATATTGCTTCTAACATTAGCGATAATTGATATTAACAATAATATTCATAATAATTATTAAATATCATTTTTATTAGGCTACGTGTTAAGTTACAAAAGGGACCAAGGTGGCTGGGAGGAAATAGCATTATCACCTGAACAGACTGAGTTCATTTTATCAGGTTTAAAATGCGGTTCCTCCTACTTGGCACATTTAACAGCTCATAATCGCGTAGGCACTGGAGATCCGAGCCCTCTAATTAGTGCCACCACCAAAGGAACTGGTAAATTTTTAACACTTTTTAAGCACTACTTTTCATAATCTTTTATGATTTTGTATATATTATATTTTATTATTATGTTTCATTTATATAACTCTTCTCGCAGCTCCTTTATTACCAAAAGAACGAGACATCATCTCTGCCAACGGCACGTCTGTGAAATTAAATCTTTTATCTTGGCCAAATGGTGGCTGTCCCATTCAATATTACACCGTAGAGTACCGTAGACGCGTCAGCACTGAATCATGGACTTTGGTGGCGAATCGTGCCACAGAGAATTTAATCATAAGAGATTTAAAGACTGCCTCGTGGTACAGCTTACGCCTGTTAGCTCATAATGACGCTGGATCCACGACAACACAAATGGAATTTGCGACGACCACTCTCAGTGGTGTTAGTATCGGTCCGCCAAATGATCTGATCATGGAAGATGATGTTAAGAAAGCTATACCTAATCATAAAGTACTTTACGTGGTCGTACCTCTCATCTGTGCGATTGTGTTAATTATTTCCGCCGCTATTTTGGGATATGTAATGCTAAAACGCAGTGGAAGGTATGTCTATAATTTAGAAAATTATAGTTTTAATTATATGCGTATTATAAATTTTACAAATTATCGTTACATTAATATCAAATTATTTTTATAATATACTAGTATTGATAATAATATAAGATTAGTGTATAACTTTCAAAAATTATTATTTGTTTGACAAATATTTTTATAATTAAGGAAGATAATATTTAATACTTGCGATTTTTAGAGCAAATTATTTGGGAGAAATTCTTCCTGGACAGCAACAGAATCAACAGTCAGGATTGGGTTTGGTTCAGCAACAACAGCAACATCAGCAGCATCATCATCTTTCAAGCTGTATGTCTACCATGCAACTAAAGTCCACTGCAGAACGTGATAACAGAAGGAATCATCAGGTGTACACCAGTTCGCCTGTGAAACAAGAAAATCACAAGTCGAACGATCATGGATCAGGTTTGTTTTCATCTCAGATTAAAGAAATAAATTTGATAAAAAAAAAAAAGGGGAATCAGTGACTTGTATTTAGAAATATTTATAACGTTCGTGGTATTTTGTATTTTATTCGTATTTCTTTCACAGAAATGTACGAAATAAGTCCATACGCGACGTTCAGTGTACCAGGAAGAGAAAATCGTTCGGTAACCACAGCTACGCTCGATTATACAATGCAGTTCAAAACATTTGGTCATTTAGAGAACGAGGACATTAACACGATCGATTACGAAAGATCCAGCGTAGACTTCGAGAGGTAACTGTTTTCTTTCAACCCGTTCGTATGATTTTTAAACGCATGCTAGACGGACTAAATGTTCCTTGCTCGACTTCCTTGCTCAAGAAAGCTTGACATCCTGCTCCCAAACCCTTTTCTCTTCCTCTTTCTGGTGTTCTTTCACGTTCAGGTCTAAAACACCAAGGTGGCACAAGCAACGCTACTTCCCAAGCATCGCGGAAGCGGAGAGCAAGCTACGCTCGAGTCGTCAAGGTTCCGGAAGCGACACGTCCGGAAGTCCTTGCGGAGAATGCGCTGGACCTAGTTACAGGGTGCCAGTAAAGCCTTGCAGAGGTGAATCTTTAAATATTGTTTCTAATTTCTATTATTTCGTTTTCCTTTAAAAATTTCCATTCGAGGATCTACTTTTTCTCAAAAAATTTTCTATTAAAATTTTTCAACACAGATGTTCGACGTTTCAAAGATAGGCTCAATATGAAATTGAATATTCTCTTTTTGCAGATGTATTTTCACGAGGCGTGGAATCGAGTACAGAATCCAACAACGAAGGCTCACCTTCACTTGCGAGACGACGAAGCCGTCAACCGAGCCGGTCTACTCGCAGGTAGCCAAGGTTTGTTTGTTTCCACATAGCACTCAGTCCTGATTATGTTCAATATTCATATCACGGTCTCATCGGTCTCATGTCGATGCGAGATAAATAATAGAGAAATGTAATGTCCGTCAGAACAATTACAATTACAATTCATCAAACAGTTATAGTTACAACTATATCAAAAGACGAATTTTCCTTTTGCTACCGTTTGACTACATTTTTCTATTACTCGAAAATATATTTCATCATATTATCTCTTCATAAATTTCATGAAATTCCTTGACAATTCACATATATCATTCATAATCTCTCATATCTGTGTGTAAATAATATTAAATAAAAGGTTCCTTCGAACTTTTTCAAATTAATCTGGATCAACCGAGGACTCGATGAACATCTACTACTTCAATATTTGCTCGATTCAAACCCTCGAACACGATCCAGAATAATTTATCAAAGCTCAAATCGTAGATCAATCACTCTCAATGAATATGAACGAGGAGAATATTTTACGAATAAACTCAACGAATAATCTCTAATTTTCCTAAGAGATGTTTATGATCCATTGTTGTGCAGTTCGGTGGAAGACATGACGTTGTTGCCGCCAAGCGGGTTTAGCGACAGCCGCGAATTGAGCGACGTAGAGTGCGACCGTGATCGTGATCGTGATCGTAGCGAGCGTGATCGTGATCGTGAACGGGACTGGCAAGATCTGTCGACCGGGACCCGCCACGGCGGCAGCTTGGGTAGACTGCCAATCGAGGCCGTCGAATCTATGCTCGCTAGGTATCGACACGAACCTCCGTAGACCGTAGTAAGCTGACACAGTTCAGAATTCCCATTCTCTACTCTCACGTTGATCCCACGAAGGCCTCTGACATTTTTGTTTCACATTTGCGTTCTGTCCAATAAGTTTCATTAGGGGATGTGCAATGGCAGAAGGTATTGTTAAGTTCAAAGACTGCGGATTTTTATGCAAAGTAACACATTTAAAAAAACAAAAATAGAGCTTCGGCAGAAAGCATTTGTTTATTTGCTTGATGCTGTAGCACTGAGCCCTGGATATTTTATCATATTTATTTTCTTATGAACCAATCAGGTCCAAATACTTTAAATTTCATCGATAGAAATTTTCGTGCATCTTTGTATTCTTTACGTGTTTTCTACATCCAAATTAGTACTACGACTAGTTGTAAATAAATTAAAACCAGAACTTGAAATTAGGAAACTTGGAAGATCCAAACTAGAGGTGAAAAATTCCGATTGAATGGATGTCTTCTAAGATTTAAAGAAAGCCACATCAATTAAGATCTGCATCGATTAAACTCAAATTTTCACGTCACATGCTAATCTAAAAGAAAAAACGAAACTCCAGTTACCTACACAAAGCTTTTTTAGCATTGCAAAATTAGATCAGTATTTCTTGACTTATCTAAACTTAAGGTACGACTAAAATCATTATAAAACTTCGTTTCAGGTACCAGCAAAGGAAGGAACAAGAAAGGCAAGAGTTCACTATACACGTATGATCGGGATTTAGCAATTCCAGCGAAAATCTTCATGAAACGAAATAAACAGGAAACGTGATGAATCCTCTGGAAACTAATTGACTAACCGATTTGCAGAACGTCAACGTATAATGAAAATAACGATAATTTTCGATAAGCGGCTAATATTGTAATAAGAGTAACTCCTGTGAAAATCAGGTTAATTAGGGATTTTCGTCGTAATGGAAAAGAGAAAAAGAAAAAGTTTTTTGCTCACGTTGAAACACTGAGAAAAGCGTTTAACATATCGAGAAACGATGTCCATTCGACTTAATGTTAGCACAACATCTAATATATTTAATAATTTTCTGTCGATAAAAACTGTGTAATAATTTTTCTACATTTAAACATTTTTCTCAGTGGATTCTGCTGTTAAAGTTGTCTCAATGATCGCTTCGTCGTTGCATCGAATACTACCGTTGCGTTATTAGCAATCTTACCAATCGACCAATCACGAAACGATAGGAACAAGAGTATTATACTATGTGAAAGTATCGACAGAAATCCTTAGCTGTACATTAGAGAACTTCATCTTTCGAAAACCAAGCACACGTCGCACAGTGATGAAAATTGGAATTCCAAGTAGACAAAAGTAATATTTCTCAGACATTGGAAAATTAATTTAATTGAGGAAGTACATTAATATACAGTTAATGGCTGATCAATTAATCTGTAGTTTCATTTAGACGTAGCTTAGAATTAATTTAGTTGTTTTTAGGTTTCTTCCTGTTCCAAAAATAAAATCATTTCATTTCCAACTCTTTCAATATAAAACGATATATCTTCCAACAATGAAATTATTTTGCAATTAACTTATACTTGATCGTCAAGTATCGAGAAATTATAAATTTACTATAGAATGATTTTGTCTACCTGGAATCAAAATTTTTACCGCTGTATCGCTCGAGAGTCACGCAATTTGTAGGGAAGATTCTGCAACAGCGATTAACAGGGAGAAAGACACCAACAGAGGGTTTAGGAAACAAGTCAATTTAGAGACGGAATGATGAATTACACACGTGTATAATCGTATAACTATTGTATAGTATAGATTGTACGTATCATTAGTTATACTGTTACCAAGAATTGTATAGTTGAAGAAGCACGATGAGAATGAAGTGTTGAGAATCGTCTATTTCTACCTGTGAGAAACATCGTTCAAACGTTTTATACATATGATTATTTGAACGAAGAACATTTGAAAGAATTCGTACTTGGTGTTATATGGAAAGAGCACACAAGAAGAATGTGGCAAGTCTTATTTTTATTAATTTCTTAATTTTGAATAAATTGTTAAACTCGCAGATGTAAATTTCAATCTGTGAAATTTTTTAAAGACTCAAGTAAAGAATTATTTTTGGAATATGTCTTCTAGTAGGATAGAAAAATGCATTTGTAACTCCTCGATTAATTAACACTATAATGACTGGTGATATTACTGTGGTGTCATTTTCAATCTTTAGTAACTACTAAAAACTGAATTATAATAAGTTTTATTATATATGCGTTCATTTACTCATTTATTTCTATATTTAATTTCTATATTTACTTTTTACTGATTCATAGCTACTTATTATTCCTTTATATGTAGTAAAATTACCGAAAATAGCCAGTCGTTATAGTATTAACAAGATGGTTTTAATATGTAATGAGAAATGATCTCTATTTTTCGTTACAAATCTAATGATATAATAATTAAGTACAATTTACAATCGTCGATTTATAATCAACGAGGAGTTAAATAAGAAGAAATCCAATTCACACGTTAAATTTTAACGTGAATTTAAGCTTTGTATTCGTTTCTTTTCAAACAAATATCTTCTATAAAATTTCCATCGCTTATATTAATGAAATTACGAAAATATAATAACATAACGATGTTTCAAAAAAAAAAAAAAAAAAAAGAAGAAAACAGGAAGAAACGGAGCTCACTAAAACCGCAGAGTGCTAAAATTGTAACAACATTCCTAATTATCGGCATTAAGAAAGCACGAACTGTGCGTTTCGACATTCCGTTCGATTAATTATGTTGAGGAAATAATTCGAGGATTCTATTCGCGTCAGAACGCGCAGTTTCGATCCAAGATCGAGAAGTGTGATTGATGAGAGAGTAATTTAAAAAAATGTACATACATGTATGCATCATATTTAGAGGCTGAACAAGTTTATCGATATACAATGATCGACACAATTATCGATTAACGACAAAGATAGCTTTAAGTATTATTAACGTTGTTTTCATTCGCGAAATATTCTATTATATGTAGATATTTTAATGTTTAACCTTTCGTTCCTTGCGTTTCAAAAACAGAAAAGAAACTAGGAAACTTTTTTACCAACAACCGATTATCACCAGTAAGGGCTGCTTTCCACGAGAGTTAATAAAAGAAAACATTTTACTAAAAAATGAGCGAGTAACTTTAAAATTTTGAAGTTTTATTCTTGAAATGCATAGCGAAACAAGAGGTGAAACATTTTGTTCGAGGCGAAACTTATCGGATCGGACGAGTTCACGATGATCGATCTATCGATAAGTTACGCGGGCATTTTCAAATGTCGGTAACCAATTGAAGTCCGGTCTTCATGCATCACACCATCTCTCGAAATGATGAGACTGAGGCTAATTAACTACGCTTACGTTAATTTCTGCCAAAACAGAGTTTACGGTTCCCAAAGACTATTAATTTAGGGCTTTTGCCTTAATCGTAATAAATTAAACAAGATTGTCATTGCGCGTGACGTCTACGATCGCATGTTTTCTTCGAAACTTTCATAGACAAGGGCATACTTCGCGTATTTTCCCCGAAGAAGAAAAAAAAGAAGGAGAAAGGGAAAGTTCATTTGTCACGCGAAAATATACTTCCATGAAAACATATTTGAAAGAATATCGAACTGGTTCCATTTATACTTCGTTTAATACTAACAAACAAACTGCCATATGTCTAATACTAACAAACAAACTGCCAGCTTCCACGTGTAGTAATTTGTCATTTGACATTTTCTACGAAAATCTGCCATATTAACGATATATCATATATTTACTATTTCCATATATGTGTACGTCTATTAAAATTTTCCAATGTTTTTTAAATTTTGTACAGTTTTTGAAAACGCGTCTTACTATTGAGACTAATACATATGCTTAGCCAATTCAACTACGAAATTTCTAATTCAAACACAGGATATGCAGAGTATGCCCTCTCGCAAGATAACAACGCATGTAATTTATTACACGTACATAAACATGTATGGACGCATCTCGTTTGTACAAACGCGACGCGCGTGTCGAACTTTGCGAAGATTGAACCGTACACAAATTTAAATACGAGAGCCAGCGAGCCGTATGATTTCTAGTAAATTGTTTTCATAGTCAAAAATTGAAAAGAGAGAGAGAGAGAGAAAGAGAAAAAGGAACGTGATCGTAGTTAGATGAAAAATTTGGGCGAGAAAGGAAACAATTAGTCGCCAACGGGTTTTTCGAATGTGCGTGCGATGAATGCGTGCATAAATGCGTGCGTGTGATATATATAGGAACTCGTCAGAATATTGAAAACGAGCGAGCTACATATTTGTATAATACGCGAGACCCGTGAACCTTAGAAATTATGTATCATATCCTCGTATAATTATATCCGTGGACGAATTGCGATAAAATTAATCGCCGTCCGTTATGGTTACGCGAAACTAAAATAATACCAAACGCGAAAAAAAAAACATGAATAAAACAATCGAAGTGTCAGACTTTCACAGGATATGCTAACTCAGCTTGTTAATAAAGAGGAAACAGACATTTATCGCAGATTTCACTCTACATCCCATCAATCTCTGTTCTTTGTGGAAAATTTCCTTATTCCTATACTTGTTGAAATACGCCGAAAGTGATGAAGAAAATCCAGCTCTAAAAGCACCAATCGCTTCTGTCGCACAGTACGGACAAATTTTATACATATTCTCGCATACCAGTGTATTTATCCTTCGCAAACGTGAGTGTCCTTATCTCACGCTCCTTGTCTAACACATCACATAAGTCTGTCCTTGTCTCACACTAGCGCGCTCCTTGTTTAACGCATCGTATAAGTCTATCCTTGTCGCGTGCTAGTGCGCTCCTTGTCTGGCGCATCGTATAAGTCTGTTCTTGTCGCACATTAGTGCTATCCTTGTCTAATGACGCTAGACAAGGAAAGCAACAGTGTGCGACATCCTTCGATCTATTGAAAAAAAAATTCAACTTTTTACACAGAGGTTTTTCTAGGACAAAACGCACATAGAACGAAAGCGGAGAGCCTAATTTCATGGAAGCATATAAAAAAGTTCGCAAATTATTCCTCTTAATTAGGTTTTTTCCTAATTAGTGCAAACTGTCACAAAATGGACACGGTGGCGCCATCCAAAGAAAGCTAAAGGTCTAATTAGGGTTATACAATCGCGGTGGTACTAAAAAAAGAATTTTCTAGGCGGTACGTATCACTTGTTGCTGGTTAGAAGTAATGGTGGCGCCATCTGTTGATAACCTGGTAGTACTAAGAGTAGAAAATTCTACTTTTTAGTACCAACGAGTTAACAATAGATGGCGCCACCATTGCCTCCAACATTTACAGGTGACAGTTTTTCCACTAATTACGAGGAGATTTCAATTAAGAGGAATCATTTGTGAACTGTTATGGTTGCGTCTTCGATTTCAGAGACCCTAAGTTTGCGTTTTATGTTTTATTTAAGTATAGTTTACGTGTATAAAGAATGTTTCATTTTCGCTTACGTTAGTAGTAGTGCCAGTAGTGAGTGCATAATTTCGCGCAAACTATAGTGAATATTAGATTCAGATTTATTTGCGAACGTAACTGATAGCATTATCTTTGAAATATATGCTCGTGGAGTGCAAATTTGTTGCGTGAAAAATTCAAATTAATTATTCCCTTCATATGGTTATCGACCGTTTAGTTCCATCGATTTGCCACAACGCGGCGCTAGTATTTCATACCCCGTAAAACAGAGAAATTTTCATTTGCGAAAAATCCTAATTTAGCGAAATGAATTGTGAATGTGTTTTGGCGATTGTATTATCCTAATTAGACCTTTAGCTTTCTTTCCATACCCCATTTGACTCGTAAAATGCAGAAATAAGGATTTTTATTAAATAATTACTACCGCTGGTTTACCGCTAGATGGCGCCACCGTGTCCATTTTGTGACAGTTCGCACTAATTAGGAAAAAAACCTAATTAAGAGGAATAATCTGCGAACTTTTTATATGCCATGAAATTAGGCTCTCCGCTTTCGTTCTATGTGTGTTTTGTCCTAGAGAAACCTCTGTGTAAAAAGTTGAATTTTTTTTTCAATAGATCGAAGGATGTCGCACACTGTTGCTTTCCTTGTCTAGCGTCATTAGACAAGGATAGCACTAACGTGCGACAAGGACAACAACAGATTTTAGTTTCTCTGTTTCACCGCTATACAACGCTAGCGTTTGAATGTCCATAAATTGACTAAATTTTCATTTACAAAAAAAATTAATTAAAAGCATTAACTTGTCAACTTTTACAGTTGTATTTAGACTTTTAGGCCTGAAACTTTCTTCTTATACTCCATTTAATTTGGATCATGCACGAATAAAAATTTGAAATTTTTCTATTCTATAAATAGGAGCATACGTAAGAGTAACATTTAATTTCCTCTGAACTACATTGGATGTTTAAATTAATTTGACATCTTTTGTAGCTTCATCTTTCTAAATGGAGCCTCAATTATCTTCTTTGAACTTTTAAATGCATATCAAAATCGTACATGTTTGATAATGATAAGGAATTCATATTTTCGCGGCTACAAACGCCACTGTATATTTTCTACGATGCATTCTATTGCAACGATATTTTCCTATCTACATTGATCGATACATATGACTGTCAACGTGAAAACGAAATTGTTTTAACTGATCTTAACAAAGCTGAAGTATATTATCTGATTAACCAAGCTTAGCAGTATATTATCTGATTCTACACACGTTCATACGAATCAGAATTTCTCTGTTGCCTGTTAACACGTTCTCTCAAATACATTTTCGTACACACACCTTTGAATAGTGTTGCATTCATCACGCTGTGTGTACAGTGTGTAAGCAATTGGTGTTCACATTAAATCATCAGTAGCAATTGTCAATCTGATCTCATCAGACACAAGATTCATCATTATGTGCGCGAAAATGGCTTTTCAGCACCAAGCTGGCACCGCTATGGAATGTTTAAGTGTAAATATATTTTATCCACGATAAAATAATGTTTTAAAGCGTTAGAGATACTTGTTTGATTATTATCAGGTATTTTTTAGATACTAAATTTCATAAGTAACTCTGTTCCTTTGTGTTTTGACAATGTGTGATTTTATTTCATCAAATTCTTCTTTTTTTTAAACAATTGATAGAAGCTGTGATATAGTGATAATGATAAAAAAGATTAGTAGTATTAAACAAAATGCTTTATTATGTATAAATATTTTGATACACTTTGTTTTATTTTTAGATACCAATAATATTAGTTAAAGAAACGGATGTTAATGAAAATGGGGAAGAAGTGATGAAGTGTGGCTTCAAAATTGGAGGTGGTATTGATCAAGATTTTAGAAAAAGTCCTCAGGGTTATACAGATAATGTAATGAAGATTGATCTAGATAAATGCAATTCTATTGAATGTTATTAACTGACACTTTACAATATTTCAGGGTATATATGTAACTGAAGTGCACGAAGGATCACCAGCAGCAAAGAGCGGGCTTCGTATGCATGATAAAATTTTACAATGTAATGGGTATGATTTTACCATGGTAACTCATAAAAAAGCAGTGTCATATATCAGAAAGCATCCAGTATTAAATCTATTAGTGGCACGTAAAGGAGTGACAAGTACTTAAATACCAAATAAGAGATCCGTTTGGTCTAAGAAGAATATTTATTTTGCTCTATACAATAACAAAGTCAATTTATTGGAGCTACATGTCTGCCAAATATCATATTAGATTATGACCAATAGTAAGATATCTTTGAATTAGTTTTCACAAAATGAGTAAACTTGGTACTTTACTTTTTACTTTATAAACGTTATATCTAATAATTAATTACTATTCCAATTAAAATAAGAGCATAAATGTTAATTGATGGACATCCATTGATTGTTATGATTATATTGCAGGCATAATATCTGTTTCTAATTGCAATAAGAATAAAGCATTAGAACGATAGATATATATGTATAAAAGTTATGGTTCGTTATTGTTGTTGAAAAAAAAAAAGAAAGATTGTATGAAAATGTTTTTCTGATATCAGATGACGATTGATAACGCTGTCATTATGTAAAATTATGCTTGAGAAACATGATTTACATGTGCCTGCGTAAAAATCGCACTGTATATCAAAATTTGTAACAATATTTCTTGTGCCAAACAATAACTGCTGCGCGGGATCCATATGAATATTTCTTACCGTCTTGTATATATATTTACATACAACAGGAAAGATGTTTGAATAATGAAGCGAATTTCTTGATCGTTTCTTTTAACAAAGGAATAATTATATGGATGAGAAAAGTCATAATATTTTAATTTTTTAAGTATTTCTATATTGTAAAATATAACAGAATGCCAAAGCATAATGAAGTTACAGTAGTTTAGACGTGCAACATACCCTTTACAAAATTTTGTATTGCTAGTATATTGCTATAAGACTCGTATGAAATATTTCGAATCTATGCATTTAAAACCTAATTATGCGCAATGACTGAAACAATCATACAATAAACATTGTTTTGTTACCTTTAAAGAGGTACATCTAATATACATGAATAAGTATTGTATATTATATGCAACTAATGCATTTACAAGCATTTACAGAATTTTTTTTTTATTGGCGTTAAGAAGAAATTGAGATTATATACTTTTAATAGAAGTATTAAACATTATATTTTATAAAGTTTTTACTTTAATCGATAACGAATATTTCTATGCATTATTGTAAAGTTTTTACACGTGAAGAAAAACATTTTGTATTTTTTTTATCTTAAATTGGCTAAAAATGTATAATAAGCGAACAAAGAAAGGAAAAGTTCCTCTAACGATACATATGATTTTCTTTTATATCCCGAAATGCTAACGCAATCATAATATGAACTGTTTCTGTAAGAGATAATGTAATATGTTGTCATAATTTTATAACTAGTCTGCTAAAACATGAAAAAGATTGAAAAATGAAATAAATAAAACAAATTATTATGCGTGCGACACTGTGCATGCAGTAGTAATTTAATCTTTTGTGTAGAATTACAATATGACAAATTATATGCATTATTTCAATCTACATTTATATAAAAGTTATGTTATTTATTACCAAAAATATAATTAATATAGAGAACTGTGGAACAAACTAATGATCATATATTATGTAAATAACAAATAAATGTTCTATACTATCATCACTACATTTTTGTTTTATTTTAAGTATTTTATAAAGTTAAATCATTAAATGTAAATCATTAACGCTTCGTGAAATTTCAAATCCTCCGTATTATTTTTATTGTACTACATATCCTAAATATCTTAAAATTTACTTATGTTTTCCATAATTCTAATTTTAATTAAGTTTTAACGAAGAAGATAATGCCTCGGTATCGAATTATATTTTTTAAATAAATTTACCGTGCTATGTTCTATTTATTTTATGATCAAATAATTTCTACGACACTTACGAATTTAATTTGAAAGTAATTATTCATATAATTACTTCTTTAAAAATAATTATATATTTCATAAATATATCGTATCAAATAACTAAATATAATTACAATATGATAAAATATTTCTTGTTAAATTCTTTACATGAGAACGTAGCATAAAGATCGACTCGTGCGTCACTATGAATTTACGAATGATGACGTGTCTAGAGTTCACTACGTGGATGTTGTGTATATGACACGTCGCTTTATGCTGTCCTCTGTATTGCCAGTCTGCCAATAAACTAATAGATAGAAAGAGGTTGGTTTCACACAACACAATAATACCCAGCAACTTTGTTCCAGCATTCTTTTAATGTTCACAATAAGATAACAAGAGGCATTTTAATAAAAACGAATTTAGATCTTAGTTCATCGCGAGTTTGCAATATTGTAAGTTATAAAACAAACTTTTCGAATTCAAGTATTTATTGACGAACAGACGCCAGAAAGATATAACAGACGATGGTAAGTAATCTCATAAGATTTTAACAGGGAAAATAAGCTTAATTTTTCTTTTGTCCAAATATTTATATTTATATTATATTTCCTTTTCAAGCCTGTCGCACCCAGTTGCACTTCAATTGGAGCTATGGGCCGATCGCCCAGCAAAGCTATAACACCTAGAACAGGTGGTGGTGGTACAGTTAGACAAAGGAAAACTGCGACAACTACTTCCACCAGGAGTAGAAACACGGGAGCTGGTTCCGATGGCATGTGGAGGTTTTATACCGATGACTCTCCTGGCATCAAAGTGTAAGTAAACCCAAAATATATGCTGAAATCAAAAGACATAAATATTGAGTAAGAGACATCAATAATCTCAGTATCTATTTACAGAGGGCCAGTACCTGTGCTTGTCATGTCTCTCCTTTTTATTGCATCTGTTTTCATGCTACACATCTGGGGCAAATATACTAGGTCTTAAGTTGAAAATAAGTACTATTAATTTAAGAAGAAACTGAAGCAATTGGAATGAGCTGTGCAGTGCAGTTGAAATGAATTGAGAAAGCTCAAGGATAGTTTCCAAACAAAACATCAATACGATTCAAGAATACTTTGCTACATTTTTTATATTGTTTTCCCATTAATTTAAAAGAATCAGAGCACTGCGAGTTAAAAATTACATTTATAATGGATCTCTATTTTTTTTATCGCGAAGTAAGACCAAAATTCAACGCGCAATCATGAAATACCATTATTATTGTAATCATTTATTTTCATTAAACTGAATTTTATAATGTTTATAAGAAGATACCTCGGAACTAACTGTATGCACGCACTATGCGTGATCGAGATAAGACGTGTTATTGTTTGTAAAGTTATTATGATAATATAATGTACGATATCAAAATAAATTATTCTTAATTCGACTTAAAAAAAAAAAAAAGAAACGATCTACTGAGTCTTTTTATCTTCATCCATTTTTGTATGATTGCAAAGATATTCAAGTTCAATACGAAATGAATATTTCAAAAGACGACTGAAGGCTGCGCATTATCTTTATCAGTACAATAGAAATGAAAAGTGTAATGCGCCATGTTCCATTTAACTGGAAACTTATTCGCGCTCGCGTGTACGTATTGATTCCATGCTGAATAGGCGCGGATTACAGTACTCTGAGAAAAAGAAGCAATCGCAATAAAATAACTGTGCGGAAAACAGAGAAACAATCACACACGTATGATTTTATCGAAAATCGAACAAAAGACATCCATCGTGAAAACATTGTCTATCCTATTAAAAGTAATATGTGTTACTATATGTTCCCATATGCAATATATAAACATAAACATATCTATAAAAAGAATAAAAAAGTAAACTGTCATTCTTCAATTCCTTGTTTTCCCTTTTAAAATCATTCTAAATAACAGAATCGAACAATTCTTTCCCAATAAAATTTTCAATGGAGATTATTAAATTTATCTTTTTAAAGCAAAATAAAATTCTCAAGTGAGAGCGTTAATGATAATATAATCGTAAGAAAAGATTCTAATTATGAAAATAATTACAAGAATAGTGAATGTCAAATGGTTGAATCAGGAAACTCAATAGGTCAACACCATAGAGTATTAAGCAGAGGGAGACGCGTAGCTTGGCAAGAGAAGGATGAAGCTAGAAGAAGAGCGCCGGATGCGCTCGCAGTCGTTTCATAGCACGTGATCATGGGTTTCTCGTTTTAGACTCGACATTGAATCCCCTCGTAGTCCTGCCGCTGCCTGTCGTCGCGGGTGGAAGCAGGTCCACCCGTTCTGCCAGTTGCTACGATGGGATTCCTCTCTATCGAGGTAATCGTTGTTTCCCTTCAAACGATGTATATACCATCGCACAGACTCTGTGCCTTTGTTAACCAAAAATTCGAGATATAAGAGATATTCTGAACTCGTTGATATTTCTTGGTGGCATTCTTGAGGTGACAGTGGCTTGTGTGATTCGCATTCATCTCAAATGTAGTGTGTTCAATGCAGAAGTTGACGATGTTTAATCGAATAACATTTTTAACGATATCGGTTTTGATTTTCCGTGATAATCGAGCTTGTAAATGGTGCTCGTGAATGGTTTTTCATTGATAATATCGAACACATCGCTTCCTCGAGTTGTCATATTGATGTTGAGAAATGGTAGAAATTTCTGGTGCTATCTCTTGAATTATGACAGTACGGAATGTGAACTTCCGGGAACGCGTACTATTTTGAATAATTGATATTTCATAACATTTTTTTTTCTTTTTTTTTCTCTTTTTAAAGGAAGGTATGTTGTACGGTTGATTAAATCTTACGATTGATTAAAAGATCGAATTGTGATGCGAAAATTTCGAATTAAAGAAAGGTAAGTAAAAATAATTAGTTTTATTATTCTTTTAACTTTTTCATGACTGAAAATATTTTGCATGTTTACGACACATTGGATGAAAAAAATCGTTTAAATGTTACAAGTATCTATCATGAAAAGAATGGCATTTTTTTCGAATATTTTTTGCGAGAATATTGAGCAAAATGAACTGCATTGCGACGCTCTACGTTGCAGTTAGAATAATGCCAGTTGGAATAATCGTAATTTTATTGCACAAGTCAAAAGATATACAATGAAAAATATTATTTAAAGTAATATTTTATATATATTATAGTAATAATATTTTTTAACACAGTTTAAATTTAAATAAAAATTCTCAACTTCTAATTAAAAATTTTTCGTTTTTAAATTTGAAATTTTTATTTATTCTTTTTTCTTGATTCTCAATTTAAATTATTAATGTCTTTCTGAAAATTACTGCAAATTGTAAAAAATTCTTGATACTTCTTGTAGCTATATTTTTAGAAACGCACTATTCTTATTAAATAATGTAAATTAAGTATGCACGAACTAGTATAATTGATAAATGAGAAACATTTAGATATGAAGGTTGCTTATATAAGAAACAAAATAGAATCATAAAGATGTCAGATATTTGACTTATGCATATATCAATACACAATTCTCTCCAGTCCGATCGTACTCTTACTTATACTACTTTCTGGTTATAACGCTGCTGTTCCACCTACGCATGATATACTGCTGCATCAATTCTATTATAACCCATTGCAATTTAATTAATTAAAATATTATACAAATCTATAAAAATACAGATTTTAGTTAATTAATTATTATTTTTGTAAACTATTTTACTTTATCAACATTTTATTAATTCTTTCGTCATTTGTAATTACAAATATGTGATTAGAAAATCGAAGCTAATTTAAAAAAAGAAACTATAAACTTTAATAAATTATGTGACATTTTATCTGACATTTAATTATTTTATAATTATAAAAGCGATTTTAAAAAATTTAATTATATTAAAGAAAACATATATGAACGTTAAAGGTCCATTGTAAAATGCTTAATTACATAGAAATACTTGTGAGAATCACAAAGTATTTATATAAATTATAGTCTAAAAGATGAAATTAAAAATTACTATGTATAAAAGTATAAACAAGTGATAAAAAGCTTTCTTCTGTAAGCACAACAAAATTGAAAATTTCTACTTAATAGAGCATATACGTATATGAATATATATATATATATATATATACATACATACACACACACACATACGTGTAGCGTCTTCATTAACGATTCCAGATTTGAAAATAGTTCATCGAGCGCGGGGGTAGGCAATCAACGAGGATCAATGGCGGTCGATATTTTAGACGAGGACCACTTCGCGGTGAGCGCCATTGTCACCGTTGGCATGCAAATCATCTTCTTCACGATCGCGGCGACCTTCCAGCTGGACAAGTTGACGGATTTTGCCGGCGGCACGAACTTCATTATCCTCGCCCTTCTCACTTTCTTTCTTGGCCAAATGGGCAAGGTATTCTAATTATAAAGCTGCTTCCATGCTCGTGTACATGCAAATGAACGCCAGATCGAATCATTTAATCGGAAACACGCGGAAACATACATTCAAGTCGCCGTGGTTTATTTTTATACGGCAGTTTGTTTTCAAAAAGATTTGTGGCAGCCATCAATGCCATCATTATAACATAATTTAAACATTTCTCAGTTTCGAGTAACGCTATTGGTGTTATGATATTTCGAAAGTGTCTTACAGCAAGTTCGTAATATATTACAATATATTAATTCGGTTTAGAAAATTCACTCAAATATTATTAAAAATTCAAATTATTCGTAACTGTAAATTAGTAATTGCAATAACAAAATTTTTAAGTTATATTTGTATAAACAATTTATTAATAAACTCTCCTATTGCAGCCTTATGACAGTAGGCAACTCATGGTGACCATATTCGTTTGTTTATGGGGTGTCCGTCTTTCTGGATATCTGCTATATCGAATTATCAAAATTGGCCGTGACAAAAGGTTTGAAGATCGGCGCAGCAATGTGATTCGATTCGCTGTATTTTGGACGTTTCAAGTAATAGATATTTCTAAAATTGCAAAGTTTAGTTACAATCAATTGTTTATTAAGTCTGTAAACTTATTTTCAGGCTGTATGGGTTTACGTGGTAAGTTTACCAGTAATTATCATCAATTCACCACGGCACAAAATACCGCCTGCTCCTAAGACTATGACAACGTTAGACAGCGCTGGTACAGGGCTCTTCGTGACTGGTTTATTAGCTGAAACTTATGCCGATTTGCAAAAATTTTCTTTCAAACAGGATCCAGTAAATAATGGAAAATGGTGTAATGATGGTACTATATTCTATACTGATCTTTTTGATTATTATCTTTACTATTTTGTTATTTTTGTTGACGTCTTTTTGTTTGTTAATTCCTGATTGACTGTTACTTCATATTTAATTGCAGGATTATGGCGACTATCCAGACATCCAAACTATTTCGGGGAAATAGTGGTATGGTGGGGTATTTTTGTCATATCGTTGAACGTGATC
Source organism: Tetragonisca angustula (assembly GCA_036937485.2). NCBI lineage: Eukaryota > Metazoa > Arthropoda > Insecta > Hymenoptera > Apidae > Tetragonisca > Tetragonisca angustula. The sequence goes on from JAWNGG020000184.1 coordinate 127,699, forward strand.
GAAGGTATTGAATGGATTGCAATAGCTTCTCCAATTTTCACTACGTTCATTATTTTGTTCTTGTCTGGAATGCCTCTATTGGAAAGAGCTTCTGACGAGAGGTATCGCGAGTAAGTTCTCCGATTTATAACTCATATGACATCTCATCAGAATATCAATTTTTATTCTCTTTTTACTCCATGCTTTGTATCAATAAGGAAAACCAGTTAAGAAAAGAAAAATATCTTTTTATCATCTTTCAGTAACGCCGAGTATCGCCATTACAAGCTATCTACATCACCGTTAATCCCCATGCCACCATCCATCTACATTGAGGTGCCACACTTTCTGAAATTCCTCTTCTGTTGCGAGTTTCCACTTTATGATTCATTGGACGTGAAACCACGAGCAGCCGTCACTGAATCGACATCAATAAGTCTAGCTGCGTCCACTTAGCTATAGTAACACGCCGGACAACTAAATTCAAAGTCCGGCGTGCAGTCGTCCACGGCTACCACAGCATTTTGAAGGAGGCTGCCATGACTCTGCACTTTATCGTTCGTACAGTTCTTTCGCATCGCTTATTTGAAAGTGATGGATAAGATATCACGTACGAGAAACTGTACGTAGGTAAAGTTTGAAATGAACTGGACAATTGCCGCGTTTTTTAAAACGTTAATATATTGCAATAGCATTTTTTTAAATTTGTAAATTGCAAATATTAATGTTTCTTGTGATATGAGTTAAAAAAATAAGAAAGTATTGTTAGATGAGAACATACAAGCAAAATAGTTATACAATTATGAAATTAATGTATATTACGATATTTTGCTACATAGTATGTTAATTCAATTGGAGAAATTGTTTATTTTCGAAATTTGTGAATTGAATTGGTTTGATATATTTCGAAAGTTTAGAATGTTAAAAATTCTAGAAAGAATATTATTAAAAGATATATTGCAAAATGTATAAAAAATATAAAAAGTTAAACGTTAAAAGCACTACCTCGAACATGATGCTCTCGATCTAAAATCGAGTCCATCATGGTATTTAGATTAATATGTATATACTTAAAAATTAATGATATACATGAAAATATAAAAATAAACATGCGATGAACTCTCCTAGAGAATCGAAGCTATATAGTTTCTGCTGAATTTCCTTCTTTTTTTGTAAAATATTTGACAGTAATTTATTTCGAATTTAATTATGAATATTTATTCATTTGTTTAAATATTAATCTTTTATAGACAAAGATCTAATTTTTTAAAAGTATTGTTTGTATTTTAACGATAATCTTCAGAATATGATTAAAAACAATTTTGAATCAGTAGGGACCATATGTATACCGATATTAGTTGCTTGCTATTTTTACATATCTAGAGAACGAATTTTTGGAAAGTAACTTGCCAGCAAGTTAGAAGAATAATAAAACTATTTTAAAGCGATAAAAGAAGGATTAGTATTTATAAATGTGTGTTTTCAGTTTCCAAAATTTCATATTATTGCTAATTTATAAATCTATTGTTAGTCTTTGCACTTTAAAAGAAAGCTAATTGAAAAAAAAGAAGTTACATAGAAAATGTGTAACCGTAATCATCAAAATTATTCGAAAAATAAAAAGCTGTCTGCGTGATATTGAATAATTGTATGCAAGTATCGTAGAATTAAATTATACATAGCAATATTATACATATCCTAGTGCCGAGTAGAATAAAGCTGTAAGTAATAGAAAGTATTATTTAGCTGTATTCTTTTGAAAGCAATCATTGTGAAATCTCAAACTTCATTATAAAAATGAAAATAATTGTTAATTTCTAAGTATTTTGGCACAAAAGAATTTTGAAAAGAATACAGCTACAAATTACGCCAAATTAGAACTGTGTTATAAACGATACTGAAAAATCGTTTCAATTTGTTGTTGTGTAAATAATCTTCAAACTTTAGATAATAAACAAAAATTGGTCCAATCGTCTAATCATACTTTTATTCTATTCATTCTCCGTTTTTGTATCTTTGACTTATGGCACTTATAAAAATAAACTAATATTAATACTGACTATCACGGATATATTTCTTTTTATTACGTTTTATTAAATTTCCAACTCCATATTCTCATCGATATTTTTATTCTTATTCATTATTTATAATGCACATGTTGTCCTATTCGGTTCTAATTATACTTCAATTTCATTTATGTATATATATATATATATATAAAAAACTTATGCCAAAATTTATGTAAAAAAAAAAAAATTATTGATCGTACAACTTACATACGATGTATGTACATATTTTTTATAGTTATAACATAATTAAAAAAAAGGGACAGGAATTAAAATGAAAATTTATCTTAAAAACGAAAATTAAATTGCGTGTATCGCCTAACCTAAATCTGCATGCTAAATTAACATGTCTGCTGTTTAAAAATGTACAATAAGAAAACATGAAATAACATAAGCAAACTACAAGTAATATAAAATTAAGCCTTAATTCTTTTTCTTTTTTTGCAACTTGTAAAAAAATATCGTTCATTATATCGGGTTAATTCAATTAAAGATCGATGAAAATTTCGTAAAGATCACATTATATTTATAAACACATTTTATTTGTTCGTATGTATATCGTTAATAAATGGTGATATAATAATGACAATGAAATGTATAGCGCCGAGCATAAAACGAGCAGTCATATTATAATTATTATTAATATTCCTCTTATAATAATCTTACTGTACTGGATGTGTGCCTACCTACTGTGCTTGCAACGTTTATGGTCTTGTCCAAGTGTTTTCTTCTTTACTTCTTGTATTTTCTTTTCCTTTCCTTTCTTCATCATCACTAATCTTTAATTATTTTATTACTTTAATCGTACTCGTAATAATTCATAATAATTAATAATAATAATAATGTAACCACGGGTGTAAACGTATGCATTGTTCCTAAGGTATAAACAGCTTCCACACACTAATTGTTTACTTGTTTTTTTTCCGTTTGTCCTTTATGTAATCGTAATCGTCGTTTTATTATAGTAAGCTACTTAAATATTAATTACATTAACCTTGTGTCTTCGTGGAATTATTTTTTCTGACCGACGCTTTATTAAAAAAGCGAGCCTTGTACAAAAAAAACATTCAATTCCCGTTCGATATAACATTATACATCAAAATGTCTGTACGTGTGTGTACGCGTGTGTATGTAATGTGTTCTGTATGTGTATGTTGGTTTCTTTTCCATTTCGATGCGTGAAAGACACTTTTTTGTATTTCTTTTTTTTTCTTTTTCTTCTTCTTTTACTTTGTTATGTAAAATTTTTCTCACACATCCGAACAAAAATGTCATCTAATAAAGTTGAACTAACACACGGGGGGGGGGCAGCACAACGTTTCATTCATTTTTCTTTTCCTTATTTTCGTTTTGTTTCTGAATATCGAAAGGAAACGCAGATAGAGGGGATCGACGTTTGCCTAATGCCTCTTTCCTAGTTTCCTCTTTTTTCGCTAATATTTTTCCCTTCTTAATTTTTGTCTCGACGAAAGAAAAAGAAGAAACAAAACGCCTGAACGAGTTCAGAACGCGGTGACAGCGCCGTTTCCGCCGTCACTTGGATTGCATCCGCGTGCAATATAAATATCTCTAATAATATACAAATCACCGTAAATATCATCATTTATCGTCGATCCGTATTCGCAGATGATTCTTCGTTCGTCGGAGACACGTCAATAAATCGTAAAAAATGCCGCAACTAGACATACGAGCAAACGTGAAGAATTTACTTGAGCCATATAAAAAAAATAAGAAACGATGAAAATTCAAGTCTCAATATTAAAAACAGTCTCCATCCTTTTGTCCGATGCGATCTAACGATCGATCTCTGGATAAATGTAAAAAGAACGACTCTTCAGAGATCATTTGGACATTTGAATGTATCAAAAATGAATTATGATATACGTTTTGAATGGTGATCATTTGAATGGAGTCTGTTGTGTCAAGAGAATGATTAAAAAAGAAAAAAAGATAAAAAATGCGAAAATATACGTATATATAACTGAAGAGCACGATCAAACGAAGATCATAATGTGATATACGGTACGTTGCTGGAACGCTAGGTACATAACTCATTTTGCACAGTAAGAGCCAATGGTGTAAGAAGCGACCGCAAGACGCCTTCTCCCTGAATCAGTATCAGGGGCGCTATCTATCGTCGTGTATCGCAACCATAAATGATCTTGCTCCTTCGCATTAAACCGCGCATCGTATACAATTACGCATCATGTCTAATCTACACGACGGATACGATGCATTTCATTTTGGCCACTGTTCATTGAAGAAGATCTCTCACACACCTGAATGTATCAGGCTATTGCATTTGATATATTGCAAAATCTACGATATTCTAATGACTTATGAGATAGCCCCATTCTGTTATTAATTTCTCCTCTCTTTCTTTTTTTTTTCTTTTTTTAATCCATTTTTCATTATATTACCTTTCGTAGGGGGAAAAGGGCCCTGGGTCGAATAAAGTTTGTTCGATTCTGGGTGTGCTGGGGTGTCGATGAGAAATGGCATAACGTGTTACGAACGTATATAAACGAAGTATTTAACATTATGAGCCTATTAATATCTATGTGTATAAGTAGAGAGCTCTAAACCTGAAACTCCCTTACCCCTTTTTTACTTGCACTCATGAAATTTCATTCGCTCAAACTTTCACTCTAATCTCTTTATCACTCTTTTTATCATTCATGCCTTTGCATTCATTCTCTCTCTTTCTTTCTTTCAACACATTCTCTCTCTTTCTTTCCCTTTTTTCCATTCTTTTTCTGTCGGGCATTCCACATAAAATTGCATTTACACACACATACACACACGCATTTTCTCTCTCTTTCTCTCTCTTTCTTCTTTTTCAAACCTCTCCCCCATCTATATCTCACCAGATCACACCCTCAATTTTCTTCAATTTTAAATCTTTTCTTTTCCCCTTTTTTCCCTTTTTTTTCGAACGACTTTTATTTGCTTGCATGTTCATTCGAGACAGCTTATTTCCCTTCCTTCTCCTTTTCTTTGTTCTCGTCAACCTCCTTGTCCTTCTCTAGCTCTTTCTCTTCCTTGTCCGCCTTTTCCTTGTCACCCTCCTTCTCCTCCTTCGATTCCTTCGACTCTTTCACGTCTTCTTTGCCCTCTTTCTCGTCTTGTTTCTCTGGCTTCGGTAGATGCGTGTTCATGTCAAGGGTGGAGCAGATCTCATCCCAATCCGGGAAGCATCGTTCCTTCATGCGCGAGCAATGACCAACCAAATTTGGACAATTCTCCTGCATGTAGTCTCGCAGACTATACGGCGTGTCTTTGTCGATATAGAGGATTTGGGCGAGGTGCGCGAATGCGACCACATCCAACTATTTAAAATATAAAGAAATTTAGAAAGAGATAAAGTATAGATGAAGATTACAAGGCAAAATACTATAAGTACATTTTCTTTTTTAAAGTTACTCTAAAAAATATTTCAATATAATATTTCAATATAAAACACATCCTCGAAAATCAAATGGCAATTTCGATAATTTAAGATTAATTGACAACGTATGTTAAATTGAATTTAAATATTACAAATAAAATATGTGACTTATTGCATTTTTTTTACTGTAATCTTCAAAAAGATTAACAAGTAACTAAGCAAAAATTTACCGTAGTCGGTTCGTCTCCAAAGAAGAAGGGCTTGTCGGCGAGTATGTCAGAAAGAACTTTGAGATCGGCGCAACCGAATTGGGACACCTCTTCTGGAGTATGTACACCCATGCCTTGCGCCTTCACTTTCTTTGCACCCTGGAACAAGTACTCGTTGTACTGATTCAAATATTTAAAATATTACATTTCATATAATCATATAATCTCATTCTATTAACTCAAATATGCCCAAGATATTTACTTTTAGTAAAGTTCCTCTTTTTCCTATTTGAAATTAAAATTGGACATATTCACTAAATTTTTATACTAGTTTTAGAAACAGACTATCTATAATCAAAAAATATTAATTAAAATATATATCTAAAAAAAATTGCTGAATATGATAAAATTATTTCTTAGTCATTCTTTTCGGAAAGTGTTGGACATATCTGAGTTAATTATTATACATGCTTAGAAAATTTTTCTTATGTGCTACAACATGCTAAATATAATCGCCACCTAAATTAGTTTCTTTTATACACGGAGCTCTTATCGCGTTTGACAATTTTTATTAATTATCAAAGCATAGTAATCACTAATATTGAATATTTAAAATACAAATAATATTTTAGATATAATTGGATATGAAGAATAGATATTTACCTTACGTCCGAATGTAAGCTTGAAGAAGAAGTTGAGAATACCATTAGGGATGCGAGTGCCGAGCGCGTGCTGGAGGTTCACCTTGTAACCCTTTAAAACCTGATCGAGATTCTTGATACGCCAGCACATGACCACCCAGACCAGATGGTTCTCGATCATCGATATCATTGCGTGAGAAACGCTTCGTTGCTCGGACGTAAGAGCAGCATCCAAATCCTTGCCGAATTTCGCGCTCAACTCACGAAGGATTATTGTGCTGTCCGCGATTTCTTCGCCGTTTAACTCGACGAACGGCAGTGCACCCTTTTTGGAGCGGAACTTCATCTTATGATCCACATTCTGAAACAGACATAAAAAATAAAACGTCAAATCTTTTTCTCCTCGTGATCATCAGTGTATTATATGTCACTAAAAAAAATTTCCCTCGAAAGATACGTAAATTTGGAATTCGCAGCGAAAAGTACGAAAACACTCTAAATCGATGAGAATAAGTACATTGAAGTAAAAAATCACTTTTGGTAAGATTGAATATTTTCCGTTAATCTTTTCACAAAAATATTACTTTCACATTGTACACGATGCACAGAGTAATAACAAATATTCCCTCTTGAGACAGACACGATTTACATTGAATATTTGGTACGCAATGTTTGAAACCGCGTGTACGCGTGGGATCGGAAGCCTTTGCGATACAAACGATGGATTCACGGGAGAAAAAAAAACTGGAAGAAGTAAAAGAACACCAAGGGGCTTCGACAGCTTCACGGCTAAGGCGCTTGTTACTGGCGCTGGTTAATTCCAGTTTGAATTCTAATGCAAATAAAGATATTCTTCTTTCATAAAGAAAATTCTCTTTGTTCATATAGGTTTATATCCATTTGTTAGGTTTAAATATTTGCATCGATAGAACGCGCTCTATTTATATGCATAGGCTACCACACATAGGCTACCTCCATCAGTCAATAAGATATCTAGTGTCCTTTACAGGTGGATCATATTGCAAAACAGTATTGATAGCGTGGTATACGTCTGTGAAAGATTTCAATGCATTATAACTTCGAAGTAGAGGACGACTTTGATGAAGTTCGACGAGCTTCAAGAATAGTAAAAATCTGTCTTCGTAAATAAAAATTAAAATTCCAGCGAGTAACCATTCTTGTATGATTGAGGTGTACAAAGAATGAATAGACAGAAGTGAAAATTAATACGCATACAGTCTACTTTCTTCAAACTCCGTTTACAATGGTACAATTTAAAATACTATCAATGGATATAACGTTTATACTGCCTGAGATTTCACCTGAGCGGATAGGAAACTTTCTAGCTATTTGCTGGCCATCTGTTAGCACATTTTATTCTAAATGAACTTGTAGCCTAGAAATCTCTCGATTTACAACTTTCTGCAAATTGGTACAAAATGATAAACGACATAACCTATAAACTTTTATTGTAAACTTTTCAAGATTTAATAAACGCAACAATAACATTAAAAAATAAATTCTTCTTGGTACAGTGAACACAATTTCTCATAAAAAGAAAACTGTGTTATCTCCATTTACTTAAAATCATATACACGCTCAATATATATAATTCTCAATGATTTTCTAAAACAAATCAACATGACGTCGCTGCCGAATCGAATCAATTAGCAGGGAACAGAGGATGATGCCATCAACTGGGGGGGGGGGGGGGGGGAGACCCACACATCAAAGAAAATGCTAAGAAAACATATCAATTACGAATCTACAAGTGGAACAAGCGGTGCGCGTTCGCGTCTATAGAAATCACCTGAATTAACCATACAATAACGCACGAAGAGACCGGAGCATCGAGTCCGGTCCCACGAAAAGGGGAACAACGTCGTGATATATACGTGGGAATACCTCTTCGGAAAGAGCTCATCATCGTCGGCAATCAGTGCGTGCAGCTGCACCGTCATCGGAAATAAACGAAAGTAAGTCGAATAGGAAGATCTCTCGGTTCGACGGGGGGGGGGAGAGAGGAGATGCCGAGGACGAGCCCTAAAGAGAATACAGTACGCGCAACCTCCATGCGTATCTTTTCTGTGTGAGTGATAATAGCGATGATGGAAACGACGTGGACGTTTACGACGACGACGACGACGACGACGATGGCGACGGAGGTGCAACGACTGTTTTGCAATGCGAGCGCATCATGATAATGGTGAGTAACGAACGGGCGGCACGAGAAGAGGTGGGAGTAGGAGAGACGAGAGAAGAAGCAAGGGGGAAAAATGAGAAGAGCGGCAGAGGATATATGCCAATGTGAATTTCAGGGAGGAGAAACAGTCTAGGGAGAGAAACACGAGACGGGGAAGAGGAACGGGCAAAAAAAAAAGACAAACAATCGAGAGAAGGGGAAAGCAAATCGAGAAAAAAAGAAGCTTAAACTGGAGGGCAGAAAAAGAAAACACCGGGTACACATGTGCGTGTTGGTAGCCGGAAAGATAAAGGTATTTGAATAAGATACTATATACATACATATATATATATACATATATATATACTCTTCTCGTTGAAATATTGGAAACGAGCATCAGGCTGGACATCGAACTCTCGCCGCGTTGTGTTTGAAACAACTACAATGTGCGACAAGGAAAAATGGAGAAAAGAAAAAAAAATGGACGGCGAGTTAGACGTTGAAGCCGTATCCGGACAAGAGGCGGGCAAAAGCAACGCGACTTGAACAGAGAGAACGCGTGAAAACCCGATATACTGTGGCGGAATTAAATATCCTCCGACGTAAAATCAATGAACATGATCGGTACTGATTAATTTGCGGGTCCATGGTTTCGTAGATGGCGCGAAGATCGCAGAGCACTGTGGGTATGGTCCGGCGACGATCGTTAAAAACGTCCGTATATGCATTCAAAAGTGCATAATAACCAGGAGAAAAAGAGCGAACCGCCACGATGGGATATCGCAGAGAAGCGTGTATCAATTTCGAGAGATGAAAAGTCGAGCAGAGGCGGAAGGTAGGTGGAGTACAAATTACCGCGGGGCAGCTGTCCTCCGTTTGCGATTCCACGATTATATACACGAGTCGACCGCGCATGCGCAACTCTCTGTATACGTTCGTCTGTACGTCGAGGGGAGTTGGGGGTTGAAGAAGGAAAACATACCGACGAGAAAAATAAATGCGCGAATGTGAAACGAGAACAGGAGGAAGAAAGATAGAAAGAAGAGCGAATCAAAGAAAAGGAGATGATAACCCAGCAAAGTAATTTCCTTTGGACGAGACGAGTCCCCGAGAGAACTAGACTCTCTTCGATAAAGCTGCAGAAAACGGTCTGGAGAAAATCAGACTAGAGAAAAAACACTGCTGCCGAACCGCCGTGGAGCGATGTGGAAAATACGAAACTTGAAGAAAAAGGACTGGCGTACTCTATTTAGGAGGAGGAAGGAACAGATTGAAAGAGAAAAAGACGAGACGAGAAGAACGAGAATGTAAAAGAGAAGTCAGAGAGGGAATCAGGGAGTGGTACAACGAACCACCAAGGAGGGGGAACGCGTGGGGTTAGAGAGGGAGAGGGAGATAGAGAGAGCATGAAAAACGAGAAAGAGCGAGAACAAGGCAAAGTCGAATGGCGCGGGGGGAAAGAGGAGAGGAGAAGGATAAACGGAGGGTGAATGGGTGGGTGGAAGGGAGAAGAAACATGCCGGAGGACGATGAACTCTGGCGGTAGGCAGCTTCCGTCGCCTGGCAACGTCCTCCTCCCTTTTCCTCCTCCTCTCTCCCTGAGGCATCAAGCCGTTATGTCGTGGTATCGTACGTAGGCAATCCTCGTCATGAACGTAGTAGTCGTGTCATCGTCTTCGTCGGTGACGATCATGGTAGTCGTTGCTGTATTTTCACGTAGTCGTGACTCGCAGCTTGCGCTGCGTATTGATCGTACGGGATGCTGCTGCTGCTGCTACTGCTGCTACTACTGCTACTGCTGCTGCTACTGCTGCTAGCTGTTGCTGGTTGCTGGCTGCTAGCTGCTCCAGCGCCAGCTAACAGTGAGCTTTAGCCACAGCCCTACACCAAGGACCAATAGGGTGCCATCACTCTCTCTCCCTCTCTTGATTTTCAATACACTTGGTTTATACCCACCACTACGGATTTCCAGAAATGAAAGTAAATGTGATAAATTATTGTGGCCCTATTTTTTTTAATTTTTTTTTTTAGGTAGTTTCTGGTTGATTGATTCCGGCAGAAATGATAACTGATTATGGAGAAACATAGGAAGACAATGACCAATATTTTTTCAGTTTCACCCCTTGAGGAATAAAGGAACGATTTGTAGTTGGAAAAGAGTACAGACATGAAAATGGTACAAAATATTATATCACATTACTCTGAAATATTACATACATGAGAAAATCTTGGCCACAATTTTACACAATATATCCTGCACATACTCAGAGTCCATCAGTCATGTAGCACATGTGCCGCATGTGTGCGACATGTGAACATGAAACCAACGACCCGACTTCTGCCTATCAAACGTCGAACCTTCATCTAATTATACTACGATCCTAAAATAACCCAACTTCATCATTAACTACACTACTACCTATCATTTATACCAATACTACACGCTGCTCTTTCTTTACCAGGTACAAAAGAGAAAAGAGACATGTTTTATAACTTAACTGTATTTCTTCTAATACACGAGGGATATAAATGAACCGCAAATATCGTGAGTAATTCATCTATATGTACTCTATTAACTCTATTTTAATCGTTCGCTATGGCCAACGTGTCAATATACCGAAATACATGCTCCAGCATATATCAAAATGATATATAGGCTTTCGAAAATGATTAAAAAAGAAAAATGCATGGAACATAGAAATGGACACATAGAACATAGAATAAATACATCCACAATATTCTCATTGTTCGCCAATTGCAGGAGGAAAGCGCGCGTTCATCGACACCTACACGTCGGTGCAGCAATGTCGGACGGCTATCAATGGTTGGAACACGTCCGTAGTGTCTCGATGAAAATACCGGCGAAAGGTGAATGGTTTGCAGTACGTGAAAATAGTTTCACTACACAAGGCTAGCTATGTCGCAAAGTCGGCCGAACCGATCGAGCCGAAAACGAAAGCAAACGCCAGGCCGTGACTGCCAAGTCCAACGAACCTGCCACCTTGGCAGCCGACATTCGTATTCAAAAGTATCTTTAATACACCTCTAAACTTGCCTAAATCTAAATCCACTTTAACCGTAGAGAAGCGTTGGTGCTGGCACAGAAAACTGTCACTGGCATCCAAGGAATTGACGACGGTGATCATTCACAACGGTCACGATGAATCAGCCGATTTTCTTCAATGAAATTTCTTCCTTATCCCGTATTATCAAGCACTTGGCCGATTTAGGAGGTTCCAATCGAACGTGAGAAACACGTATGCGAAATTATTATTTGATGCACAAGGATGAATCACGTAAATGACTCACGGAGGGAATAGATGCGCAGGGTGTAATTTATACATGCACACCGTTGGAACTAAGTTTACAAAGTGTCCCGCGTAATTTATAGCCACGTAATACGTGCGGAACTACTTTGACAACGAAGGAACGACAACCAAGCAAAGTTGTAAAGTAGAATGTGTTATTTTATTGGCAATTTATAAGGGTTCAGTTGCAAAATGTGGTAAGAGATCCTTACAAAGAGATTTTCAGTGCTAAAACATGGGTTTTGACACGAAATATAAATACATAGAAGACGATACTTGATCAATAATGTAAACCAATAGAAAATGCTTTGTCAATACACAAAGACTGATAGACTCCAACGAGTGTAGCCAGAATGGTTAACCCAAAAATACGGCTCCCCTCGTTGAGCATCCACTTTTTACAAGCAGTATAGCTTCGAGGGAGGAAAAAAAAAGGAAGACGCGAAATTGCACAGCGTATCTGACAATGGTGCCTTCTCGTCAACGACTCTCGCGGAAAATATCCCAGACTGCGGAAGGAAGTTCCCTTCTTTTCTCTCTCTCTCTTTGTCTTTTTCTTTGTGTACCCCTGAGCAACGAGCAATTTGTCGCGTAAAATAGCCGTAGAGCCCGGTCACTTTGATGCGCTTCGACCTTTCGAGTCTGTCGATATACATCTACACATCTACACAGTAATGGAGAGAGAACTGAAAGTGCTCCCCATTTTCGTAGTCCAACTCGTACACACCACGCTGGCTGGCCTACCTAACCGTTAACAAATGACCCCATCGCTCGGTTACATCCACCGGTTGACGAGAAAGAGAGAAATATAACGAGGGTTTAGAAAGGAGAGGAACAGAGGACTTTCTGGACGTGACGGCATCGTAGTACCCCATAAATATTCCTAATGGGCGTCCTGTCGCGATGTTCAGAAACTGTAAAACGAGCGAGTCCTTATATTCTCCTCGTGGCCTTCACACCGATGATTAACTTCGCGGGATTAAGAGGCTGAAAACAATACAAGGACAAGGGAAAGAAAAAAAAATAGAAAGGCTCGCACGTAACGAGTGAATCGTTAGGAGCATCTGGATTTTTCGGTAGTTTTTAGTTTGTAGTGGGAAAAATATGAATTGCATAAATTTCCTAATATATGTGTTAATGGTTTGGTGATTATATATATATATATATATATATATAATGGTTTTGTTTTATATATATATATATATATATATATATATAAAACAGAACAAAAGTATATTATTAAATACGACTGAATAAAGATAAACTTCAATAAATCCAATTCTGCAATTGCCTAGAAAGTCTATCTGACAATAAACCTATATAGACTTAATATAAAATGATATACCTTACTTGTACATTAATTTACTTCCTTGCATCGTCTAAACTCCTCTCCACCGAATCATTTTTATAATTCACACAACTACTTGTTAAAAGGTAATACAAAATGTATCATTCTTCAGAAATTAGAAATTCTCGTTCCCCTGAACGAAAGAGAACCGTGAATCTCGAGGCAGCACTTACGTGCCAATTATCCTAGGCAACTGATGGAATGGCCAGAAGGAAATCCTACGTAACACGTGATCCAATGTGGGATGCAATAGAGGAGCTCTGCCTCATATACGATGAATCTGAAAACTCTATGAGCAGAAATTACTCGGAAGAAGATTGCATTCGCTGCACACCGCCTAATCTTCATCTCGTTGTCCGTGCCCCTCTGCCACGAAATTCCAATCCATAATCATACAATTAAATTTTAACGGACAGCGTGTGGAGTATGTGCTCACGGAACTATATTTGATACTCCATGTAGGAGATACGTTGTAGTAGAATAGAACATACGAATGATTATAGTCGTTTGAATGACTGGAGAGATTAGATTATTATTATTGTTCTATATTTTCTCTCTTATATGTTTCTCTTTAATCTTTTTAGTTTCCAATACTTTGTGGAGTTATAGAAATGTAAGAAATGAAATTGGAACAAAAATTTTAGAATTACAATCATAAATTTTAGAACCTGGAAATTTTCGCGAATCTAAATATTCTCGCGTTTTGGATATTTTGGAAGTTTTATATTTAAAAGTAAGCAAGTACACCTCGAAATTAATATTTCATCAGACGAAATTAATTGCAAGCAATCCATTGGACAAGTTAAATGTCCCAGAGTAACGAGAAGGTATTTTTCTGTTTCAACGACTGCTGTTTAATTTTCTGCTCCCTACAATTTTTTACTTGACCCACATTGACCTTAGTTTAAACATTAAAAGGGTTAAGGATTCTTACGCTCGTCGTAAGATTGCAGCATTAATTATGGGGAACAACGGTTTCTTCATAGCATAAACACGCATAATAAAGATCCCCCGGCAACAGTCATTCCAAAACGCCTACTTAACGAACGATAAACACTTTTGGCTTGGTGGAAGTAGAAAATTATGAGAATCCTTTAAAATGATTGCTTGAATGGCAGGTCTGCAATTAACATTCATCAAGCCGTACGCTTACAAACTAACTGAATAATTAAACCTCCACCTTCCACGATACGTTACATCCACAGCCAGATAAACCTAACGCTCGTACTCGTACGCATATCGATCAATTACTGTTTCACAAACGTCCACCATAATTGTACGTACGCAACATGACAATATATTCATAAGTGAAGAGTTGAGAAACTGTTGCATTTTGAATTTAAAATGAAATCCATCAATCATAAAAGAATTTCTATTTTTCTAATGATAAAACAGGCATGTCTATAAAATCTGAACGATGCAATAAAAAAAAAAAAAAAAAAAAAAAAAGAAGAAGAAATTTCAACTTCTTTCCATCAACCTATTTATTTCATCCATTTCGATTGACGACGAGAGATCTTCGATCACGCGTTTGGAACAGCGCCACGTATACCGTAGAAAAAGAAAAAAATTATAAAACAAATAAGCGCGCAACGGTACACGATGGGACACCACTGGTCAAGAGCCAGGGAACAAGTCAGGTCTAGAACTCGGTTAGAGAGAGGTCGGTGGCCGGCCTACCTCAACGTATCGACACTCGATGCCGCACATGTCGGCCAGCAGTTCAACACGTGTACGTCCAGATAGTTCACCTTGTTCGCCACGTTTCTGCGTCAACGTGCAACACAGCGCTCTGTCGTTTCACGGGCTACTACCCTTTTAAACGTTGTGGGAAGCGACGTGACGCTTATACACATGAGGATTTTACCGCGTGAATTGTATGTACGAACATAGATAAAGATTCAAACTCTAGTTGCTAGTATACATTACTCTGTATGATGCATACTTTTTTTTTTTTTTTATTGCAATACTGATAAATCTGTAGAAAATTTAACCTCTTAGCGCTAGTAACTTGGTCCACGGACCGTAACGAGTGACCAAACAGTATACAATAATTCGTCTGGTATATCACTGGATAAAAATTACTAAGAAGTAATAAATTTATTATTTGTTTTGCCCGGATTATATTTCAATATACTTAAAACTGAGAACATCTTGCAATTTTGGGTTAGTATTCTCGACGTGTATGGGCACCGTCGTTCCAGCACAATATTTTATTCTTTATTCTATATTTTCCGTCATAACGAATTACCAAAATTTCCTCCTTCCTAGACACCAAAAAGGAAAAACAAAATTCCAACCCGTCGAGTAGATAAGGATCCTCGTTCCCTCGTCGCATGCACAAAATTATCTCAAAGCGACTGAATTTCTATGACCGCGTTTCGATAGATCGTTCCATCGAACAATGAACTTCCTTCATAGCCGCGTGTGAGACGTCTTGCGAAACTGAAGATAATTCTTCCTTGATATCTGGACAATAGAACAGACTCGAAGGAAGCGTCTTCTCGTTTTCGAGGCCTGCCACGCCATCATCCATTCGACACAATTACGACATCGCCGTGTATCCTTTATAAGAACGTCCATCGAACGGAAAAGGAAAGGGACGCTGGCTCTTTCCATAGTTTTTGAGACACTTGGAAATCTATCCTCCTCGAGATTATTTATCAGGATTTTTCATTACTGAGGCGAGTGAATTTTTAGCTCGTAACTAGAAATTTGTTTTGCATCTGACGGAATCTCGTTTCACGAAACACTGAGATTACTAAGATACTATAATTTTTAATATACTCGAGTCGATCTAATATATTTATTCGTGTATAACGTTCTAACATTCTAGTGACATCTGTGTTAGAACGGTGCAATGAACCCACGCGACGAAACGAATTTCTCGGGCGATGGAGGAATGCCATAGTGAGAGCAGAACGTTTGTCCCGCGTGCACAGTCTTTCGAGCGTTCCACCGCGATAAGATAAGCAGTAATGAGGTTCAATTGGAAGATTAATTAATTAAGACCCGCGGCAAAGGGGATAAATTGGGTACATTGCGATGGTATGCCGGCATGATGCTTCTGTTGTCACCACACTAAACGGAACGCCCTAGAAGTCTTCGCTGTAACCGGGAAAGAATAAGGGGGAACAGAATTCTCTCTAAGGGGAATGTTGACGATGACTTCTAGGAAAATTTGTTTCACGTAGTATTTACGTTAGGGTTGAATGGTTATCGTAAAATGGACATATAAAATTCACAGAATTCACAGTTCTCAATACCTAATCGTTATTATCAGCACGACATTCAATGATATTCAATATAAATTAACGTATGCCTAGGTGGCATGATTGACTTGAAGGTTAATGCGAGTCACATTATTTATACGAGTGATGTTTACAATACTCGTACTCTATTGTTTATACTTGACATGTGATATGAATAAGAATTGAAAAAAAAGGGTTACAGGAAAATTATAGCAAAACAGTCTTCTCTCGCAGAGGAAAAAATAAGGAAAAACACAGGAAAACTATTTAATCTAAATAACTAAAATAAACTATAATAAAGTAAATAACAAAAATAACTAAAAACCTAGAATAAATTTTGTCAAATCTATTTAATAAAATTTAAATATTTTAATCCTCAAGAAAAGAACCGATCCGACTTTTCCCGAATTATAGAAATAAAGTTAACAATTTTTCTAAGATAAATAAGTAGAAAAACAACGCGAGAGGAAATTTCTACGAAAGGGGCCTTGATGGCGTTCAGTGGGTTAACGAGCAAATTTAATGAGAATGAGACGAGAGACGAGAAACTCGAAGAGCAAATAGAAAACGATTGTACGTGCATATACAGCGTGGCTAAAAATACTGCAGGAGAAAGAATATGAGAAGAATTACGAGCAACCGAAGAATTTTTATGGCAGACGTGGAGGTTATGTTAACGATGGATTGAGAAAGAAACGTTCAAGGGGCCCGCCACACGTGATGTATCACGAGGAAAACGTGGGGCCCAATGTATAGCCGGCATTGTAATCCAATTAAAGGATAATTTAATTATGGGCGGGGTTCGATTATAGCAGCCGCGCGTACATAACGGTACTGTTCAATTTCCCTTGCTGAGACTAATTGTAAGAGTTATATAATTTCCCATTAAAGTAACTCACGCAGCATCGTTGGTATCTGTTTTACCATACGGAGGAAATAAATCAACATCTAGAAGAAGGTTAGGAGTTCATCCACTACATAACGAAACATGGTCGAATATAGTATCGTGTTTAATTGGAGATGCCTCGAACTACAAGAAATTTTTTCTATTCCTCTTTTTTTTTTAAAGAACGTTTTCTTTCTGGAAAGTAGGTTAAGTCGTGTGATACTTTCCGAAACAAGTATTTTGTAAATCTTTTAAATCTTTTTTACATTTTTTTTTAATCTTTTAACATTTTTTAAATCTTTTAAATCATTTACACTGTTGATTTAGTAATTCTCTATCAAATACAGGAAGAAGTTAAGAGTTTCTTTTACTAACGAAAAATTCTTTTTCAACATAATCGAGATAATTAGAGGGTTGTTTTTTTTTTCTTTTTTTAATTGGAGGCAAATTGAATTATGAACAGGTTTTTCTTATTTTTTTTGCGAATTTTTGTTGTCCAATCACTTTCATAAGTACTTTTCTTAATACGTAACATTGATTATGTTACATGTATACATTAATTTTTTGAGAAATGTTGACGAAATGTCCAGACAGTTGACAAATACATAAAATTAATTTCAGTTTCAATTTGTAGATCGTGAATTCTAATCTATCGAGAAAAAGAGTAAAACGTAATTGGAAGTCACGTTTAATAATAATCTGTTTCGTATTATATTGAAACAAACTGCAAGAGGTGAAGAACCTCGTATAAATAGCCTATCGATCACACAATAAGGAGGAAAGCAGAAAAAAATGTCGGCTGATGAAGCAACAATAACAGCTTTGATCAAAGATAAAGTTGCACGAGACAGACTATAATGAATCACCATAATGTTTCTCAATATGCAGTGATTAGAATTGTTTACACATATGTAAGCACACGTACAAATTCTTCAAGATTCGTTACAATTACTAATTTGGTTAAAATTATTTGTTTTTGATATTATTTATATTGATAAATTATTATGTTTCGATGTTATTTATTTTGATATTCTTAATCTAAAAAGAAATTTTTCAAATCTCTGAATTCTCTTTGGATATTTTCAACATCAACGTGGATTATGTTAAACATCCAACCAATAATTAACTATTAAAAAGAATTGGTGATCATAACTTTCAGCTGCGTCAAAGTATGAAGCCTATCTTTTTCTTCTAATTCAATAAACAAGAAGAAAAAAAAAAGAGAAATTTTTCCGTTTAATTATCATATCACGTTCACCAACGGTAATCAACAATTAAACAGAGTCGAAGATAAGTATATCTGACGTTCGTCGACGGATGCTCGAAATCCCACGAATACTCTTCACGCGATTCCGGTGTGACTACGGGGTCAAAGGTTAAACGACCCTGCATTCCCGAAACGAGTCTCGTCACGAAGGGAACTAGCTTAAATTATCCGACAATATGGGATCACTCGTTAAGAAGAAGGACAAAAAGAAAATGGGAGAAGAAAATGGATGAGTTATAAAGCACGTCGATTGATCGTCCTCGAGAACGAGATCTTTTTTTTTTTTCTTCTTATCTATCTTTTCTCTCCTCCACCTTCTACCTAATCTATCTTCGTTTCTTTTACTCGTTCATTTTATTGACAAACTAACTTTTTATAACATTGCTTATAATAAATAATATTTGTATAATATAATATTTAGTATTAAAGTCAATTTTTTTGATAGATATTTGTATTAAATTTTGACAAACTTTGCATTTGATGTACTGCGATTTACATGAAAATAAATCTTTAATTTATACTCACTTCTCTCGTTATCTATCTATATAATGAAAATAAAGTTGAAGTTAAAGTTAAGACTGGCAGTTTCAAAATATCGAAGTGTTTGTTTACGGGCCTCTCTGTAATAAGTGGCAACGATCAACTTGTCTCTTTGTTCCATCGTGTGCAAGAGATACGCGCAATCGACGACTCCAGAGGTCTTGACGCTATTTTAAGAAACCTCTGCCCCCGCATTCGTTCTACGGACTTTATTTCTGCCACGATACAAACCACCGAGATGAAGCACGCCCAGAATTTATTCGACCACGAAACTTTAGCTCGTATGCCTCGTCTACGATGAAACACGAGAAATTACTATTTTGTCACGGATGATTAACCAAAGTGTTTCTTCGTCAGTTTCTTTCTCTTTTTTTCGCTTGAACATATATATTTTCGCCATATACTACAGGAGTAAAAAAGATAATTCTAATCTAATTGTAAGCCTAGATTAAAATTTACGAATTCAACATTTCTGCAATGATTCCATCAATAATGATTCTATTTGCAAGGATACTGTATGTATATGTTATCTATAAAAATCATAGATAAATACACCTGTGTGTCTCTCTCCCTCTCTCTCACGTTGAAAGAAATAAAAAATAGAATAGAAATGAAGAATTTCGAATCATTGTAAAAATCAAATACTCTCTTTGAAAATGTACGCCTTATCTATTTACATTCGTTTCTGATCGCAATCAGAAAAGAGACGTGACTTGTCCCAGTTGTAACATGGGCACCACTCTGTATAAACGCAGCATGAGTAAGTGCAGTGATAAGGGGGAGCAAATATGTGCAAACATGTTATTTAAACCAGTTGCGTCATACGAAATTAAAAACGATCTTTTCAAGCTCCCTTATCTCATGTAACGAGTGCTAATGCCTTGCTAGGCAGGCATACACACATCAGGATTTCCTGACACACAGATTAAAAAGCTTAAAAGTGACGAAAGAAGTCCTCTCATGTTAGTTTATATTGAATTGGAGAAAAGAGATTTTTAAGCTTCACATTTCAGGTATCTGTCCGCTGGAATAGTGAGCAATAAATTCGGAAATAATGAAATATTTTTTTACTCGTTCTCTGTTATAAGTTTCGATGGTTTCATCATAACTTTTTTGAAATTTTGTAATGTTATTTAATAATATTACCTACTAATATTGCTTAGCAGATATTGTAACTTTTTTTAAGCTGGACGTTCTATATAAATTCATGTTTTTATAAGCGTAAAAAATTTTCCAACATCATAATATTCTTTTATCATAATTTTAAAATTTAGAAATTGAGAAAAAAATAATTTAAAAAATTTTCTAGACACCTTCAGCAAAGTTTGCAGAATCTATTTATTTGCGTAAAGCCATAACTAGGGACAATCATTCTAGGAATTTCCAAGCTTCGATCAGTTACAAATGCCTTTGTATCATGCGCTTTAGAATACTTAACTAAAACTACACAATGCAGCATTACCGCTCATGTACTCCATGGACATAATTTACATGAACAGGTTTATAAAAACTGCAAAAAAAAAACAACTATTTCTACAAAATGGAAGAAAGGGCAACTAAGTGGAAATTTATTTAAAATACAATAACAGAAAAGGGGCTAATAATTAAACTACCATCACAATTAAAATTACAAGTCTACAGTATATAAAATGCAGTAAATGCTTAATACAAATAAACGCATATATATTCTTTAATAAGATAAAAACCATTATTAGCATTCTATTTCTCCTTTTTATAATACTGTTCTATTTAAAAAGACACAGGCTCCTAAATTTAACGTGGAAATTTTTAAAAAAGTAACACTAACTAATTATTTTATATACAAGAGACGAATTGCATTTTTTTATACATCTTACTATTTTACATATTTTGTGAATTTTAATTTATATTTCTTGCCTATTTATATATTTATTGGAGTACCTGGTTGTCATACTTTAAATCTTTTATTCTATATCCTATGTGTGTATATTAAATTATTCTAAGTTCTCGGTAAACGCGCAGATAAGAAAAGAAATCGTTGTTATTCCAAGAAAATGTGAGAAATAAGCAAGGTTCAAGAATGAAGCGAGGAAGGATCGATAATTATCGATCGTTTTTAAAAATAAAAACGAGCTGCACACTTGAAACGATCGACCAGTTGCTGCTGGCTATACTCTGTCATATTTCTTTCATTGCGTTCGAGCTGAACGAGAGAACATTTTCATGCCAGTACTCTTGAAAAATTCTGAGACACCTTATATTTATAAATTTAAAGAAAACATTCCAACCACGGTCAACGTTATGAAATTTATGAAGTGATCCCATTTTATGAAACTTTTACGAACCGTGAGAGATCACGAATTAAATACGTATATTTCACAGTTTAGAAATCGATATAACAACGTGATGTGCGACGTGCGACACTTTTATTTCTTTTTCATCGATTTAAATATAACCTGGTGAGTGAGTCAGCCTGTTTTTCAAACGTGATGATCATATTTGAATATTGCAGCGTTTTCAGATTCAATCTCATTAGTGATTAAACTTATTCCCGTATTTTCTCCAATTTATAAGATCTTGCAACTTTCCATTTTGGAATCTAGAATTGTTAGAAATATGTTTCAATCAACCATCAGATGGCAGTGTTTTTTTTCTTTTTAATTACACTTGCAATCGTCGATACGTTCCTTCTAGAATGATCAATATTTTTGCCATCTCCTTTCCTCAGATCTATTTCCTACTGCGACCACTAAATCGCAATCACGTGAACCATTTCCTAAATCCACAATAGCCTAATAGCCCCAGGTGAAATTTTATCGAGCGATAAATTTCAATTATCGCAAACACTGCATTTCACGCTGAAAATGTTACACTATCAATATAAATAATCACCACGTATCATATTTTAAAATGGAGTGTCTTAAGACGGAACTGCAGCCTATTACTGTTCCGTATGTAAAAATAAATCGTGATCTCATTGTTTAATATTCTTCCGAAAACCTCATTTACTTTTCTCATTTGTTTTTGATTATAGAATTATCTTCTATCTGTGTTCTTTTGTCTAATCCAATACAAATAAAAAAAAAAAAAACAAGTTTAACTGAATTGCTTTCAATTTGATAATACGTACTTACTTATTTTGAGACACTATATATATGGATATGTTCTCGCTGGTATATACATTATTACAGCAAGAAACAAATCGAAAACTTTTGGAGATTTTTCGAATTTTTCGAGTATAGATCTGATTACTCACGATTCATCGGTAAACTTTTACACGTTGGAAGACTCTCTCAATCATTCGAAGAGCTCTCGTCACGCAAGCAGTAATACCAACGTAACAAGATCGCTAACATCACCGGTGTCGTGTTACAAATTACGAGCAAGCCGTATTACTCGCGTTTGTTTATCGTCGCTTCAATCTTACAAAGCATAAAATTCGTATATTCAATCTAGTCTTATCTAACGTTCAAGTACAATGAAAAGGATAAAGCTTTAAATCTGCTGCTTCAGTTTCAACCGAGAAAAAAAAATTTTAACATTGAAATTTATAATTATATTTAATTATTCTTGATATTAATTTAACCACTTGCGCTGGCCAACTGATTGCAGGCCATAACCTAAAACTGAGAAAATATTGCAATTTTGGGACAAAGAGGTTAACCACTTGCGCTGGCAACTGACTGTGGACCATAACGAGCGACCAAAACCGTATACAATAATTCGTCGCTTTCTTTTTGAAGTCGTCGGTATAATATCGCTGGATAGAAATTATTGAGAAGTAATAAATTTATTATTTGTTTGGTCCGGGTTATACTTAAAATATACCTAAAACTGAGAAAATATTGCAATTTTGGGACAAAGAGGTTAACCACTTGCGCTGGCAACTGACTGCGGACCATAACGAGCGACCAAAACCGTATACAATAATTCGTCGCTTTCTTTTCGAACTCGTCGGTACAATATCACTGGATAGAAATTATTGAGAAGTAGAAATTATTTATTATTTGTTTTGCCTGTTTGGTTTTACTTAAATATCCTCAAAAACTGAGAAAATATCGCAATTTTGGAACAACAAAATTCTCGACGTGCGCGGTACGTCATTCCAGCGCAAGAGATTAAGAAAACTTGAACGTATTATAATTAACATAGAAAATATCTACCTAAAAACATAAAAAAAATGGCAAAGTAATGATTGACGACCAAGACAGGTAATTTCTGAAACTATTTAATTTACTGACGAGGGTTTAATAAGGGAGGTTGTTCAAATTAAATTTCTTCCGTCATTCAACTCCATTCTGCTCGAATGAAATATTAAGAGAAGTTATTAGAGACTACGGCTGCTAATCTCCACGTATTAATTATGGATGGACAATCTCAAGAATTCACGAAGAATCTCAAGGTATGAAATTTTAATGAACTCTGTATGTGACATAATGGTGAATATCTTCCTAATATCAATATAACCTCGAGTGAAGTTACCATAAAAGAAAGACCAGAACGTCGTTCTTTATGAATCATCTTATGTTATAATTTTCATGATCCACGATGTAACGACAATCGAGACTTCACTGGTCTCAATTCCAGGATATACCATTCCGGTGAATCACCGACCATGAATAATTACCGTCTGTTTTACTGATCGTTCCAGCTTGATATGGAACCTCCGTACCCAGGAATAATTGAATTACATTAAAATTCGCTAATTTGTAACCACCTCGTTAGGACAAGACATTTATCGCTTCGTACACTCGTTCCACTCGTATTCACACTGAACAATTGTCTTCGATAATATTCGATCGAATTTATATCGTTGTCTTTTCTTTGAATAATTAAAAAATTAAATTGTATTATTATTGTTACATATCACTATGTTATATATATGTATGTGTGTGTGTGTGTCAATTTTTTTTAAAAACTTTCTCCCGAAATTTTCAATTTCGAAACGTTTAAAAATTATTTGAAACTTTTTTTCCGTTACACAACTTGGCTTATGTCATACAGGTCATCTAATTAACAGTGTTAAAGCGAAAGTAACTAGGGCATGCAGGTAGTTTTCACTATGATACTGAAAAGTGTTGTAAAATCAATTTCTTTTTCGCTTCAGGCTAATTTTGTATGTAATTCGGAAATACGTCGATAAAAATAAAATTTAGCATTTTAAAATATTTTGAAAGCCGAAATCTAACTAAAAAGATAATTATCTCTGATTATCGATGAAAGAAACATAATTTTCACTGAATGTGTAACAAAAGTACATATTTCTTAATTCATTGTTCAAGCAAAGTAGGTGTAATCACAATCACTCTTTGAATTGACTCTTTGAAATTTATGTTGAAATACATTCTTACTACAACTACCTGTCTACAAGAAAAAAAAATTTAACAAATACAGATGATTTTAACAAATATAATAAGATTTAATTAATATAAACAAACAATTATAGTAATAAAACTCTGTTGCTCAAACAATTTAGCTTCTAACCATACTGTGCATCACTGTTTCTTCTACACAAAGACTACTGTAACAAAGTAGTAATAAATAAAAGAAAAGCAATTAAAGACGGTTCAATCTTTGATCATACTCTCTCAAATTGTGTAACTATTATGTTGTACGAAGACACAAAATATTCCAACATTTGTAGAAATATTTTATATTCCATTCATTCCTACGAAACATTCTGAAATTTCATTAGCACTGTAATGATATCCATGTCACGATTCGTATTAGTAAAATTTGAGACCAATTTGCAAATATATACAGAAATTACATGCATATTTGTTGAGAAACATATTTAATAAAGAAAAAAAATTAATACACAAGTAGTTGTATCTCATTCCACTAATGAAATTTCACGTTTTACATGATACATATATGTATATATGTATAAGTATATATATATATAATATAATATAATATAAAGGTTTCTGTCGTAAGCGTTCGAATAGTTTTGTACACCGCTGCGAACGGCAAACTAAATCTGTATTCATAGAGCACGACAGGACGACGGGGAGCGATTCAATAGACCAGCCACGGACGAGTCGAACAAATCGAACGGAGGATGCTTTATATAGCAATGGAAAGAACGCGTATATCGCGTATTGCGTCTTCGAATGGACAGTCCTCGGATGGAAACCGCGTCGCGTTGGTTTATAATGCGATACCTATTGATGGCCGTCCATGGAAAACAGCGGCGGTGTGTAAAACACGTATACATGCACGTACATTTAATTCTTTTGTATCACGTGTGCGTAGAGAATGGCGATCTTTCGCGCTCACTGAATGCAGTGCATCGAAATTGATTTACTTTCTATAAGTAAATGAATATATGCGTACGTTTGCAGATAAGATTATTGAATGGAGTATAGAATTAAGCAGAATAATGAGACACGTATTCAGCTATTCGTAACGAAAGACAATTCCGAAGAATTAAAACGAAAATTTTTCAATTTCAAAATTGGCAAAGATTTAATCAAATTCAGCAAGCTAAAAAATATTAATTTCTGAGCAAACGTTCCTCCACAACTCTTGTGTCCATTATTCAAACTAGAATGATATTAATAAACTAGAAAAAAAAATTTCTTGCGCAATAATGTTCCATTGTTTATTTCCTTCATCTTCTGTGTACAAACACAGACGTAATTCCAGAGATAAAAAAACAAACGGTTCGCGGAACTAAATTTACGTCAAAGGTAACAGTTGGCGAAAAAACGACTCGAGCAACCGCAACTGTGGATAATCCATCGTAACCAGAACTTGTAGTAAAAAAGGAGAAAGGGGGGAAAAAAAGAGCATAAAAACAAAAAGGCAGAAACGAAATCGTAACGAATGGGAGAAAAGTCTCGATAATAATCATGTTACTGCGTCGGAAATTCTGTCTCCAATTGAAGATAACATCTACTACTGCCTACGATCGTGCAGTTGCTCAAGTTGCAAAGCAAGAAACTCGCGCGCAACGTGATTAGGAAATTTTTTTTCAGAGAACAGATTAAAAGGAAATGGTATTCGACGTGTTTTAGTTGAATGAAATCAATGCTCACGGAAATAAATGTCTCAATTAGGAGGAACTTTTTTTTCTTTCGTGCGAAAGAATATATAATTAGATGAGTGTTCGTTGTTGTTGTAATTATTGAAATATGCATGAAAAAATATACCCTATAATTTAATTAATACGCAAAGCTTTGTTTTAGCATCAAAAATTTTAACATTGAAATTTGTAGTCATATTTAATTATTCTTGATATTAATTTAACCATTTGCGCTGGTCAACCGATTGCGGACCATAACGAGTGACCAAACTGTATACAATAATTCGTCGTTTTCTTTTTAAACTCGTCGGTATGATATCGCTGGATAGAAATTATTGAGAAGTAATAAATTTATTATTTGTTTGGTCCGGGTTATACTTAAAATATACCTGAAACTGAGAAAATATTGCAATTTTGGGACAAAGAGGTTAACCACTTGCGCTGGCAACTGATTGCGGACCATAACGAGTGACCAAACTGTACACAATAATTCGCCGCTTTCTTTTCGAATTCGTCGGTATGATATCGCTGGATAGAAATTATCGAGAAGTAATAAATTTATTGTTTGTTTTGTCTGGGTTATACTTAAAATATACTTAAAACTGAGGAAATATTGCAATTTTGGGACAAAAAAATTCTCGACGAGTGTGGCACGTCATTCCAGCGCAAAGAGTTAAGAGATATTGCAATAAAGAAAGAAAAGTGCAATAATTTGTAATATTTTATACTGTGATGGAGTGCAATATTTTCTTGTCGTTAAAATAGAACTTAAATACTTCAACGAAGAACAAAGAGCCCTGCGTAAGCAATAAAGTAGCAAGGCACGTTGCAGTCTGCACAAGGTAATCACGGGCATGAGAGAAATGCATATGTTTAAATGCACGTAGATTCATCAATTCAAGGATATTCAAGAACGCCACTGCGAAATTCTCTTTCGCTCTAAAATTCTTTCAAGCCCCGTTTCAGCTGAAAGAAAAATTTCATTTGCATATTTCGCCATGTATACACGTGACGATATGCACAATGCAAATTAAATTCGTGATATAACGTTTTGGAAATGTTGACGAGTAATTCCGCCTAATGCGTTTCTTCTTGTCTCTTTAATTAAAGAGAAAAAAATACGTCGAATCTTTGTTGTTTATAATCGAGTTTGTAATTATTTATAGAAAAACTTGTATTTTATTTACATAACCACGATTTCCCACTTAACGAGAAGCATATTTTTTTTATTATAAAACACGCACGTGATATTTTTGTTTATTTAATATATTTAAAGAAATACTTTTAAAAATAGCAGAAAAAACTTATTTATCCACACGAGTAAAGTTCTTTTTTTTTTTGTAGGATAAAATATCGTACAGTTATAAAATGTAGTTAAAAATAATATTTTGCTCGAAGCCGTGAAACATTTTCAATGTAAAAAGTTAAAAAATAAATATCGATCATGAAGTTGCATTACTTTCTTTAGAAAATTTCTTCCAATTTGAACAGCTATATTTAAATGCAGAACATTACAGCACCGTTATAACGCCTCGTAAAGCCTCCATTAAAATGCTTCTATTATTAGCATCCACCAATACATCCATTCCATTAACATTTCCATTAAGATTATTATCGCGAATTAAAGGAAAAAATCCGATGCTCGTTGAGATCGAAGCAACCTCAATAAAGAAAATCGAATTACGCGGCCAACAGCCGGAAGGCATATTGAACACACCTCCCACAGTGAACCAGAGACTTTCTGTTCCGAAACTCGAAACCTTTATATTTTTCGTGTGTAAAGAATTGGTAAATTTAATAACATCGAGGTATGTTATACTTTTCCCAATCCTGTCCATATCATCACTGTTATTGTTCTGCTCGAAAGCTACTTTGAATAAATTCTATTTAAATAAATTTTCTGTCGATTCTTTCGCGCAATATTTCATAATGCAATATAATCCCATTTCTGTGCTTGAACGCGATAAAACAAAATTACTAACGGAATAGCATAATGAAACTGAAGAATAAAATATAATAGAGATGATTAAACAATACTCGTTACAAATATAACCACAGAGTATTTTTATAAAAATCATTATCAAATGTTATTACAAAATCATTAGAAATATAACCACAGAATATTACTCCTACAGAAACTGTTAATAACTTAAGTACCAAACCCTACGTAGCCATACTACACTTAACGAAATTCCACACAACCTCTCGATCCATAAACACACACGGTACGTACCTACGTAAACAGTAGAGCACCCTCGTACAAAGTATACAAACGTCCTCTAAATCTCCCGACCGAGTAAACCTAACCTTCGTGCTCATCTCCGAATCTTTCCACGACAAGAATTTACTACTATAATCAAATCGTGTCGTAAAATCGTCTAGGGGCTAAAGGACTACCGCGTTTGAATACACGTGGTCTGGAAATTCCAACGAGACAAATTTTCCACGGTAAAAGATTAAACGATTGTGGACGGGTGTTTTCAAGCGTGTAGACCTTCTACGAAACTGTTTTTAAAAGGCTCGGTGAGTGGTTAATGGGGGAAGGGAAGAACGGTTTTACCCACATCTTCTCTCTACCTGCGCGTTTCCGGTGATTTAAAGAGCCTGACCTGCCTCAAGCGTGAAGCGTGCACGCTTGCATACATACACGACGCTCTCACCTCTTCGTCCCGCGTGTCTCATCCCTCTTTTGCTTTAGGCTCGAGCCGATCGAAAGAAGGCGCAGTAGGTCAACTATGCGTCGCGCGGAATGAAAGTCTTCTTAACGCAATTTCACGTACTATAGCCCGACGTAATTGCTGTATTAACAGGCTTACCAACTGAGACTAATCGAGCTGAATGATACTGTCAAATTACTGCGGGCGTGAGATCATTTCGTTCAGCGATTATGCGAATGGTGTATCGATGTCGGTGTGAATTTACGAACCAGGACAGATAATGGCAATAATTGAAAAAAAAAGATGACTTGTATCGATTATGGTTTCTAATATCCGTTTACACGATTATTCATCAACTGATGGTGTTTATATTGTTACATTAATATTATAATGGACCAAGTAATTAATACAGACTAAGTAATTAATACAGACGTTGTTTATAATATCTGGCCATTATGAATAATGAAATTTCACTCTTAATGCCTGAAAATTAATAAACTAATTACTATGTAGTTTTACTAAGTATTCATGAGCTATTGGTTACTTAGTCCATAACATGTATATTAATAATACGTGTGATATTAATAAATTGTCAAATTATAAGTTACACTCAAGATATCAATTAAACATATAACTTCCTGTAATTTTCGACATTTTGGAACAAGCTACCTATTTGTCCCACCACAGTTCAGCCTAGTTATTCATAGATAGAGAAATTGCGAATTCTAATCAAGTCTGAAATTTAGCCTCCCTTGTCTCAATAGATCAGCGTATCATAAACCCTCAAGAGTATCCTAAACTTGGAGAACACGAATCGGTTTTCCAAATTAGCTCTCTCCACACTCGCATAAGCAATGAAACAAACTTCGGAAACCACTCCAAGACATTTCTTGATGTTCCATATGGAATACTGCAATAATAGGATTAGGATATTCAGGATAGCGTCGTTAGATTATTGTTGAATACAGACTTATCGTCGACACGTAGGAAGTAGTTCAAAATGACTTAGAAAATAAGTTTAAACGACATAGCTTAGAAGTAAAAATTAAAAAATTTGGAAACTATAATATTCTCTTCATATATACCTCTTCAAGAAATAGTCGAGGGGAAAAATCGTCAAGGAGAGTGAGAAAAGCGATATTTTGAAATATACGAACTCTGAATTTGCCAACTACAGAGAACTTTGGGACTTACGAACTTTGAGATCAGTAACTCTGAAAACTCGGAGATTTAGTACGCTTGAGTTTAATGCGCTTTGCAAAAGTTTCAAGCTCGTATAATTAATCGGTCGAATTTATTAGGCGACAGTTTTAAACTGTTGTATTTTGAAACGATCTTACGAAAGGTAGAAAAAGAAGATTGTAGTATTTTTGACAGAAAAAGAATTGTAAGCAAAAGGAAAAATAAGAAAGAATTTAAGATTCGAGGGAATAATTAGGAGAACACTTTAGTTAGCAATAGTGTAAGCAGTTGATAGCAAAGAAAGCTCTAAAGCTATTTCAGTTTGATTTCTTTTCATAGATAAAATAATCCTGACTGACTATTGGCTATGGTATCGGCGTTATAACAATATTTACGTATCGTGTAACCTAACTTATATCTAGAAATGTGGCGATGATAAGAATACACCGGAAAAGTCGAACATTTATGTTAAAGTATTGGTTGCGAGTGTGGAACTATCCCAGGAATGCATGGGGAGATTAAGATACATGGTGGCCACGTGAAAACTTGACGTGGTAAGAATGTGTTATAGAAGAATGTCTATACATGGTGATCCTCTCTCGCTAGTTGACAAAAAGAACAGTGTTGCAACGATAATACCGTGTCACTATGTGTTATTTGTCATTAGATGTTAATCCTGTAATAAGGCAGAGACTTAAAACGAGAATGTGTGATTGGAGGAGAAAATCCTGTTCATAAAGAAGAAATTTCTAATTTCTCATATGTAGAGAAGATTCAGTCAAACTAAGATTTTATTGTTGGATTCCGTGTAATGGAGTCAACACGCTTACAATTTTAGAAGAGTTTCCCTTACAGCCGTGGTCGTGTATGAAATAGAATGATATAGAATGATATAGGATGCTTTTGAATATGATGTGGAATGATTTACAATATTCAATGCTTTTAATGATACAGAATGTCTCTATAATGATTTAGAATGTTTTATGCTATCGAATGTCTCTAAAGCATGTCCTTATATATATTTGGTTATTATCGTCAAGTGGAAGGAGCATAGATGACCAACTATTGAATCTTGCCCTTATAACTATTCACAGTCCACTTTTATGTGGACTGTTTCTAGATCGTTGTCAATATTTGCATAGATTCAATATTGTCCGGGTCATCCAACATTATATTTATATCCATGATAATTCTACATCTTTTATAATTCTTAGAACATAAAAGAATTAAATTTGAATTGATAAATGCGTCAAACACGAATAAAATTTACCTCGATTACAACGTCAATCATTTATGAAACTCATTCATACCCGATAATGATCTACGCCTAGATCATCATGAAGGTCAGTCCCGTGATTTGCAGTATCAAAATAGACAACGATTCGAAGTGACCGATCAATCATGCAATTTAAACACTCGACCAAACTGCATATGATCGCTTATAATCAGATACACTTTGGCGATATAATAAACTCTCACTAAAAGATATCCACGGCTGCTAACTTCTCCCAACCTAAATACCAGGCCACTTTGTTTTTTCCTTGTGAACTGCGTTCTCCACAGTTCCTATGAGTCAGCTCATTCCATGGTTCGTTAAATCCCGACCCAGCCCAAGCCGTTAACTACAGATCTTTTAGATTATTCCCTCTAGAAAACCCGTCTTCTCTCAAAGAATTTCAACACTGTTGTCATTGTAACTCACGCTTGATCTGCCACTTCTGTTTTATAGTCAATAACGAATACGTTATTTTGACAAAAGAAATATATTATCAATGTAAACCCTTGTAATGTCTATATCTCAGAACTGTGCGAGACATAAAGCCTGTTTATTAATATTTACTAGACTAACTTACTTAAGTTTAACCAACTCTACCATATAAACGTGAAGAAATATTCACAAATGTTCTACCTCTGACTAATCTCTCTAAACCCATAAAATACGCATATAGATTGTTAAACCAAAATACGTGACCTCGATCGACGTTCTTCGCAACGAGATCTGCTTTCTCTCATTACATCGTCATGAAAGTATAATACTTATGCTCGATGGAGCACCGAGAGATCTTCGCTATATACAAGGTGGTTGCTCGTTGCAAAAGTAACAGATACGATTGCCCCCTCCCTCTCCGCCTCCGTCAACGAAACCACCGCTATAGTCGGCTGTTTAACGGGCAACCGTACGATGCAATTATAACGTATCGCTTTCGTATTCGACTTCTCGTATTCAGTATGTATCGCGGATACCGGTCGCGGGTAAATCGGACCGGAAACGAGTTTAGCGTGTAGGAGAAACGTCGGAAACAATCGATTGGCCGGGCACAAATGGTTCAGCCCGACGAACCTTCGTTGGGGCATGCGCATTACGTATGCGTCTCTCTCTCCATCCTGCTCACTCTTTCTTTGGTCGTTCGCACGCACGATTCGTTGCCCTGCCTGTTTTGCCTCCTGTCGAAAATCCCGTCGAACTTTTTGTTGTTCTGAAAGCTATATTTATTCATTTTTTTTTTTTATATGTATGAATTTATGAGAGTTTTAAGTTACAATTAGATTTCTTCCTTTATTTTTTGAAGAAAGAAATGTAGCTTGGTTCATTGTAGAATAAGAAGATATGAACACAATTTTTAAAGTCTCATAGAGACGAAGAATCAATAAAAAAAAAAAAACACCGTAATAAATTATCAAAAAATTTATGTACATATATTTTTATAGCCACTATAACCTCAATAGGCATTTAATATATAACTGAAGATTACAGTATATTAAAAAACATGAAGCGGTTGTACAGTTCTGAAAAAAAAAGACTAAGGGAGGAGGGGAGAAGATTCATATGTAGAAATTAGCACAATTTCACGCGTTCCCGTGTCCCGCTAACTTTCGCACCGAAAAGCGCGTCTTGCCAAGAAAGCGTGAGAAGCAGATATGAAACAGAGAATTCTTGTTTCAGATTTTTTTCATAACCTAGATTCGTGTATTAGCGGCACACGCTACTCCAGAGGTCTTTCTGTACACCTTCGAAAGTGGTCTCTTCCTTCTCTTTTGTTTCGCAACTCTATGCAAATCATGCATCCTTTCAAGGACTTTCAATATCCCAATGAATATTCAGTCTCGCCATGAAGTTACATATTTAACAGAATGAAATGCCATTCATACAACGCAGTTCGAATATTGCAGCAGGACTTGAAAAAAGATTTAAAAATCTTAAAAGAAGAAACAATGCTTTCTTTCTTTTAATCTCCAAGTTATCCAAGCATCTTCTCAGAAAATTCAATTTAAAAAATAAGACAATGGATACGATCGTGAAATGTACCATTTCAAATATAGCTTGGTATTCTAGCGCTACATCGGGATGAATTTATCGAGGAATTCATTAGAATAGAAAGCATTTCTTCAAAAGTACAGGCACCGTTTATACCCGATGCAAAATTGGTCAAGTTGGCCAATTGATCCGGGCCACTCCACGCGTTATTTATACCTATCTTGGTAATGATTAGTTCAATAGGAACTTCCTTCGTATTACCTGTGACCTCTTTTGTTCCAGTTCTATCATTTTACCATTCGAACAAGCACTCATTACAAAAGAGTAACTACGATTCTTCGTATGGGAATACAATCTATAATCGTTTCAGGGGACGATTTCTGACAGAGCTCTAACAAAAGATCTACCTTTATTCAACCCACGAATTAAGCTCTTTGAGAGATCCAGCACTATGGAGAAGATAAATTAAGGCCTACTCTAGCCATTAAAGAATTAATTAATCTATTTGTTTCTTATGGAAATCGAGATTTTTAGTTGATATAATGTTGTATGGAAATACCTTAAAGGCAAGAAGATATTAATGTTTCTACTATTAATGAAAATGATAAACAATATGTAATTTTCTTCTTTAGATAGATGTAATATGTTTCTGATTTGTTATAATAAATTATGTAACAAATAAAAAATCGTTCATATTCTTAAAAATGCATTTTGTTATAAAAATTAAAATTAATTTAGAAAATGCAATAATCATAAATCTATAGTTTTGATTCAGTATTAAATATCACTGCAATTGGATGACTATATAATGCAGCAGTTCTTACTATGATTCAGTTAGACTACGTGTACGAAATCGCAAGTCCTGATCGGAGAATCCAGAAGCGGGTACCGGAAGTGGAGGCGTCGGTGACACTTAACAATTGCAACTGATAAATTACATAAAGCGTAATCCTCCATTAGGGTATCTAAAAATAGCTTTTCCAGTCCGAAAAGACTGTCCAGACGAAACAATGCTATATTCGTTCGTAAGGCGAGTTTGATGAAATTAGGAAACATATCTTTATTGAAAATTAAGAAAAAAATGTATTAAAAGTAACACGTAAGTTCTCTGTACAATAATTCATCGATTAATGGAACTATAGCTAGTTATAGTGAAATTATTTTAGCATTAATATAAATCAACTAAAAAAAATTAAAAACCCCTAAAAGAAATTAAAAACTTGCACAAAATAGTTTCTAGATGTCACAAATGTTTATTCAAGAGAAAAATATCTAAAATCTGGAGGCAAGTTCATGCAAACAGTATTTATCTTTGTAAACCACTATTTTCCTTTCATGAGAAAGCGTTATATGTTTAACAGATGTCATGGGAAGACCCCTGCGATTTTAGCGGCCAGATAAAAAAGAATACCGCTGTAGGGGGAGGGAGAAGTAGTTTCCAAGTGTTTCAAAGGTGACGACCACCCTGAGATGAAATTCCATTCGTTCCGAACACGCTATTCCAAAATCCCTGAATTCTTTTGCTCTTTGACTTGAGACAGAACACGCGAAGAATTTATTCCTCTAAAAAAATTTTTGAAAAATTATTTCAAAGAATTTTTTTCATAATTCACTTGCAATATCATCAACACTGAAACTTTTCGCCTGTTTACAAAATTATACTGCAATATCAATCAAATATCAATCAGAGTTGTTATCCTAATCAAAGTTCTAACCAATAGAAGAGCTATATCATTAAGATGAGACTATGAAACTGACTATAAAAATGAAACTCAAAATCAAGTACAGTTTTAGTCTTATTTTCTTATTCATACAGTTACAACCAGAAAAATAAAAATATAATACTATTTAACACGATACTCTAATTTCATATACAAGTTATAAGATGAAAGGTCAAATTATTTATCGCCTATTTCGTGATTCGCGACCAATATCGACTCTTTGCAACGTATCAGAGACGATATAAATAAATCGATGCAAAAACACGCGTTTTTATCCCGGGAATAACAAAGCCACCATCTCCGTCTCTTTTCTTGTGTGAAAGAAAATCACTATCCTGGGCGTGAAAGTACATATCGCCGTCTAAAAATACACTTTCATAGTGATAGTGGAAAAAAAACATTGTTTCGAAAAACAAGAATCGATATAACGCGTGTTATTTTAAAAACCAGCTTTTGATCAATACACAAAGTCCGTCAAACTGGAGTCAATAAAATCGCTTGTGAGTCCATGATCGTTTTGACTATTCAGACATCCAATATCGATAATGTATCAATGATCGTTAGTAACATTTCTGGTGCGTGCGTATGTCCGGAGACCGAAGGGATCTGTTACGCGTCCGTTCCACCCCTCTTGAAAACAGAAACGCGCAGGATCCAGCGCGACGGCAGCGCATATGCACTTTTGCCTCTGTTCAAGTTGGAAGCCCTCCAATGGGCTTCCACGACTCGGCCCCCACGCGACTCGCTGAAACCCGTTTTAAAAGTCCGTAGAGGAATGCATGCCGCCGGGCCTTTCACCTCTTTCGCGAGAAAATGTATTTTCATGCTTTTCGATCGCGTGTGCCCGTCATCCGGCCGCGTTACTCTCGCGCCGGATATAAAATTTTTACGATGGAAAACGATGGCCACCGCGCATGAAAAGAGAGAGAGAGAGAGAGAGAAATCAGTTCTTAATATCGTCTTTGAAACGTTACATTGGAAATCAGAACGTGACCCCGACACGGGTCACGCACGAATGCTTTTATATTATTTTATTTAAGCAAACGTTTTGTAGAATAACGCGTATGGTGTGTGTAAGCAGAGCGAGATCTATCATAACGGGGTCGATACGTATAAGATTGCTCAGTTTCGAAAGAGCGTAACAGGTTTGATGTTCCGGCGGATTAGGCTGACACGTATATCTGTATCATATAATGAGAATGAAATTGTCATATGTTCAGTTATTACACGTGCGATTACATACTTCAGCTTTGCCTATGTTAAAATAATCGCGGACACATCCGTAGTTTGTGTAAACGCTCGAGTATAAATGGCACGAATATTTGCATAATGAGATAGTAAAATTCAGGATTGATCAATTTATTCCCCATTGCAGAAACTTAAAAATTTAGCGTATAGAGAAATTGTAAACTGCTGAATAATAGATTAACAACGCAAAGAACCGTACATTTGAACTTAAGTTAATGATTCGAAAAATGCATGCAAATGTCCATCAACTTTTCAGTCAAGAGAAATCGATATCGTGACGGGAAGCATTTTGAAATTCTCGTCAAAATCACGAGAAAATCATGAGAAAACATATGGCTGGCAGAATAACGAGAGTGCGTTTGTGATCGAAATAAAATTCTACCTGCGCAGAAAGTTGCGAAAAACGTTCGCGAACGATATTGAAAGCGCATTTTAAACATTACTTTGAGTCCACAAAGGTTGACAAGAGTCGCCATTTTGAAATAATCGGTAAAGGATTCATCTTTTCTATCTCTTTTTCTTTTTGTAGCACACCGTCAGTTCGATAGAATTGTATATATTACCCGACTCTTGGCATGATAAATACTTTGAAATTTAATGCGGCCGAGTTACAAGAACGAAAAGCCAAAAGGACGCATTCTGGGATATACCCGGAAGAAACATGACGCCTAGGGTACAACCTTGGGAGCATTGTGCTCGCATCGATCCCCTTGTTTTGCCCTGTATCACGAGTTTCGAAACTCGAATGACTACAGGCAGAATATTTGCTAGAATCGTGATATCCAAAAAACCGTCAATTGTAAGATATCTTAAAAGATTAACTCTAAAAGTCAACCGTGTTCTACTGTCTATGAAAATGTAATTATTTAGTAAAGTTACACCATGCAATAAGAATGTCAGAACGCATAACATGTCTCAACCTTACTGTTAACAGCAAATGGCGAATAAAAGCAATATTTTGTGAGAGATAGATTCAGGACCTAAAAGTTATTACTTGAATCGTAAAAAAAAAGCAATTCTTCGTTATTAAATAGTATACTAATTATTTCGAATATGTAAAATCGATATTTTAAAAATCATGTATTAATTTTCTTCTTTTTGTGTCACTATTCTAGCAAATAGACTACAGTCCGGTAACGATACGCGAGGACGATAAATGAAAAACTTACCTCGTATTTGATGCCGTTGAGTCGCAACCATGTCTCCACCTTGAGACAATACGGCGAGATGGAGGGCAAAAGCGGTATTCGGGAGAACTGATAGAGATAAACAACATCCTTCTCGTAGTTGGCCTTATGCACGCTGATAGTCTTAGTCGGTGCGGAGGATGGCGTAGCGGCCGCGGCGTCAGCAGTCTCTTCCTTTTTACCACTATCTTCCTTTTTCGACGCATCTTTCTCCTCTTGCTTATTGTCCGGCGGCGTTTCGTCCTTCAGCGCCTCTTTCATCTCCTTCACGTCTTTAATCTCTTTGCTCTCTGGCCCGGTATTTTCTGTCTCCGTTGCCATCGTCATTATTCTTCGACTTTATTCGTACTTTTTCACAAGTCCCAACCGGTTTCGAAGTGAAAACGAGAGAAACGCTTTGTACGCAGCGGTGCCAAGCGAACAAACGTCGACGGACAAGTTCTCAAGCGACACTGGAAAGAGCTTATCCTCTCGAAGACAGCGCGCACTACACAAACGTACGCCGGGTACTCGTCAAGATCCCTCTGCTTGCCGGCCGGTTGGTTCCTTCTCGTCGCTGCCCCGTTCTATCCACGGCTCCTGTCCCCCCAGCTGAAACCGGCGTTGCGCATGCGCAAGCGCCACACCCCACTGCTGTCGCCATATTTAATTGGTCCGCCACCCCTGCCCGGTCTGCGTACCGCTCTTTCTCTCTTTCTTTGCCCCGATTCTACCTTTCTTTTTTCATCCAATTCTCCTTTCAATCCCTCCTTTCCTCCCGCAAAACCCCCATAAGCAGGCTTCGCTTCCACTTCGTCGTGGTTAGTCTCGCCTGGCAACACTGCTGTCACCGCCACCTCAAGAGGGCCGAACAAACTCGCAACTATGTATTTAGGTACCCTGCACGAATTGTCAAATGGTACATTGTAATACTCTTCTACTCTTTTATGATTGGATTTTATATTGAAATGCATTTATATTTCTATGAAAAATATACATCGTTTTAGTAGTAATTAATTATTATACGTATATAATATGAATAGCAGCCTTATTATTAGAGAATTGTACTTTTGTTTCAAATAATTTGAATCTTGAAATTATATTACTTGTAGTTTGAATGTTCCTCTTGAGGGAAGCTATATGAGGAGGCTCTATAATGTTCTAGTTTCGGTCCTGGACCAACCTAGCCAACCGCTTTTCTCATTCGCACAGAATCGGCAACGTCGCACCAGACCGGCGTAACAACGAACCCCTTTTCGCGGATTACTTTTTTCCACTCTCTGGCCGATAGACTACGTTTGGAAAACTACCTGCCACAACTGGCGCTGCCCATGGGTACCAAATCACTCCATGGTCCTTGGTTCTTTGCTTTTGCCTTTGTACTTGAGCGTTTTATCTCTCTCTCTCTCTCGTACATGCTTCTCACTTGTACAATGTTCTCACTCCTTTTCGTCCTTCTTGCTCCTTTGGAATATCGTACCGAGATTGTTAAGTTTATAAGCGGGACTATACTTTTCCTGTAGAGGGTATTGCTTGGGAGCCATCAATAGGCATAAAGAGACGATCACGTTCCCTTGTTTCGAGGCGCGAATTAATGATCGAAGGGAGAGAAATTGAAATTCGAAGCGATTTCAATTATCGATGAATCGAAAAAGAAAACAAATAAATGTGAAATGAGAAATAAATAAAAATTTATATTTAAATAAAATTCCGAGTAATTTTATCTTGAAAATCTATAGACTAACATTTCAAGAAATAAAAATTTAAAATAAAAATAAAAATTTAAAATTTCGAAAAATAAGATATTACCGTAGTTTTTAGCTCTTATGTAAACTCTCTTCGATAGTTTCTGTTTGAACTCCAAAGGGAAGGATACAACAGCCTTAAAAGTGAATAAAAATTTATTTACTCCTGATGTTATAATATTCCCCACAATGTTCAAATGTGACAAATTCGTATCGTTGTTCATAGTGTGCGCATTATCTGTCAAAATATGTACCTTGCTTACAACAGGAAAATCACTAACAAATGATTCATTAACGAATGCTCGTTCTAGAAATACAATTGTAGCACGCCAGTATACGTATAATTCGTATAGTTATTCCGAAAAGATCCGTAACAAGTGTATTCAGACAAGTAGTCATTGTATTGTAAAACTTTGAACGAACATACCTGAAATGTTTCACGATTGTTTCTTAAAGTACAAATGCGTAGAAAGGGATAAACAATGTTAGTAAAACGTATGTATATTAGTCACTCACGTGCTTTCGATAACAATAATAAAAATGTTCCGTACATTTTTTTTTTGGTACTATTTTTCTTCTCGGCTGAAGTTGGCACTATCGACAATGATGAATAATCGAATGTTGATACTGATCGATCGATACCAACAAATATTGATCAAAGATGGCCGATATATTCCCCGGCAAATTTGTATTTATACAATATTATGAGAATTATTACTATTACTATTAAAAGAATATAACTGAGGCTATTACCAAAATTTGATAAAAGATTAATAATTTAATCTGATTAAAGATTTTTTTCTAAACTTCGAATAGTAACTCTACAATACGTATATATATTATAAATATATGAAATAATAAAATAAATTTTTATAAAAGATAGCGTACAAACGATTTGAAAAAGATTATTTCAAGATTATATTGCATAATTGATTTATAATAATAAGAGCTTTTAAAAAAATATGGGATTAAGTAGATAGAGAATTGTTTAAGTATTGCCTGGGAAAATATTTGCCGCTATAACGAATACTGATTAATATAGTGATATATTTAAAACAACTTCACTAAATATAAATAAATTACATGATTCGTACTCGGTTGAAGAATTTACATATAGAAGTTCTTAGTATCAAATTTTTTTCAAATAAATCACTCGAGAACTCACAGGGGATCGATTGATCCATACTGATAGCTCATTAAATTATCTCCATAAATTGCTTCGTATTAATTTCAATCAATACTCGCAAGAAGTAGTGAAATATCCAATAAAGAAAACAAATAAATAAATAAATTCTTTCTCCTCTCAATATAAAAGCAATATAAAAGCAAACTGTTTTTTTCTTTAAATGCATTTACTGGTCAATTATTTAAAATAAATACTAAAGTACTTACATACGTATAAGTCAGTTCTATAATTTTATAGCTTTTTAAAAGAGCTATAGCTATCATTTATACATTTTTTTTTTGTATTTTTTCACGATTTTCCAGTTAAATACAATTAATTGTTATTTCTTTCTTATTTTGCATGTTATTATTACTATTACTATTATTATTATTATTCTGTTTTCATTGTTAAAACAAGTTTAAAATTAAGAAAATGCAATACTCGTAAAAATTGATTTTCAGATAATCGCACACCTATATCCGCAGAAGCGACGTGAGAGAATTTTGGTTATTCTTTAATGGACACTTTTCATTAGCCATTTATACGGTTTAATCCACTCGGTTTCGAATATCAGGCAGTATTGAAATTATTCCTATTAACTCTCCTTATTCTTAATAGACGAAAGAAACGTGTTTCGATTTCCTTGGTGAAATATCTGAAAAGACGAGAAACTAAGCCTTTCTTACTAA
Organism: Tetragonisca angustula; assembly: GCA_036937485.2. NCBI lineage: Eukaryota > Metazoa > Arthropoda > Insecta > Hymenoptera > Apidae > Tetragonisca > Tetragonisca angustula. The sequence continues at coordinate 168,599 of JAWNGG020000184.1, forward strand.
CAAATAATTGAGCTTGTGCCATTAAGCGTTGCCTTAGCGTATCTCTATGATTCGTTTAAAATTAAGTATATAGACTGCTACGAAATGATACTTTTTCCTTTTTTTCATTTTTCTTTTTTTTTTCTTTCTTATAAAACATTTTTGCTCCTCGTGAATTGTGTAAAAGCGACATATTGACTCTCTCGTAGTTTGCTGGAAAATATCGAATTGCTACAGGGGATTCATTATTTTCGCAATATTATATCATATAAAATTAAAAAAATTTAATCGGAAAATCTTCTCCTCAAAAGTATTTTAGCAGAAGCGATCTATTAAAAAATCTAACTGTGTAGTCGTATACAATTAATAAAATTTAAAAGTCGTAGTCAAAATTACAAACGTTTTTATACATTTTATAAATCATTAAGTATAGTAGTGGAATTTTATACGAAGACAGAGGAAAATACGATAAATTATGTTTTTTTGTTTATTTTTTACAGGAAAGTAGTTTCAATACGATCAATCAATTTTATGCCAGCGAAATTATCTTTTTAATTTAATTTTGGAGCTCGTTAGTTATAACGTTAAAATATTGCTTGTTTTAATAACTAATAATCATTACAATTATTTTTGAACATAAATAATTTTTATTTTTAATTATGTTTTACTAATTATGTCTTACGTATTTAATCATGAAGAGATATTAAAATCAGAGAATTAACAAGAATACTTATCATGTTTTTCTCTTCTCATGTTTTCTTTCTTTGTTCATGTACAAAATACTTCACAGAAATCCCCATAACAAATCAATAAAGATGCGCATATTTAAATGTGGTCGACAATTGCAAAAAATAATTTTAGATAGTAATTTTCAGAAATTACAATAGCTGGAAAGCGAGTGAAAAAGTGAGTTTCAACAAATAGAAACTTTTACTTGTTGCAGAGTAAAGATCATCCCACGTTAAAAAAATTTAATTATCGAGCCTCCTTTTTTGATTGGCAAATTTACTCGATACGTTAATAATTTATTCGATTAATAACATCCTACGATACTGCAAAGAGTACATGCAATTTTCTTGTTCTTTTTTCATCAAACGTGCATAAAAGCAGAATATCTTGTTTCTTCGAGAGAATTCTTGTGTTTGGTGCGTTCGCGATCGATTTTTATAATCTTGGTGCCAATTGTTCGTGACAAAACGGAATTATGTACAGTAAAATTTAGGCCAAAGCGAAAAACTGTGGACGCGTTCAACCCTTAACGTTCCAATGTCATTTGTAATAAAATTCACGATTAATAAATTCATTAATAAATTCATCGATTTTAAGAACTTACATTGAATTTTTCTGATTCTAAAAGTTAAGAAAATATAAGTCAAGGAAAAAATCTTGAATCTTTTTTTTTTTTTTTTTTGCTAAATTGTATATATAGATAAAAATGTACATAACATATAAAATGATTTAGAATTAATAACCATCTGCGACAATCAATAATAAACATATTTATGAACTTTTAAGTATAATAATTACTAAATATCGCTTCTTTTTAATCTTCATTTGTTATCTTTTTCTCTGTGGGCAATAAAATTTGCTCGAATTCACGTGTATGTATATGCTTTGCATTTCTAAATACCATCTCTGATAATGTATTTATTTTTAATAAAACAAAATACATGGCTTGAAAAAAATACTTCTGTAAAAAGATCTAATTAAAAGAATAATTAGTAACAGAATTACTTATTTGCACTGTTTTGTAAAATCATCTTTCAACATACATTTTATCAATAATTTTTTAAAAATGTAAATGTTAAAGAGTATAAATAAATACTTTTTATTGCACTGACCGGACGAAAATAGTAAAAAAGAAAACGATAAGACGGAGCCAAAAATGCTTGAAAATTATCAGGCGATAAGAAATATTGCTCTTCTATCGACCAGCTGTTCCTTTTATCTTAAAAGCAAATACATTTAGACCGTTTGTTGAAATTCTTAAACTGAAAACACACACGATTATAGTAGGAACGGAAATGGATCGTTAAGGGTTTGATTAAGCTGAAAAATAAACCGAGAAGATTAAAAAAAAAAACAAAAATCCATGAATAAAAAAGCAATTTTCTGGTCTGCGCAACTACTTACGTTGGAAGTAATTATCATGTCCTCGCTATAAGAAACGAGCTATCCGGGCTATTTAAGTTTTACAACCGTACTCCCGATTATCTCGTTCGGTTTCACTTTCACTTTCAATAATCTGCAATTAGTAAATTAATTTAAAGAACACCCTCCACCGATCAGCAGCTGCTTAAATCCAATTTTAACGAGATTATGAAATTTTTTTTAATCGCCTTCCCGCCTTTCTCTGATTGATCAAAATCGCAATTTTTTCAAATTTTATTTAACATAAATCTGAATGTATGCGCATGTTTACATAATACCGCACAAAAATCTTGAATCATCTGTGTTAATGTTATCTCAGTTACCACAAAATATGGAACTTTTATCTAAATATTATAAAATATTTTTAAAGTCACAAAAACGTCGTGAGTGAAATATTAATCTTTAAATTAATCAATACTTGTTGAGACAATTATTATTTCTTAGATGTAACACGTTCTAAGTAATAATTACAGAAATCTATTCGTGTTCTAGTAATAGTTATAGAGTCTCAGAGATAAAACATTAAACTAAAAAATTGATCTAAGACTTTTGCACGGTATTATATGTTAATTTTCTGCACAGTTTCTCTGTTCAATAATTGGATCGTTCAAAATCAATCTAGCATCATTTCCTCGTTACAAAAACATATAATAAATACGCGAATATACTCAAGATACAATACTGATGAATCCAAAGAGTATTGATACTTCATTTACTCTTATATATTCGTTTTTACTTGTTTGTTGTATTCTACAATCGAAGTAATACGCTACTGCGACTCGTTAATGAGACTCTAAGTATTCCGTCGTATCAGGAAAAACGCTAACTTTTCTTTTCTTTTTCTACTTAATTTTCTCCTTCTTTTTTTTTGTCATCCGTTCTTTCATTCATAAAAGACACAATTTCAACTCGTCGATTTCCCTGTCGACGGACTTCAATCTATTCATTCTATACAATTCCTTAAATGGAATTACATTTGGTTTGAATTACAAAAAATACACAGAATGCATACGTATACGTATAAAAACGTTTATGCGCCACATAGTTATATTTAGTCTATAGTACTTGTCGATTGTAAACAGACTTCGAACTGCATATTACAAAAATTAGTGGAATAGATCGATGCTGGCTTCTAGCTTTGTAGAGAAAATAATGGAAATTATAGATATTAGTCGCTATGTGTATTAGAATGCTTACATGAGACATCGAGACAACTGTCGAGACATTATTCTGTTTGTAGATTATTAGAAGAGTTGTTTTACACATGTTTTACAAATACTACTTCGAAGTCTGATTGCAACGAATAGATTCGGGTCAGATAACTTTATATTGCAGTATTAATGACCACCAGATTACACCTAGTTAATTGCTACTATGCTGTTAATACATCACGAACTATAGTGATATTACACGTTAGCTAAAAACATAATACCGCTATTACTCCTATGTTTTCGGTTTATAATATTCTATGTGCGTTATAACTCGTCGCATTCTCTCTACAGCGAAAGCATGATCATGAAACGTAAAAGATCCCATCTGTTCTGACATATAGAATACTTCTGTGTGTGTGTGTGTGTGTTCGAACGACAATTAGCTGCCTAATTTCTTGTATACATGGAATTCTATACCTCTGGTGAGTTCTGTGCAGTCGCATTGATATGATCCTGTAAACAAATTCTGAGATCCCGCTCGTCCAGCTCGCTTTCAGTGTCAACACTGAAACTTCTTACATTTTGCCCACCATGGCCTGTCCAACGTTGCTTCCAACTTTCTAGCCTCATGACCTGCGACACACATTTCATGTGCAGTAATATTGTTAAACTCCATAATTTGAGAGATTATGAAATGTTTGTAACTTTGTAATACTTTGTACATCATCATTTTGCAATGTACTTTATGCTTCCTTTTTTTACAAATATTTCATTTGACATAATTCAATTACTTTTTACTTTGTTGGATAAATGCATTATTCTGTTGAAAATAATTTTTAAGACAGTTTTGTGAAATGATTAGCTCTGAATACTATTTTTTCAGAGAACTGTGCAATTTTTGTAATGTATACAATGTCTAGGAATCTTGTTCAAATTCTTCTAATCTATTCTGTTTCTATTATGATATTTGATCTCTTAAATTTTCTAAAGTCTTTGACTCCATTTTTCAAGATGAAGAAAGTTGCCTAAAATCAGATGATATGTTTTAAAAGTTGCAGTAAATAAATATAATGATATGTTTTAAAAGTTGCAGTAAATAAATAGTTTCAAATAAAATTAATCAAATATAATTATCATGCACTTTAATTTTATACTTTTGATAATTCGTTTAAAAAGTGCAATAAAAGAAAAATAATAAAGAGTTATTGAATAGTTATTTCTAATGCTAAATGAAAATAATTTTATTTGATTATACACCTCTATAGTACACATTTCAATTATTGGATGATCCTTGATAAGCATTTCTTCTACTATAATATATAATAACTTACTGATAACATCAAGTTCAGATTTCATAGAAAGCATATTGGGTTGAAAATTATAATGGATACATGCATTACTTAATACATTGATTAAGCAACATATTAAATAAAGATATTAGTAAGATCGCCCATTAGTTCTTAAAGCATTTCATAAATGTTCTTGCCACTTCTTTCTACAACAAAAAACCTTATTATTAATAAATAAAAAAAATGGAAATGAAGCATACAAATAGTGATTATAATGTGCAAATTGCAAAGCATATACCAAATAATGAGTCAAATCAATGCTTTGTTACATATATGACGATAAATGAGCACAAGAAAACAATATGATGGAATTAGATGTACATATATGTGTTAAAAAGGAATTCAAGGCGACATTAAAGGATAAAGACATTTGTCAATGCTTTTTTGAATCTTATAGCACTTGATTGTAAATTAAGATGAATTGTCCTGTAAATTAATATAGTATACTATAGTATAGTGTTTATAGTATTTAATTATCTCATAAAATATATACAAAATTATATAAAAAGGAAATATAGACTTTTGATCAACAGTACACGTTGATGTCATGCTACATACATGAAATGGAAAAAATAATGCTTACGGATGGGTAAAGACTTACTCGAGCCAGCGCCAAGGCTCAGTCTCCGGGCTGGTGATTGGCGTAGGGAACTAAGGAGACAGAGATAACACAGCAATAGAGGGTTAGTTTTACAAGACTATTAGTTTTTTCGTGTTAGTGTTTGGTACCTTTACACAATGAGAATTCTATTCATAATATATCTTTCTGTATGAGTAGATAAATGTTTGGTAATTTTTTTTTTAAATAGCAGATATTAAAATATACTTTTGTTGGATATTAAAGGATATAAAAGTAAAAATGATATCTTTGAAGGTGTATTTTTCAGATCATACTTTTTGTATTTTCTTCTTTCCAATTAAAATTATCTGTAGAACTAGAACCAATTCTTACTCCGTGCTGTGCTAGCTCTCAATGTCTAATACAATGTCCTTAAAGCACAATTAATACTGTAAATGGCAAGCTTGATTTATAATAAAATGATTTTGTAGTATGTGTCTAGATAGAACGCCTTAAATATTAATGCTAAAACATTGAAAATTTGCTTATTTTAATGTTATAAAAGTATTTACAATATGTTTAAAATCTTATAATTAATTTATTGCAAATTTTCAACGTAATCAAAACATAAATATTTAATTCGAAAAGACACCTTTTTATATTATGATGCCCTCAAAGATATAAATTTCAGTTTAAATACAATGATGATTAGTTTATTCCCACAAGTGCAAAAAATAACATTAAATGAACGAATATTGTATTATATTAAGTTTAGAAGCGATTCGACATTGATTATTTAGATTTTACATTGCAGCAGAGACATAACAAGCTGTGAATGCACCTTGAAGCTCTTACACGTAAGGAATTTCTTCAATGACTTAGAAAATTCACACAAAATTATGTGAATACATAAAATTAGATGAGGACACAATTAGAGATGCACTTTTGATGATGACGACACAATGAATTCTTAATGTGTACAGGTACCTCTGAAGAAATATGTTATTTGTTTAATATGAAGTGTGAAAACAGCTGTGTCAATTACAAATATGAAAAATATATACCATATAATATTTAATTTTATAAATCTTATATATCTAAGTAATATCTGAATATTAACTGTATTAATTATCTGATATTAAAGCAGATTGTTAAACAAGAATAAATAATTTTTCTTTGTTCATAATGATGTTAGTAAAATTTCATATTAATTTTAATATTAAATCTATAAGCAGTAAAGTATTCTGAAACGAAAATTATAATCAAATTTTGTATAGCACATGATTTTATCAATAAAAAAAAAATTGTTTATTAGCGTGATGGTTGGCAATACATTGCAGTAAGAGGTGCAATTTGGTGCATAATTTAGTGAGTCATAGAAATACGAAAGCATAAATTACATCTTCGTTTATGTTACGTGTTATAACGATAGACGTAATTTTGTGCACCCAACAAACACAATCGATTTATGTACATATGTTTTTTCTCATACATCGTTCTTATTTAAAGGATTCAGGATAGTCAGTAGTTAGAAAATTATTAGTATAATACATCGAAAACTCAATCCTTTGCAATATGTGAATTAACAGTGCAACAAAAAGGAGCGACAATAGTGTTAAATTCCCATCAATACGAATTTCCAAATGGACCAAAAATATGAGTGTTAAAAACATGAATAGTTTTTGGACAAAATAGTGTTACAAAAAATATGCATTATTACATACATATAAATATAATTAGAAAAAAGTTGTTGTTACAATAAATTATACAAAGTGTAAAAACTCTTTCAAAGAAAATCTTAGAAATAAAATATTTAATAAAGTATTAAATATCTCTACAAAAGTGAAATTTTGTCATGTAAAAATAATATGAATATCAAAAATAACTTTTTAAAGACGTTAGATGTATTAATGATTACGATGATTGTATAGAATTGATATAGTTCTATGTTTCGACATATGAATATGGAGGAATTGAAAGAAGAAATCAAGATCCTATAACAGGGTATCAACGGAAATTACTTCTATATTCAAATGTACGATATTTTTTTTATAATTACGTAACTCTACAAGCTTTGAGATTTACTAACTTGCAGTCTAATAGCAAATTGAATAAAACTACCGCCATTACTTCTACCATTGATACTTTGAACTTATACTATAGTTAATACTTTAAATAAAGAAATTTAAATAAGAATTCCAATCTTAATCGAGGAAATTTAACGAAAATCATTGACGATCATAAATATATATAACAATAATTATACTTGTGCATAATTGAAAGCATTCGTAGTTATATTCCCAATACTAAAATACCGTATGCTTTTTTGAAATTCACATGAATAATTCTATCTTTAACTCAAGATCGTTTAATGATAAACTTTATGGAAATAATAAAAATATTCTGAGCAAATTAGTACATGCAAAAATATAATACTAAGACTAAATTTTATTATAAATAACACTTTAATAATGTTTTTCCATTCACCTCTTACTGCAGTTTTTTTTTCTTTCTTTTAAATCAATGCTTTCACTAATGCAGCATAGATGAAGCAAAAAATATTCACATACCTCAGCTTTTAATTCTGCAACTTTATCCTGCAATTCTCTGACTCTTTCACTGTCATCTAAATTATTCCTAAGCTCACCTTCTGCGTGCATCTCTTCATTCTAGTAACGAATAAGAATAACCAATGATTTCAATATCTATATGGTAATGTTTGTATTGAAATATTTAAAGAAATTGATATAAATAAAAAGAATAGTACTTTTAATTCAAGAAGAGATATCTTCTGAGTGAGTTCTGCGACTTGTTGCGCATGCTCTGCATCGCGTATCCTAGCCATCATGGCTTCATCCTTCATTTTAGACTCCAAATCGGAATATTTATGTTGTTGCTCCCGCAATTTGGCAGTAAGTTCCTTCTCCCTAGCTAAGGCAGTCTCTAATTCTTCTTTAATTACTTTCCCTCCTTCATCTTGTCGACGAAGTTGATTTGTGGCGACTTGCACTTGCGTTTCAAGTTCCATGACCTTGAGTCTAAGCTCCTTCACTTCTGTCAAGGCTTCCATCTCTCGAATTCTGGTTGTCATTAAATCTTCTTCGAATTTTTGCACTTCATGTCCTCGATTCTCCCAAAACAGAAGCTTCTTCGGCGTGGAATCGCTTGCAGGTTGAGCCTGGGCGGAACGATGCTCCTGTAGATGTCTTTGCCAAGCACTACTCAATTCCATTACTCTTTGCCGAAGATCCTAACAAATTTCTTACATTATGATAAGTTTGTTAAATATATATATATATATATATATATATATATATATATATTACAACTATTACAAACGATCTCGAACGATTTCGAACGACAAACGCGGAATATTCACAATTTCAAACGTGTAAAAAAATGAATTACCTTCAAAGAGAGATTAGCTTCTGCTTCTCTTAGCTTTACGGCAATCAGTTCTTCTTGCAAATGAGCAACAGAATTATCTGGCGTTGATTCGCGCAAAGTCTTTTTATCCTGCTCCAGTTCTTGTATCCTTGCTCTAAGTTCCCTTATCGTTGCATCGTTCTCAGCCTCGTGTAGTCGAACTCTCACTAATTCCTCTTGCAAACATTGTATCATTTCCTCCTTTTGCGACAATGCTTCCTGCTTTGACAAAATTTCATCTAGAGAAGATTGTTTCGACGTGACATTTTCTTCTAGCAGAAGCGACAACGATCTCAATTCTTCATGAGCTTGTTCAAGCTGATGGCTGGTTTCAAGATGCGTGTGTCGGAGAGCTGCTAATTCTCTTTGTACAACAAAAGCAGTTTCCTCCTCTTCCGCTCGAGAAACTTGACCTCTGACTAATCTGTCTGCCAGCTCCGCGGACTCGGCTTCTAGGAGTTCAGTTCTTTGCCTAAGTAACCTATTCTCGGCTCTAAGCCTACGTAGCTCGACCATTTCTTCTTGTTCTTTCATTTTCAAGACGGTATAATCTTTCTCGAGTTTCTTCATTCTCTTCGGGTTTATTTTCATACTATAGGCAAGATTCATGAGGCCATCAGGATCTTTCTCGGCCCTTCCAGGTAATTGTTTCTGAAAGAACTACACACGAAAAAAAGAAAAAGTTATAAATATTAACGAAACGAGACCAGCACGAAGATTGAGCCACACGTGGCAAGAAACATTGTTCAACTATCAAGCCTGCGATGCTTGACCTTTCTTTTTCTACGAGTAAACACAAAAAATTCTATATCTTTATAAAATTCTTATCTACGGATAAGATGTTAGATTCTGATGATAAGGAATTACCTTCAACATGCCTTCCATGTCCAAGCTTAACAAATCTTCCTTGCCTAAGTGCAGCATGGCCAGCGCAACTTTGAAAATAATTTCCATGCCTTCGGATAGAAACACGTCAAAAATGCGGCAGGCCAGCGGTAGGCTGAGCGCTGTGGTAAAAAGCGTAAGAAACCAAGACGATGCGTACATCGACGTGTGAAAACCTTGAGCCGTAAAATGAGCGTGTAACTCGGGATGCGTGTCAGCAACTAAATGTTCTAGCTGATACATGCACACCCCTAATTCAGCCATACTCGGCTTGAACATGTCTCGCAAACGATACTCTTGCATAAGCGCTACCAGTACAGCGAAAGCTTCTTCCTCTGGCATTTGCTGTAACAACAAATTGATATACCCATTTAATTCTTTCATTAAACTCAACGTAATTTATCTCATGTTTTCTTTGCCTTTTTCTTTTTTTTTCTTTTTTTAATGATTATAACTATTCGTTTATAGCCCCCTAATCCCGCTCAAACATTAAAGTGTACCTGCATAAGGAGTAATCCTACAATAAATCCCGAACCTTGACAGTATCCCACTTCACGATCATGAAGACTGTACGCTTTCATAACGTTAAATAGACTCTCCTGACCAAGCCCGTCTTTCTCCTTAAAGAAATCATGCTCAGGATACGTTCTGGCTATATCCCTCCTGATTATCCTTTCGCATGCTGACGTAGCCTTGATATACTCGGCGAATTGCTTTTTCACAGGAGAGTCATGAGCACCACTTAATAATTGCCAAACAATACCTCTGCAATATGAACATGAGAATCAGTTTTTCCACTCATTGTAATTGTGTTCCTTATTGATTCTTGTTGAATTTAAAGAGCTACACAGATCATCCACAGTTGCTAATAAACTTGAGAAATTGAAGCTAAAGAGCTTTGATTACCTAAAATGATGAGGTATTCCCTGGCGTACTAATTCTTTGACGAACTCTTTCCTCTTCTTCCAATGATAATCCCAATCAGCGACGATGTGACCCCATAGGGTCCACGTATTCTCTTCACCATCAGCTGAATTGTGGCGTCGGGGTGCAGCATCGCCGTTTCCTCCGCTGCCCCCCGACGCCACGGACACCTGAGATGTGTCGGAACCTTTTCTACTGTGATTACTTTGGAGCGAGTTCAACGACTTTGCATCCGATTCGATAAGCCTGTTATCAATTACATGAAATTCTTTAAATATGAACTTTACATTAATGAAATCTCATTAAAGCGCTTTTTGAGTGGTAACATATGAGACATCCGATCACGTTGATTAAAATAACAAGCTCACTTTTTTCACTAACACCGAATGAATTATACGTAAATCAAAATATATTGACTAATTAGATTTGAATTCTGTAATTGTATTCTTAAATTCAATTAACTTTCAATTTTCAAATTCGAATTAACCATGATGTACATACATGAAAATTGAGTGATACTGTAAATATACTAAATAATATCATTTTTACCAACAAATGCCAGTTCTCTGTATAGTTCTTAAAATAGTAGTAGCGTCACAATCATACAAAATTATATTTTCATATGTTACAACCCAAGATTATAACTAATTGATGCAAGAGTATATATCTTCTTCTTTAAACGTGTGTGCTAAGTATCAGTTAAGTTTCAGAAATGGAATAGAATGGAAATGTAAAAATACAAAACAAGCAGGATCGTCAAATCGATATAAAAACATTCATAAATGAAAGATCTCGTATTGTAAGCAAGAACTAAATACAAAGAACGAAAAACAATTGAAAATCTAGATATTATCTTTTACAATTATTTCATGAATCTCTCTCTTGAACGGAAATTCTACTTCTGAAGTTTACAATTATTCATCACTCAATGCCAACGCTCATTCACTTGTTATTTTGAGCTAAATAGAAACATACTTCTCCCCCTTTTTTTTGGATATAAAAATATATAAATTGTAAGAAAGCGAAATTATCCAATATATTTAAAATAGGATGAAATCTTTGCCCTTCCCAGTTTAAATGAGATATATTTCTTAGAAATGTTTCTATCCATCCCATTTAAGCTACTCCTCGTTCTCATTCACAATCAACTGATCCTGTAGTTATACTGAGTCACGCATTAACATACATAATTGAACATATATAAGCAGTATGTCTGAAGCACGACTCGCTTTGCACATGCAATGTTGTTGAACGTTAGTCAGCGCGACGATTCACCTATTGGCTTCCTCCAGCTTAGCTAATAGAGCCAGCTCGTCGGTGGGTATTTCCTGCGACGAGTTTATCCTCTCTTCCTCAGATGAGATCAGCGGTGTGCTCGGAAGTATCTTGCTGGCCTGGCTGTTGTTCTGAGCGGTCTGGTGTACCGTGGTGCATAAACACAATACGCTCATCACCTGCGGTCCATAACGTGATAATCCTAATTGTCCAGCTGCCTGCTTCTCCTGACCCCTGCAAAATCATTATTGTCTCGTGTCAGGTGATGTAACACAGAAATGTTATATACGCGCGAGCCTTTCGCAGATCAATCGCTGTTACCATTTTTAGAACATCCTGATATAGGCTGGTTCTCTTGACAATTTTTTCACAATTTTTTTACAACTAGATTTTTATCTGAAAATACAAGACTGCCTTCCATGACATTTAACGCGTGATCTTAGGTTTCTTTAATTGCGTGCTCTAAAAAAATAAGAATAAGAAGGAAGTGGTGTTCACTTGAGGATAAAAAGAAATTTTTGATCCAAAATTATGCACAAGCTGTCCTGCTCATTTTAAATAAATAAACGTAAATAATAGATGATACACATGGTTTAAATAAATATCTAAAATAATATAAAATATTATTAATTATTTGTTAATTAAATATTATTGAAAATTTATATTTTCTATATTAATATTATTAAAAATTTATTAATTATCTAACAAAAGATAATTAATATCTATAGTAATATACACTTGTAAAATACAAAATGCGCCATGCACAGAGATTTGTTCGAAGTTGGAAAAGAAAAGCGTGTAATTTGAACTATTATTTTCTGTTTCCATTTTCATTCCAATTATTCATCTACGCAGCCGGAGAGATCGTCGATAAGGTGTATCTATATATCACACCTTTTCAACCTTTTCATCGTGGAAATTAATTAACGAAAAAAGAAGAAGAAGAAAAAAGAAAAAACTAAAAAAAAAAAAGGGAGGAAAGTGTGAAAATATCTCGCTAACGAACCGGCTATAACATCGATTTATATATTTCCTTGTATTAATTGTTCGCCGTTAAACAAGATATCGTTTCATGGAAAATTAATGGGGCTCGAGTGGCGATGAGTGGATTCCATCGACTTCCAATTAAAACTTCAACTCGCGTGCTTCCCCGATTCTCTATTTCACGTAGAAGTTTCGACGAAATATTCACTGTACGCACGCTTATTACAGACAAATATTATTTAAAAGCAATCTGCACGAAACAAAGTAACAATTGAAAAATATTTATTGCAGATAAGTATTGTGATTTAAAAAATACCGATGTTGATTGAATAATTGCTCGAAAAATGAGTCGAACGTTTCATATTTCGATTGATTGGATGAATGTAACTTCTCTAAACCAAAAAATTTCAAACTTTCCATTCAAAAGTCTCGGAAGACTAAGACTATATTTATTTTAAAAGTGAGCGAATTAAATAACATTTTTCTCGGTAAAGAATCTGTATGAAAATGTGTTTAATGTATCTGTATAAAAAATACAATTAAAATTTTATCATAAATAAAAGGTATTCGTGCAATCTTAGAGAAATTTAAAGAACAAAAAACAAAATAGAATGCACATTATATGCACAAAAGTATATGAAATATCCAACGCACCGTTATATTACAATATTTAATAGATAAAACGTTCGTTCCATTTCTATTACAAAGATAAAATTGCGCAAAGGTCCGCAGATCTAGTAACAGACATTATAAGAGTTTCAGAAGTTAATTAAAGCAAATCATTTTACATTAAAAATTTTAATCACTGGTGTCGTACAAATATCTTGTCAAAATTTTCAGTCAACGGTACACAGTTTACCTGTGACGATATTATAATGACTAAATCGTTCCATTAAGTGAAAATTTCGATAATGAAATTGGCATTTGCACGGGGCAAATTGTTTTTAATGAGAAGTGACTCTTACATTGATTGGCTTCTGAGCCAATATACATACACACACATATATATACATACATATATATATATAAATTATTCCTATGCTCTTCTTGAACATAGTCCAACGTTCATCAAAGAATCCAATTAATCCTTCTACCTTTTCGTCGTTTTATTTCGTGTCCATCGCGCCGCCGCTGGTGCCAGCAAACCACGAAGAACCATCGAAAAAATTTCTCGTCCCCTTTACACGCGAAACTTGCGCCGATCGGTAAATCGACCTTTCGATCAGCCAAATTACTTTCGATTTTCCCGCGGGGAAACGTTCGCCGCAGTGCTCGATTTTCTAACCATTTTCTCGGAGAGTATTTCACCTACATGGCTCGAAGGCATCTTTCTCTCGGAATAGCTACTTCCGGATCGAGTAGGTAGGCGTGTTTCTACAAGAAAAAATGAATTCAAGGCATCTTTCACGACAACCGAGCCGTACCACCGTGTTGCGAAATTTTTAAGCTTGATTTTATTAACCACTTGCGCTGGGTCGAGAATTGTTTGTCCCAAAATTGCAATATTTTCTCGGCCTTTAAGTACGACATTTTAAATACGACCCAGGCAAAACAAACAATAAATTTATTAGTTCTCAGTAATTTCGAATTTCCTCAAACAGAGAAACGACGAATTGTTGTATCTCGGTGTTGGTCACTCGTTATGGTCCGCAATCAGTTTTGCCAGCGCAAAGTGGTTAAGGACGAGATGTTTCGAATTGAAATTAATAACTTTTGCAATTGAAATGCAATTGAAAAACGAATATTGAGATGACGAGAAAACGAGAGGATTGTTTTATAATGGAAATTTTAGGGGAAAGAAAAAATTGAAATGCTGCGATGACGCGAAATACTGTAAAAAAAAAATTGATCAGGAACGAAGGTTTTTCTACGATTAAATCGGAACTGTGGAAAATTGTCAAAATATGAGAAATTGAACTTTCTGTCAAATTTCCATCCTAGACAAAACGAATGCATTTTATTTGAAATCTGCGGAGCAATCCTACGAAGTGAGTCATGCAGTTGTCTAAGGTCTAATCACAACTTTATCCTTGAGAGCGACGTTTCTCTAGTCGATCGAAGAACTTCACAGTTTCTTTTTTAACTAGGAAAAGTTTTAACCACTTGCATTAAGATCTGCTATTAATTTTCCTTGAAATATTTCAAAGTTAAATTCTTTTGTCCCCTTGTTTCTCTTTGTCAACCAACTTCGATTATTTGAACTTCATTCACACCTACCATCGTACAACTATTATCATCGACAAATTTATTTGTTTATATCTCTGCCATCACTACATCTTTGTCATTTAATTTTTATTTAAATTGTAACTTCACGATATGTACCGTTTAACTTTCTCAAACAATCATAATCTATATCTTCATTATTTTTTTTTATTTCTGCGGATGTACATTTATCAAACAACATCTTTTCTACAAATGGTCCAAGTTATTTTTTAACATCCCAATTACAATTTATATCTTTGCTAATTTATATTTTTATTAATTTATATCTTTAATAATTTATATTTTTATTAATTTATACCTTTACTAATTTATGTCTTTATTAATTTATATCTTTACCAATTTATATCTTTATCAATTTATATCTTTATCAATTTATATCTTTACTAATTTATATCTTTATTAATTTATGTCTTTACCAATTTATATCTTTACTAATTTATATTTTTACCTTTACTAATTTATGTCTTTATTAATTTATATCTTTACCAATTTATATCTTTATCAATTTATATCGTTACTAATTTATGTCTTTACCAATTTATATCTTTACTAATTTATATGTTTACTAATTTATATTTTTATTAATTTATATCTTTACTAATTTCTTTTCTCTACTTACAATTTTATTCGTGTATGTTTATCATACAAGAAAATGATTGGTGTGTTAGATGATTTCTCGACGTTACGTGCGCCTCGAGTTTTCCAGTTGTGCCCGAAGCAAAAGCAGACGCGCAACAGCAACAAAAGGTCAAGAAGAAAGCCGGGCAATTAGCGCGTGCGAATGAATTAGCGAACGAATGTAACGCGCGAAACAACTCGTGGCAACGTGCCATATCATCGGCCACGAAATGGTATAATATATGTTTCTCGGTACTCTGAATTTTACGATGGAATTTTAAGTGTGCACGAACATCTGCGCGAGGGAGAGCCGCTTCAGTAGTCCCTTGGGTTCTCTCCATCGATTGAAAACGATGTTGCTAAATTAATAAATGTGCACAGGCAATAAATTTGGTCGTAAACGTATCATGATATTACACAGAGGAATAAATAATTACGAAAAGAAAAATATACATGCGATCAATGTTACTACATGATACTATACGATAGATATCCCTAAATTGACATAACTAAATCAAATGATTTTTATAACTTTTGAGATACTGGCATTTACGAGTTGCGCGTGCCATTACAAAGAAAAGAAAAAGAAAAAAAAACAATTACTGTACAGTTTCGTTCATTTTCAAGCAAGTTGCAACGTTTCAATCTTCTTTTTCGCGTTTCTGAAGTTGCAGCTTATAAGCGAGCAAATGACATAGTGTGTACTGGGTCATTTATCAGAAGTACAGTGCCATACAAAAGGCTGCTTTCACATGCTAATGAGAAGGAAGTTCATATGTTTCCTTATCTTACAATGCAATTAACATAAATTAGCGTGATGAATCACGTGGTGTTCATTATGAAAACATTATCTCTGTAACAGTGTCTATTCTCCCTTTTAATTACTTTATTTATTACGAGATTACAACATTATCGTACTGTAAGAAATGAATGATGTATCACTTTGATCATTCTAATTTCAATATCTTTCGAATTCATTTCCATATTCATTATTCTCACGCTTGTTGCCAATCTAATGTGTTGTTCAACTTCAAACAAATATAGATTAATGTAATTTATGTAAATGCATTTTATCTTTTTAACGCCTCAAAATCGAAATTACTAAAGAATTATTAAAGAAAGATGATCAAACAAGTTTTATAAGTTGAATTGTTTGTGTCATGCTACAAATGTAAAATATCACACAAAATAATGACGTCTGTAAGAAAAAATGGAAAAATTCTTCAAGTAACAAATAAATAACAAATTCAGACACTGATATATATATACCCGAAATATATATTTCGTATTTAGTATGACCATGAAAAATTAATCAATCAATTAAAAAAAAAATAATAATAATGACAGAATAAAAATAAAATTACAGAAATCTACCAACTAAATTACGCGTATACGAATCAAACAAACTGTACACGAGATCTTTCAAAATTTCTCACCGCACGAAGAGCTAAAAACTATACGATTCTTGTTTCCCATTCCCATTTCCAGTTATATCATCAGAGATACATGTATGTACATCTACTACTAGACATCCTTCGGGGCTCTATGGCATAGAAGATTCACGTTGAAATAATTCTAAACTCTCTGGGAACAGAACCAAGGTAAAACTCGCGTGATCACTGACCCATAGTTCCCACCTACGTTCCGTTTCGTTTTCACTCGCAAAAGTGTAACAAATTGTAGGTATGGCCGGACTTTTGATCGTATATCCGAATAAATCTCACGTCCTACATTCACGTCAGAGAACATAATACATCTGTAGCTGCCAGACACGAGAAATGTCCATTACAAACTACGATATGGTTTGTAATTACTCAAAGAGTAGCGATTTTTAACAGTACGGTGTAATATTTACTGAGATTATTTTTAAATAATATTTACTAAGCTTATTTTTAAATAATATTTACTAAGCTTATTTTTAAATAATATTTACTAAGCTTATTTTTAAATAATATTTACTAAGCTTATTTTTAAATAATATTTACTAAGCTTATTTGTAAATAATATTTACTAAGCTTATTTTAATAGAGCGCAGCTTTTGCTACGTGTAAGCATTTTGCAATTATTAAAAGATAAACGCATATGCGACATTACAATATTTTATAAACTCCATGAAATTGGTATTTTTTTAGCATCGTCAGGAATATAAGGCACATTCCATATTCACCGATAAAATTCCAAACTCGGAAGTGATATTAGCGAGGTCATAGATTACTATAGTATCTTCCACTACGTGACAAAAATTTGAAGTGTTCAATTTCATTTTTCTACCCTATATTCCGCAGGGATTAATGACAAAATTGAATCAAATTGAAAATTAAAAATTAAGAAATGTGATTGACCTAAAAACCTAAATTACGGCTGCCAATGTACAACGATACCAGTTTCGTTAATTTGTGGAAAAAAAAATTATGCACACTACAAAGCTACGTGATCAATGAGGCAGAATTTATACTAGATATATTTCACGATCGATTGTGATTCCCTTTGTTTGAAAAATGTCTGACAGCATAAACGCAGATTGTGTAAAGATCCTCTGCGTTTCATATATAGAGTTCTGTAATCAGTTTTCTGCCCGATACACAAATGCAATAATTTAATGAGTCGAATGTACCGAAGGATCCACGAAGAAAATCAACTGTAACGAAGAAACCTGTTCAGTATCACTGCCGACTGGCTACGATGATGCGATTGTTATAAATATATCGAAGCTCGATGACTTCAGAGAGTTAATTCTCAAACTGTTAGAAAAATCAATTTTTAAACGATGCAACGAAATATACGTAGATTAATATATATATATATATATTATAAACATAAATATTACAATATAAATATATTTATATATTCTGATCGACAGGGAGAGACATTTGTAATTGTTAGAGAAGTAAAATTTAACATACAATAAATTCCTTAGTTCCCCCATTTCGCGAGAATAGAGTCTAGAATTCGTGAATATTTCCCACTAGAATTTCGCTGTTGCGAGAATAAAATTCGTGTGAAATTCAAAAATTTGTCTCTTTCAAAGAAATTTAATTATCTCCTAACGCAAGATATTGCCCAATTCAATCTCGAGGAAAAGTATTAGACAATTGTAAAATAAAATGTCCTACTGTTTCATCCTCAAAATGAAATCTTGCAATCTTCAACCACTCTCGATCCATTGTGCACGTACAATCCTTAATTCCAACCAAAAACTCTAGTTTTATATCAATCTAACGAGCATGTAATCGTCCAAAGCACAATTACGTAAACTCTGAGATCTTTTCGCGTAATCTCGTAGAACTTCGTTTAATTTAATCTTCTAAACACCCCCAAAGAAACCTAAACTCATCTACTTTCCAACCACTTCTGATCCATTGTACAAAACATCACTGTAATTATGATACAATGTTCCAAAAGGTGAGTCTACATATGCGAGAATAAGTCAAAAAGAAAGGATAACAATTTGTCACTTGAGACTTGGCTCGCAAGAAAATAGAATTATTTTTGAGATCCAACTCAACTTTCTATCATTCTAAAGGAGTCTGAACTAAATCCAAACGTACCAACACAATGTTTCCAATGTTTCCTCTAATTTCTTTAGCACACGTGCTCTTTTAATTTCCTTTTCAAAATTCTATGTGCAATAATCTGATCCAAATTCAAATCCCAAGGAACACGATAAACATGAACTCCGAAACTGTTCGCTGCGAATTATTTTCTGTGACTTTGTCCGATCCATCCCAAAGGAACTCTTCCATTAACTGAACCACAAAAGTCCTTCCCTTCCACTCTTGAAATCGCTTTTCAGGCATTACACGCATTCACACTTTTATACTCCTCGAATTTATGTCTAAACAAAAATTCCATTAAGGCAAGAAACACAAGATGCCTCTGAAATTGTGGTATAACATACAAAAACGTGATTTTCAAGGTAAAAGTATGAAATAATTAATAATTCTTGCAATTAATATTCTACGAAATTTTACACTCCATTCATCCTGCTATGTCCTTTTGATCATCTTTTATACGAGTAATGTTTTCTCAACAAAATAGAATGATTTCTCGTTTGAATTTTTCTCTGAAATTTCCGTTTTTGTTCGGTCAAATAAGGGTAAGATAGAAATATAAAGTTTAGAAAAAAAAAAAGGGAAAAAAATCAGAAACGAAGAATAAAATTTGTTTCTTTTCGAAACAATAGAATTCGATTCCCTCGAAAAAATACCTTGTTCTAGATATTCGACATTTATTTCCTACCTGATCGCCAATTAGCCAAATTTAATTATACTTGACCAAACTCGTTTCTCCTCTCCCCCCCCCCCCAAAAAGCGAAGCTCTCGTCTAAAAATACCCCATATGTACCTCTGCTCTTTTCGACTTATTCTCACGTGTTTCCCCTGATTTTCAAACCATCGTCTCAAACACGATTACGTAAACTTGAAAATTTCCTCCCCTTTGAGATCACCGCCGTATCTTTCTGCCTTCGTCCTGCCATACGTGAAATGAAAAAAAAAAAAAAAAAAAAAAGAAGAAGACAACATTAACATCGATGAAAGAAAGTGATAAAGTGAAAAGCAAGAGGTAGAGCTGAAAATCGTTCACTGCGACGAAACGAGCGTAGATACCGCAGATCTAGACCAGAGAGGACGAGGTGATCGAGATCAAACGGTGCGGACAGGTGTGGACGATTCGCTCTGACCGGTTTATATACTAAATATCGCACGATATCACACAGATAGATAACAATTGGTCTCGAATGCAGTCGCGGCACGATTGTCACTGACAAGGGGCAGCCGGGGGGTTAATTGGCCAATCGTCGATGTTGATTTTATCTCGTTCCCTTTTCCCGATCGAACTGGCACAGTAGGATCGCTAAACACGTACTGGAAACGTATACGAAACGGTTTGAGGGGTCGATGGAGCCCGCGCAGGCCAGGATGCTCCACATGCGCAACCGACCTCTCTTCCTCTTCTCTTCTTTGGTAACGAGAGAGAGTAAATAAAAGGACCTACGCGTTCCGGCGAGCGAAACGACGACAAATTTTCTATGTTTCTCTGCGTTCTGGGTTCTGTTGGCGTCGTGGATGATCGATGGATGATTTTTGTAGGAGTCGGAGGGGGATCGATTTGTTAGTCCGTATAAAGACAATTATTATGTATGAGATATATTAAAAATAATTAACCCGTCATAGACAACCTGTGTCGTTTACGATCTAGATGAAATTTCACTGGATATTGACATTTCTTCAAAAAGGAAAATTTTATTTTCCGCCGGAACGTCTCTCGAGGATTTTACTTGAAAATTTTTTATCGTAGAATGTGCTTTCTTGTTGTACTCGTTTCGAATCATCTCAATATAAGAATTTCTGTTAAATTTGTAACTCGAGTGGATTCGAAACTGTTCTGCATGGTTTCTTCAATGAACTGTGATCGAAATATTGGAGCGATCCACGATTACGGGAGTATTAAAGTACGATGTCGGAAGATCGATGAAATTATTGAACTGTTGGGGAAAATAAACGAGCTATCCAAAAAGAAAAATATCGAAATATTAATACAAGTGTATAATTATATATAACATATGAAATCGAAAGAATATCGCAAAAATATCACAAAACTGAAAAAAAAGCATATGTAGAATAGTTGCAGCTTTCGATGTTAAAACATCAAAAAAAAAAAAAATTGAGATAGAGTAGAAAATTTAAAGCGATACTCAATTGGGGGAAAAAAATTGCAAAAAGAAATCATTTCTCTCTACTTTAAACGTTTGCCGACCTAAATATTCGTCCTCAGCCTCATATCTTTATCTATAGCTATTTTGTTTCACTCTATGGTCATTAATGGATTAATAAAAATACTACGTAATATGTGTTGCGACACAATTTTCAATTTTATCGATATCCAGGATATGTTTATAAAAATAAATTCTGGCGATGTTGTTAAAGTTCGTAGAAAAAAAGATACGGCGGTTTTATTAACTTTCTCGATCCATAATTAGAGTTCCAACGTTTCGCGCATAGGGGGCTCGTGATTTGTAACGAGAAATAAAAGTCGAAAACATTCTTTAAATTTAGATTTAAAATAATATCTCAAGAACGTTGAAATATCTAAATTTATAAAAAAATTGAAATTGAAGGTTAAATTCAGAAATGTTACATTGCATGAATATCGTACACAGTGTGTGCATGAAAAGATCCAACGACGTGTAATTATCGTGATTTAATAACGACCATGCAGTTGTTAAACGTGTAACTAAAGGAACCCTTCCCTAACAAGGCCAAGAAGAAACACGAAATACGATGAAGTACCTCGACGAACTGAATCCAAAGTGGGGAATGGCAGAAAAAGCGCGTACGTGCTCGTGCAAGGCGCAATTACACGCGGAAAAAGCAACGGAGCCTTTCACCGATTTCTGTTTAACGAAACAAATTCATTACAGTTGGCCATACTGGTTAACAAAACTGTTCGAACACTTGGAGAAATATTTTTATCACTATATCTGACGTGGGGTGTATGGAACATTCTCGACTTCATTAGCAGTAAAACTTATATTAATGGGGAAAATTTGAAACTTGAAGATATATGTACGCACGTGGCAGTAAACAGTATAGAGGTTACAAGATATCCAACGCAAGTATGTATTTTAAGCAGAGATATATTTCAAACAATCAATTGTTCGTTGTACTGATGAGTGTCAATATACTATACTTAAACTTCTATATAAATCTTCAGATTGATTTCAAATTTTATCAGCAGTTGGCAACCATGTCTCATTATGGTGCTAACGAAATCTCAAAATATTTTACACATACAACTTTAAGTGCGTGTGAAAGTTTTGTACGGCAAATGTTCAGATACTTTTCTAAACTATTGTATTCTACATTCTAAAGTATTCGATCCACACCCGACACGTTACAACGGATTTTTGTGCTCGTTACAATATGTTTTCCCAATTGTTCCGAAAGGATGAATGACGGATCGCTTTACCGTTACGGTTACACAACCTGTACGCGGTTGTATACGCGGAAAGCAATCGTCCAAATGCATGTGCAAACAAAGCGATCAGGAAACGGGAGGAAGGGGAAGAAAGCACAGTCGTTGCACATTATGGAATGCGATGATTTGAGAAAAAAAAAGAAAGGAAAAAGAACTTCTACGCACGATTTCAGCAACTCTAAATTCCAGTGAGAATCACACCAATCTAGGTGAAATGTAAAGTTTCACGAAATTGATTTTAGGAAAAGAAGAAATAATCTTTGTATTAAAAGACTCAGTTTTACTTTGAACCTGATATAAATCAAAATTTCGAAACGTGTTCTATTATCGTTAGATTGGGTAACTGAGGAGAAGACAATGATTCTCACATTCTTTGTTTCAATTTTGGTCACATAGATATAGATTGCAGATGTTTCAGTGCTTGTAGCTTCAGATTTTTATACATGCAACTAACAGAATGAAATCTAAACAGAAATTCGTTTCATCCTCTAAATATTACAATGTAAATGCCTTATCTTGCATATATCTTTCATTTATATTATGTGCATTCTGTACATTTTTTACAAATACATAAACATTGGCAATTACATTATACATTTCTGGTTTTTAGAGATGAAAATTTACTGTTATACAGTGACTGTATTTATTTTATCCTTGTATTTCTTTATTAATTTTCACACATCATTTTCATAATGTCAAATTTGTCTATTAACTTGCATTAGTAAAATTTTTTTACTTATATTACTATTAAATTTGACATATTTTAATCTAAATTCATTAATATATATGTATATGCTACAATAAATACAATAATACACCAATACCTTTCATAGCAACAAACTTAAAGTTCTATGCATTCATTTTGAATTTGATATGCAATATATAAGGTGTCTACAAAAACTTCCATTAAATATACAAACTAAGCAAATGCAAGGCATTTAAATTTTTCATTTATATGAAATTTAAAAATACAATAATAAACAAAATGTACATCTATAAATCTAAATAAAAACAAAATTATGTCAACAAGATTGCATAGTTGAACTCGTTTAAACTAGTTTAAGGTTAAGTAAAGTGTGTAATAATAATAATTTAAAATATTAAAATATTAAATATTAAATTATTATTAAAATATTATTAGAGTATTTGGGTAATTTTACCTTTAAGTAAACATGACTACGTTGAACACCTCAACGAAAACATAGGGTTCAGCATCTATTTGTTATTTAAAAGCGTACTTATATCTCGAAATTAATCATTAACAATATCGTCTCAACACGATTCTACTTCAATTCTTTTGAAAAAAAAAACATGAAAACACAAAATGTAAAATGTAATCTGTTCAACTTGAAATTCACATGATAGAAGAAATAAATATTTCCAACGTGGTATCATTAATCGTTATTGCACACGCACTTTATTCACGTTGTTCCGTTTCCCAGTCAGACGAAATGTAAATCGATGATAGAAAGGCAAAAATAAAAAAAAAACGAGAATACAAATACGACGAGCCAGTAACAGGTGCCCAACAATAAGGATAACGAAAAAAGGAAAACTGTCAGAGTGGCACTTGTCCATATTAACAAACTGTCAGGCGAAACGAAATCACGACAACCATCTGTTCCTGATACTCGTTGCAATTATCGTAAAGCACATACCTTACGCGCGATTAATATTCCATATGCTGCTTACGAAATAAATCACACACTAGGAAAATTGTATTTCGTGTCACTAAAACCGTATACGATATTACTGTAAGGCTAAGAAGTACGTACGCGGCTGTCACCACTTAAAATTGTCATCACGATAGATTCGTTCGTGTACACTGTTGCCAACATTTCAAATGTTACACTTGCACGGTAGATGTTACGTATCTGCTTGATACATCACGAATATAGCCGCGAAACCATACTAATATTTCTGACGCGAAATCCAAATGTTATAAAACAACGATGTTTTAATTCGCACTACTCCGATTTTGTATTTAATATCATATATTATACAATACTTTCATTACAGAACTTCAATATGTCTTTTATCAAACTGATTGTTCGATATTACATAAATAAATTTAAATTCAAAAGTTAGAAGTTCCACCGCTACGTGGTGATAGTGTTTCAACGTACGTATATAAAACGATCAAATTTTAGTTTGTAAAAAGAAAGTTAATCAAGAGGGTTAACTTGTGGACAAAATTATTCGTAAACGTAGCTAGAAGTTTGAATAAAAATCGATTCGTTAATTACAATTGTTACATGTCCTTTTATTACGTAGGACAGATACTCTGAGTCTACTGGCATCTATTCAAGATGTCAGATCTATTCTATACATTATCTATGATTTTACATTTGTAAATAAAAAGTATTATTGTTATGAGTACATTATACTACATTATAACTATATACTACATTATAACAAATATGTATCAACTTCATTATTGAGAATAAGAAGAAATAATTCTTTGAAAATGTCATTAAGAAAGTTTATGCATCCAAGGAATAAATATAAGAAAGTACCAGACTTTAAAGAACTTGCTTTATTATATTCAGAGTTCCGTAATATTGCAATTGTGGTAAGCTACATATTTCAATACCTATGTTTATTGTTATTTTATTTTTTCATGCAAAATATAATGTGTATATTTGTTTAATATATAGAATTTAACAGGCAAGATAAAGATTGATTTCAAAAATGAAGAAAGCCTGCGAGTACTTACAGAAGTATTGTTGAAACATGATTTTAATCTGGAAGTAAAAATACCTGCAAATAAATTAGTACCAACATTGCCATTACGCTTAAATTATATTTTATGGATTGAAGATTTAATGAAACATGCTTCTTTCCACGAAATGAAAGAAGTTATTGGTGTAGATATTGGTAAAATAAGAATCAAATAACAATAAAGTATAATATTAAAAAGAATTTTTAATGGCAACAATCATACTTTTTTAGGTACTGGTGCAGTTTGCATTTATCCTTTATTATTTGCAAAAATGTATGGAAATCAAATGATTGCTACAGAAATTGATGAATCAAGCATGCAAACAGCTGTTCAACATGTTGAAAATAATAATTTACAAGACATAATAAAAGGCAAATTAATTATGTATTATATATTAATTATGTATATCATATAATACAATATTAACTATATATATTACATAATATATATAATTAAAATTGCATATTTCTTATGTTTAAATATTATTTTACAGTATGTAAAGTAGATGAAAGCACAATATTGAAGGAAATTATAAAAGAAAATAACGTATTTCATTTTACAATGTGTAATCCTCCTTTTTTTGAAATAGAAGGATTATCAGAGAAAGTAATAAAGCGACTACCACCAAGAAATGCTCCAACTGGAAATAAAGTTGAACTTACAGTTGAAGGTGGTGAAAGAGCATTTGTAACACAAATGATTGAAGAGAGTATAGAAATTAAAGACAAAGTAAAAATTTATACTACTATGTTTGGTAGAAGAAGTAATTTATTATTTTTATTAAAATTTCTAAAGAAAAAAGATATAGAAAATTCAACATGGACAGAATTTTGTCAAGGACACACAAAAAGGTGACTGCATCTTTTTAAAGACATCTTTCAGATTTCATGTACTTACGAATTTTTAATTTTGTTTTTTTATAGATGGGGACTGGCTTGGTCATTTCTACCCAAAGATGTTATTAATTTGACAAATGCACCTGTTATTCGGAAAAGTGGAGATTACATTACAAAATTGTTAAGAGAACAACGTCCAACAGAAATACAATTCCCAATGAGACATAAATTTTCTTCTTTTGACAACTTTGTTAATTTTTTAGAAGAAATACTGGAACAATTACAAGTAATATTATACTTATACTTTTTGCAATGCTTTTACATTTATTTTGATTTGACGATTTTTTATATAGATACAAATCAAGGAATTAAATTTGCCAATTGACGACTTTAATGGTTGGTCGTGTCAACTAATTGCAGAAAATGATACGTGGTCACATGCACGTAGAAAACGTCGATTAGCTCAAAGATTAATGAATCAATCTGCGGATCATGACACAGAATGTACAACTGTAATAAATGATAATGCAGAAAATCCTGCGGAAAAATTATTAAAGAATAACTCAGGAGATAAAAATGAACCTTTGTTAATATGTAGCTTTTTTACTGAAGTAATCGAACATGAAGAAGCTGAAAATGACGATGTAAAAATATCTATAATCTACGAAAAAGGAACTGGTGGCAAGAATGCCTTAGAAATGTTTCGACAATATTTAATAAATAAATTGGATGTTAGAGAATATTTTCAGAAACAGCATGAGAAATCAAACAAAAAGAAGAGAAAACGATTAAAAACAAATAAAATTGAAATAAATTCGGAACAAGTTGAAAATTCGCTTAAGAATAATACGGAAACCGTTTAATATGTGAATTTAGGTTCCATAGAAAATAATTTATTTTATACGTAAATTTTATGAAATTATATAACAGGTAACATATATATCAAGTATTCAACTTTATTTATAATGAATAATCCTTACTAACTAGTATTCTTTATCGTACAGTTTGACTAACAAGTGCAGTATAATATCCATGTTATAAAGTATACAAACTTTAAACAAAAACTATTAAAAACTTTTTACTTATTCGTCTTTCATTATCATCATATTCATATTATCGATGTTACTATTATTATCATTATTATAAACATAACTTAAAACACAAAATAATTTTTTTTATTTAAAACAAAGGTCAACAGATTATCGGTACCATTTCTCAACCTGGTTCTTGTGTGGTAATGTAATAAAATTTCAATATAACATGTTTAACATTCGTTTTATAACGAATATTATTTGATAAAGATCAACAAATCAGTAACAGATAATTTTCAATATTTATAATTCTAGAACTAACTGCAGTATTTCTAATAGTAATTAGGAAATTGACGCTACTTCTATAATATATTGATTAATGAGTCATTTTTGATAACCGTTCTTAATGATCATGAAGTGTAAAAGCACACTTGTTATACCATGCTTTTCCTGCCACCACTAATTATTGTTTTCTTTCTCGCGTAACTGGAAATTCTCCTAAATATAAAATTATTTTCAGATTTCAATCCTCACATAGGGTGACGATAAAACAACGGTGATAAAAAGATGGAAAAAAGCTTTTTACGTGATGTATACAGTATAAAAATGAACACAACTGTATGAATTTGTCTTATTGAATACAATACAAATATTGTTCATTATTGATTTCCATGTAATTTCAGTTTTACCTATAAGTATTTGTATCGAATTCAGAAAGATTAATCTCGGATTAATAGTATCTACAAATGAAAAACAATTACATATATGACTCCAATATGTATCGATGGCAACTAAAATGGGGAAGTGACAGCGATGCTTAAATGGCACAAAACAATGATTTTGAATATGTAGTAATAAAAGAGCCTATCAAAAGTGTAGAAAAAAAAACAATTGACTTATATTCTACGATAATAAAGTCCATTATTCGTTTTATAGATAATTGCCGTAGCATTTTAATTTCACTGATACAATACGTTCCATTTGAGTTCCGGCATCAATTGTGCAATATGCTGGAACAAATACTAGTTTATTGTTTGTCGATTAATAGAAGTATAACGTATGCAAAATCCATAGTTATTATCGTTATGAAATAGAATTAATTGAGTTTTTAGAAAAAACACGATAATATTAGGCGACATAAATTGTTGTTTATGATTTTACCAAAAAATACTTTCTCTCTGTTCGATTAAGTTCGTAAATCCAATCACGAGTAAAATTTGTGACAAGCATACGCGCTAAGGCAATGAATTTTTTTCATTTAGAATTATTTACATAATAGAAAATCAATTCAGTCAAATAAATTTTGTAACTTGACGTATTGTACTTGAGCATCGCGAGCATTAGGAAATCTAGCTCTTTCGAAAAGTTTCAGCTATGCTGTCGTTGATCGCCACCACTATAAAAGTTCGATTTTGGTAGCACTTTATAAATGTATGTACGATACATCAAATAACGATCTTTATCTCGAACAAACACTTGTCATTTTCATTTTATCCCAATCAGTTATATATACCGTACTCGCGTTACTCTTAAAAACGCGGGCAGGGAAAGACTAGGATTTAAAAAAAAACTACTAAGTATCGTCAGCGGTTTAAAACAAGCTCAGCTCTCTGCTACTACTGATTCTAACATTGTCTTATTTTCCTCCAATTTTTTCAATTCTTTCTGTACTTCCACCTTCTTCTCTATCTTCTTATTCTCTTTTTCGTCTTTTTTATTCTCTTTCTCTTCTCTTTTGCTTTCTTTTTCATTCTTTTTATTTTCTTTCTCCTCTTTCTTATTTTCTTTCTCTTCTTTCTTATTTTCCTTTTCGTTTTTCTTGTTTCCGTTCTGAAGTACCTTCGTTTCTCTGTCAGGTGTTTGTTCTTTCTGTCGTTTCTCTATTTCCGCCTTGAAATTCTCAATATCCTGTTGGCTGATTTGGACGAATAAAATACCATTAATCACATTCAACATATCAAGTACAGATCCCATACTAGGCGGTTGAACTTGAATCGGTGGTAAGCTAACACCAGATTTTCCAGTGTAAATTTCATTCATCTTTTTCTGTAGTACCACAGCCTGTTGCGTTAAATGTCTCAAACAGTCGCTACTTTCTTTGGTTTTTTCATGGTCTTCACCTAACTGTTGCTTATAAATAGCATAAGTTTCCTTCTCGTTATTTAAAGCTGCTCGAAAATCACCCATACAAGATTGAGTTCTCGCGACTAGATGATAAGAAACAGCAACTTTCAAAGATCGTGGCCCATGATATCGAAGATTTAGGGCTAAAGCATGCTCCAAAAATCGAAGCGATAATTCATATTCTCCAACAGCGTGGAGAATCAGCGAAATATTGCTCTAAACAAATAATTAACATCAGTCAAAATTAAAAGTCGAGTTTTTAAATTTTTATTCCTGTTAAAATTACTTACGTCAAGAAGTGCTACTTCCGGATGATCTTCACCACAAACCAGTAACGCTAAATAACGTGCTCTGTACAGTAACCTAAGCGATACAGAGACTTGACCATTGGCAAAAGAATATAGAGCTAGACGAATCTGTTGACATATAAAAATACTATTAAAATAATTTTAAATTATGTATTTTTAATTATTAATTAAATATATTTATTTTGTACTTACATATTCAGTAATAGTATATGGATGATCTATACCGTTAACTCTTTCTGACATAAGGACCGCTTTTTGTTGGGTAGCAAGAGCTTCCGCATGGTCACCCATTATATAATTCAATCGTGCAAGCATTCTAAGGCATTGTGCAATTTCGGGATGCATTGCACCATATACATTATTCAATAAATTGAGTGCTTCGCTAATTAGTTCATATCCATCTTTCAAATAACCTTGTTGAATTTTGCTTTGTCCAGTTGTATAGAAATTATATGCGTCGCTAGCCTGAGTGAAGTAAAAAATAAATTTAAATAATTCATTACAAAAATTTATAAGACACATTTTTTACATTTCAACTGTATTACTTACTCTAGGATTGATATGCTTTACAACAGGGAATATATTTAGTATATCTTCTTCGAAAAACGTAGCTCTGTTTTTATTCTCAAAGTTATATTCTCGTAACAAAATTTGAATGCCAGTCTTTATGCAGAAATTACGAAGCAAAGAAATTTTTT
Source organism: Tetragonisca angustula (assembly GCA_036937485.2). Taxonomy (NCBI): domain Eukaryota; kingdom Metazoa; phylum Arthropoda; class Insecta; order Hymenoptera; family Apidae; genus Tetragonisca; species Tetragonisca angustula. Next base: position 198,820 of record JAWNGG020000184.1, read on the forward strand.
GAAGGTGAAAATGTTCTATAGTAGCATCTAACGATTCCGGACACGGTGTCTCCCAATCGTAATAACTCTTTAGATCTGCTTTAATTTGTTGCCAAAGAGATTTAGGCGTTAAGGAAGCCCATTCCACTTCGGACTGTTGTGGACCGTTATTTCTACCTTTTCTTTTATTACGTCGTTTGGCAGTTTTACTTTGAAGCTAGAATCCGCCGACAATTATATAAATTTTCATTAAAACAAATTGTTTTGACTGGTATTATTTCGTAAAAAAAATCATACCTCTTCCAGATTTTGTTGCGGATGAATAATTTGTGCAGAAGAAAATAAACAGTTTAAGAAATGACTAATAGCTGCGGAAAGACTCATTAGTTCTGTACCCTAAAAAAAGAAAAAAAATTAGGTTCATGTTGACACAAAATACAAAATAATATCACTTTAATATCAATTTTCACCGATATACCTGCATGTAAAATGTAAAAATGTGTTTCGCTGATCGTAAAATAAGTTCCGAAACAGCAATACGTTTCAGATATTGTAGTTGTGGAACAGTAGATAACATAGCAGCTAATTTACCAAGATATCGTACATTAATACCTTTGCCATGTAAAGCTTCCACTAATATACTACCATCCATTGCGGCAGCTGTATGATCTAAACATTCTCGAATCTACGATAAAAATATTGAAATCAATATATTTTTTAACGAAATTGAACTGATATATCAAATGTGAAAATATTCTATAAAAATATTCTAACTTACAAAAGTAGGTATTTGTACGGTAAGTAAAAAGTCGGCGGCATCTTGCACCAATTGTTTTTGTTTTTTTAAAGTAGAACCATTTGGATCTGGATGTCTAACTCCCGGTGAAAATACATCCGGATTAAATCTGACGTCAAATTCTGCTTCTCGCAAGCTACCAACTGCTGTTGCAGCCCTTCGAACTATTTCTTTTGTACTTTCTTCCACTTAAAAAAAAAAAAAAAGATTTAATGTAGAATTTAAAGAAAGTATTATTTAAATAAAACAAATAATTAAATGACATACATTCTTGCTTCTCTCCGCCAGTGATAGAATCAGTAATACTTTCCACAATCTTCTTGGCTTCATCTGTTTCTATCAAAGTATGAGTAGAATCTTCCTTGTTACTATCCACTGCAACAGCATTTAATTCTTCTCTTTTACCTTCCTGAAATCAACGCAATGTTAAATAGTAATACTATTTTAGGACTGATATTTATCATGATTTTTTATAATTGTCTCTTACCTTAACAGTAGTTTCATTTTCTTTTTGCACTCTTCTTGCAGATGTAAGTTGCTGCAAATGAAAAGCAGCATGTTTAATAAATTGCACGTATCTAGCTTCAACAAAGGAGTCGATCAATTCCTGACGAAGGCAAGCTAGTTTATGCTTGTGCTCGATTGGAAAACCTAAAGCTCTAGCTTCTTTGCTCAGTTCAACTCCTTCCACTACGAAAACCACAGGGTGAAAATTTAATAATAATAATAATAATAATAACTAATTTCAGATACATTGTTACAAACTTACATTTGAGGAAATTAACATCAGGAGGAAAAGTTCGTAATAAATCCAACACATAATGTCGAGAATCATTCCCGATTATACCTTTGCATTCTACACTGCTGCAAAGTTCGACCTCCTCTCCAGCATCGTTGATAACTTTGTGAGGAAGAATTTTTAATAGCTGACCAGTTTTATTCAACTGTAAAGCACAATACACATGATATAAAATTATTCTAGTAATAAATACTTTTCACAGAAGTTACATAAAGTCATTATTGTAAACTAACCAATTCAAGATACTTTGGATGCGAGAGAACCGTTTTCCCAAAATCTATAGAACCATAAACAACAGATTGCTCCTGCTCGCGTTCCAAGATTCCAGGGATGATTGACTGAGCGGTGACACGATATCCTCTATGCAGAGGAATACGAGTGATTACCACGAAAACTTAACATCCTTTTGATTGAGATTTAAGTTGCGATAGAATACTGAACATCGAACAAGTATGTACAAATGACCCGCTACAAAATACCCACGTCGTACAAATAATGTGATGAAAGGGATGCGTGTATCTAATTTCATACAAACCTGTAATCGATTACAACAGTACCAAGCGTATAAGGACCAGGTAGATCAATGGCAGCATATACTCTAAGACCTTGTAAGTCGTTCTTAGGCGCAACGAAAGCAGCAGCATCGCCACCGAGTTCCTTATAATGATCTCTGACATCAAAGCCAAGAGAGAAGAAAATATTGTTCCAAATAAACATCTGCATCTTTGCCTCCTCACCGGGATTTATTGCCATTACATTACCGTCTATTACGGCTACCGCACCTCGAGTAGCAGCAGCGACAAAATCGCTATGAACCTGAATTTATCCATGTATTGTACAAAACTCAACTACGTTATTGTAGGAATACATCGAGATACAATTAATATGTTGATCATAGACATACTTTAAAAATAGCACGTTCTCTAAGTAATCTTTCAGGTAAGTTTTTACGAGGTAACTCTCTCGTTGTTTGCAACTCCTCATTCCAATCTCGAGTTTGGCCAGGTATATGTTCTTCGTATCCCAACTTAGAAGAGAAAGCTGTTCACAAATAAACGAAATGGATGATCAAACATAAAATCATGACGTAACATAATTAACACCTTAATATTAATTATTAATCAACTAATCGGTTAATTTCAAGTATGAACTTCACGAAATTTGAAGTTGGTAATAAAACAAATGATTGTAATAATTCAATAATAACAAAATAAAAAATATAATTCAAGTAATATGTGATAACCATATGTGAGTAATATAGAATTTAATGTTTTATTAATTTGTATAAAACGAAACGTACTATCTTCAGCGCGTATTGCATCAATTGTATGTTCAATTTGAGGTGCACACCAGGCATAAAGTTGATAAGGTGTGGCTACTCGTTCAAATGGATGTCTCTGCGTTCTTCGTCTTTGCATAGCAACGAAACCCCGTTTGAAAGCCGGACTGAGTTGGTTCAGTAGTTCAATTAAACTATGACACAGATGACTCGGAGTCGCTGGTTTTGGATTAAACACTTCTTTTGTCGATTGATTGAGGAAGAAACCTCTGGCACACGCGGTCAAATAATATTGCTTGTCTTCTAACGTTACTACGTGTAGATATAATAAATCACCGTGCAGTTTTCTGTGACCGGGTGGTGGATTCCATCCGGATGTTGTTAATACCTATAATAAATAAATTAATCAACTAAGCATGTATATCAACAATACATTAAATAATAAACATTTATATGTGTTATGTATATTAGTTACTTTTAAACAAGGAGGACATTTTTGTTCTTTGGCTTGCGGTTGTAAGGGTAACAATGGTCTATCTTTGCAGCCAGGTATAATATAATCAGGCGGAGTACAATCAACCGAGTCTGCTCTGGTCTTTTTCTTTTCAAGGATGTCACCATTGGTAACTACATTTAGAAACGATAAACTGCTACATTCAACGCCGTTGTAAGCGTCCGCTGGATCCACAGATTTCAATAAATCTCGGACGTGTCGAACATGTATACGAGCTTCTCGCATAGTGTACGGTTCTTCCACGACTTTAATAACTGAACCTTCTTTTAGGCCTTCGATATTCTTTAACTCGGCAAAGTTATCCAATGTGTTACCATCGAGTTGAAGGGAGAAGCATGTGCGGTGACAGGTGTCCTCGCGATCCATGAGTAACTGGTGGATTTCCTGAAAAATAATAATAAAATTTATTACTTACTTTTTTTTTTTATTTTCTATCATCGTAAGTAGAAAGCATAAATCTTCTTTTATCATATAGGAAAAAATCCTTAAACAGGTGATTACTTACCTGAACCAACTCCATACTGGAAACTTGGATATCAAAGGGTTCAGCACCTGGACTAACAATCTTAACAGTGAATCCCATATCTTGAATGAAAACGATTTCTTGTTCACTTCCAGCATCCTTATCATTATCCTCTTTCTCATTCTTATCCTTTTTCTTGTTCTTGTCTTCTTCCTTTTCTTCCTTCTCTTTCTCTTTTTCTTTCTCGTTCCCTTTCTCTTTCGTGGCTTCGACTTCACCTTTCTCAACGACGTTCTTCGCGGCTGTGCTTGTACTTCCGGTCTCCTCCGCAGTTTCCTTCATATCTAAACATACGAATTCCTAAATAAATTTTTACTGAAACAACGAAGTTTATAAAACCGTTTATAAAATCACTAAATTAAGTTATGTATATAAAGTTAAGATTAATCAAAAAATTACATTAAATGTTAACCAAATACACAAAATGGATAACATAAGCATATTTTTACTTGTATTTTACATAATACATACCAAGATTATTTTCAATCTATATTAGCCAAAGTCTCATTAACATTTTTACAATTTTATCACAAATTTACAGCACGTGGTAAATACCGTAGCATTAAACATAGAACTATATTAGAATTTATACAGTTCTAGCAAGAATTGGTGAAATCACGAAACAAGCAAAATAATAACAAATATTTTAGTCAAAACTTTAATTTTGACATTTTAGTCAAAACTATTAATTTTGATAATATTTTAGATGAAACTTATTACTACCTTCATTCTTTAAATGAATATTACGATTTATATATTTAGTCCATGTATTTTTTATGTACTTTCAATACCTGTATGTCTTTTTTAATAAATCGCGATATTTCAACGCAGATGATAGCAATAACAATGAGTAATCAAATCCACTTATTATTTCCATGGAAACAAGATGGATTTTCGACTAGACACGACAGTGAACATACGTGGGGCTGCCACTTACATTCACCAATGTACTTATAAATAAACGGCAATGTAAATAGTCCGCACTCAAATGCCGTACTAATTTTATCGATACTATGTTTGCGATATATATCCATTTCTGGCATATGTCAATCTTAGGTAAGTTATAACATTGATTACAACTCATAACGAGACGGTCAGCTTATCAGTAACTATCTTATGTTGATGATGCGTCTCGAATGTACATGTTTCAAATAAAATTTTATACCTGTGAAACCTTGATCCTTACTGGCCTTCACTTTACAATAATCTGTACATAATTCAATGATTGACATTAAAGACATATATAGAACTGTAATTCGGTAACAATTGAAATTGAAGACACATATAGAATGAAATTGGTGAAAAGTTGAATTTTTAACATTTACTTTGTGACTGATGATTATGGATTGTGATGACTGTAAAAATAAATAATACGTGTATGTTACAATCTATAGCATACAGACACATTAGATATTTACGATGCATTTATTTTTCACAAAAAATAAGATTAAAATTAATAATTGTTTGATGAACAAATAAAGAAAGGAAAAAGAAAAACAACTAGAATACGTATTTATTTGTTTATATATATTGCACTATCATATTTTCAATATGTATTATAATATTAAGTAAATACTTTAGTATTTGGATGCTTTAAAATAAATGGTAATTATTATAATACCTGTTGCGAATTTATTGGCAAACTTCCAAATTTCGACACTATTCCTTAAAGTATTGTAAAAGGTGATAGCTGAAAGATTTAATACGAATGCAAATAAATGAAAATAATATACGTAAGATTGAAATTACGTTTATCCCCAAGTATATTCATCCATTTTGATGTTTGTAATGGTTATTGATTGTTCATCGAGTTATCTTCAATCAAAAATCATTGATCTTAGAGGGCGTTCACCCAGGAATATCAAGATTGAAAAAAAATTGAAACTGAACAATATATGAAACACTTAGATGCAATCTTTCTCAAATAACAATTAATATTTTCTAAGTAAAAAAATCTCTGAACTTTTTACAAAAATATTACGTGTACAATAACATTTATTTTTAACAAGATCAATATATAAAACTTGTATAGCGGATCACACGGATCTTTTTAAAATATTTAAGAATCTAAAGTACTTTATAGTTGTAATGATGTGAACAGCAACGTATTTTATCAGTTTTTTTCTTCTGTTGCTGGAATTTTCTTATCATCTACACTAAATCTTTCGGTTATACGATCCTACGAACACATATATTGTATTACAGCAATTTATCTTAGACACGAATTGCTTTATCGCATTCTTATCGTACATCTTACTATTTTGTACAAAAACTGTTCCTTTTTTTCAAGTTTCTCTATTACTAAGGGAAGAGATAAAAAATTATGGAAAAGGTTCAAAGATAAGAAGATAAAGCGTTAAAGAAAAAAGCTTTTTAAACGCGATTTTATATTTCCCATTTTACTTAACTAATTCTTCTAAAGTCTTGCTCTTTTTAAAATTTTTTACCGAAAAAAATTATAAAATAAAAGAATACTTATTATTTATTTTTTTTTTTTTTAGAAAAAAAAGTTCAAATATCCTACTTAATAGCTTTTAACAGAAATAAATCGTAAGGATTATTAATAAAGAGAAATATTGATAATATTATTTAGATTAAAGATTCAAGAATCGATATAAAAGGAAATAATATCGATCAAAGAAGAATGGCAATATGTTGTAGATGAGTTAACATACAATCGCAGGTATTCCAATCGATATTTAAACATCAAACTCAATAAGCACCGACCAGTAAATTACACGTGTCAGAGGATGTAATATTATTTCATTATTACAGTCAGAAGGCAGTTTCGAAACCATTCACAAGATGACTACACATAAACAGATTGATAAGAATCATTATAAATCTCAAGTTCAGATACATATTCAAAGCAACTAATCTTAACTTAAGAAAATATCGAAAATATATCAAATACATATGCAGGATCAAATCGATAATCATAGTAATATATCACAAATAAATTACAAAGAAAGCTTTGTCCAATTTATTTAAAGTTTTCTCGATAAAAAAAATTTCATAACATGTAAAAACGCTTACATAAGCATTTTACGATATGTTTATGGAAGTAAAATTAATCGACATGTCTATATTAATTGTTGAACGTGCATGTACATGTCTATCAAAGATTTAATTTACGAAATTTTTAAATTGCATAAGATGTTTCAATAAAATGTAATTTTAATGTATCAGAAACTAAAGAGACATAAGGGAAACAACGTCAGCAGGAATACCGATAACCCCTAGTATCGATAATTCTTTGCAATTCACTATTGTTCTTTCAAAACATAACCTTTATAAAAGTTTATAAATCACTGTTCTAGCATCATTAAAACTCGATCCTTTTTCTTATTTCCTTTATTTTATTAAATCATTAAAATATATAAAATATATTTTGATTGTGAAAAATGATCAACCTGAATATATAAAAATAAAAAAAATATGTATTTATATTATACATATAATATATTTACATGTATTCATTCATTATGCACATATGTTCATTATGTATTCATTTATGTATAATAAAATTGCAAACTAACTTGAGATTACAAAATATTATATATAAATTGACGTAGTTTTATAAAAAAAAAAAAAGTACACTATTTTCGCCAAATTAACTAAAATAGAATATATTTCATGATAAAGGCATTCTTTTAAAAAATATTTTAACATCTTTCATAATTTGAAAGTCGTTTTTCCTTGTTACTACGCCTATGCGCGAAAGGTCATTAACATGCACGTGTTTTCCTTCGGCTCCTTTTTCACAAAATGAGAGTTCTAAAACAAGATTAAATTAACAGAATGGACCTAGCGTCAATCGACAGTGATGAACAACACCTCTCTCGAAAATTTATAGCTCTTTCTCGAAATAACCATATTTCTTTTCCATTGACCGTTAGATCTCGGAAATAAGACTACTCAAACTGAATAGGAGAATCTACATAACACAATTTACATAATTCCTATTATTCTCAGATATGCTACGCCTATTTCGAACCTATATAATCACGTGTATGTGTATACATAAGGATATATGAATGCCACAAAATGAAATATTTATTGCCATAAAAATTATCTACATTTGATAATCAACAGTCATTAGATTACGTATAAATTGTGTAAAAATACTCGGGATGCATATAGTCTGCAAAAACACATAAAACGATAAAAAATTACTAGACTGTATTAATACATGTATAGCATTGTTACTGTCAGAATAAATTTAGAAATAAATTTCTACTTGATTCTTTGGGGTCATAAAGGCATTTATTTATTGTATAAACATTCTTTATGACCCGGCATTTATTTAATATTTACAAACGTGACAGAATAATAACAGAAAGTTCTAACAACAACTGACGAAGCATGTTCCGCAAGTGTGAAAATTTTAAAATTTCGTAAATATTTAAAATGAATGATTAAGCAGCGCAGGTAACGTGGTTTCATCATCCAGGAAGAAACTAATCACGTGCTTCAAATTAATTTCCTTCGTGCGATCGGAACGATCTGCCTCCGACTCGATGTACCTAGATGCAAAATACGAAAAAGTAACGAGAAAAGGTTAAATGGAGATTGCACATCGATTGGTAGATGCGTCTTCAGGGAAGAGGCATGTCAAACGATACGTTTGTGCATTCTTGTGCAATTGCTTGCAAAACGAGGGCCAAGAATAACGAGGAGGATGAAGTCGTTATTCCCGGTGATAATCGGGCCGAGAAAGAGGCAAAGATTCGTCTGCTAGGTCTGATCATGTCTTCTGCTAGTTACTCTCTTGGAAAAAGTTCTCTGTGCCTCACATGACCCCGCACTACATAGATTCGCGCAATGCGCGCGTTACATAACACCGAGGGCCCGGCTTTTGGCTAAGGCGGCATCGTTAAAGGTGTACATTAAAACGGACAGAACATGGTAACCTGATCGAATCATTATATAACGTGATCGTTCATACGCTGTCTAACCATGAAAGACAAGGAAATGTACAGTTGCCGATCATAAAATCAGTTATACTAACCAGTGCTGGTTCGTCTTTCACTGCTGTTGAGCAGAGGAATTTTCATACTCCCATTTTCCGCGGAGGTCTCTATCTGTGCGCCCAACGTCATCTTTCTTTGACAATCCCTATCAAGCTTTTACACGACTCTAGAAACAAGCACGTTTTTATTATTCACAGTGACACGCGCGCACACTTCGTAAAAATTATACCCCCAAAAGAACGAGATGTCCCGAACTCTTTTCACGAGGCAGCACACTAACTCTGAGACACACCGAGCCGCTTTTCTCTACTGCACGTGCGTTTCGAACGAAGTACAAAGTCTAATACACACGATTGGTTATCACGTCTAGCAGTTTATCGAATCGGCGCATTCGATTGGTGCTGCCCTTCACGTGACCCACCCCTCGTTATTCTTCAAACGATTATTATTTGTCGTTGCCAATGTACCAAACGGTGCGGTTCCTTTTGAAGTTGGACGTTATTAGAACGTTCCTCCGTTGGTAGGTATTGGCAGAAATGATGACGTTTTTTGGTACCTAACAAAACAGAATTAAAATTACTAGATGTCGAATTACTAACCTTCTGTTAGTATTTGAATAAGAAATTCTCTATACTTTATTTAAGAAAACTGTTATACATTTTATAAGAAAATATTTTTTGAAAGAAAAAAGTAAATTGAAAGAAATTGATAGGAGATTAACGCCTTATCTGTTAAATTCGCATTAAAGTACACGAAAGTGAGGTTAAGCGTCTGATAGAATGTCGGCAGAAGAATCTCCAAATTTGCGTTTAGGACCTGATCCTAATGTCACTTATCCAATTCAAGTACAATACTGTGGCAATTGTTCTCTTCCTATTGAGGTAAGACAATCTTGAACGATAGGTATCTGACATTCGTACTGTATGACAAAAAAGATAATGCTTAGATTTTTTGAAAATTTAATTCGCATTTCCATTACAGTATTGTGAGTATTATCCAGAATATGAAAAATGTAAGCAGTGGTTAGAAAGGAATTTACCAACAGAATTTGAGAAAGTTAAATTAGGTAATTATAATTTTTATGGTATTATTCTCAAATTGGAAATTTTACTACTGCAATCATATAATTTTATTTACTTATGAGCAGTAGAAGATAATACCACAGAGACAAGTGGAGGTGAAGATGAAAAGAAACGACAAAAACGTGGTGGTAAAGGTATGCTTAAAACAAAGAAAAAGGAAGATGTTCCAAAATTAGTGACTGTCTCTAGAGCACCTAGAGGGAAAAAGAAATCTGTTACAGTTGTCACTGGTCTTAGCACTTTTGGTAATATGAAACATTTATTTATAGAAATTCCTTTTAAATGAGATAATTGCTTAATTATTTTAACTAAATTAATCGAAACTTTATTTGTATTACAGACATAGATTTAAAAGTAGCTGCAAAATTTTTTGGTAGTAAATTTGCATGTGGATCTAGTGTAACAGGAGATGATGAAATAGTTATACAAGGAGATGTAAAAGATGAATTATTTGAAGTAATTCCAGAAAAATGGCCACAAGTAAGAACAATAATTAGCTTTCTGAATAATAAAATAAATAATACAACTATAACATTTCATTCATTTTTAGATCGATGAAGATTCTATAGATGACCTAGGGGATCAGAAAAGATAATGAGTCAACCAAAAGTTTACTTACATAATGTATTTAATATTATATCATTTCCATTTTTGTTTAATATAAATAAAATGTACATAAAGTATAAAAAATTTTTTTCAAAGATTTGTTCAGTTAAAATAGTTTTACAATTGTGCTATCCATCTTGTTCATCTTCACCTAAAAAGTTTGCTACTACCTGAAGTAAAGAATTTACTTCATCATCAGTTAAACGGTCTTCACTATCCTCTATAATCTAAAAAATATACAGTATTACACATAAATATACATAGTAATATTTCTAAATATATTTCATATTACAAATTTCAAATTACCAGTTGTATTTCAAGAGGTGTTTTAGGGGACATATTTAAAACAGTCAATTTTTCACACTTTGTCAAATTGTAAGGTTCTAATGCTTTTAGAAAACCTCTAATTTTTTCAGGTATTTGTCTTTTACATGGAGTCTCTTCTAAATATCTTACAGTTTGATATGTTATACTTGCTAATTGATTTTGTTTCATTTTTTGCTTTTTATCTGACTTTATATTTTGTAGAATATTTAAAACTTCATAGTTGCTTAAATACGCCGAGCAATCTTTGAGCCTCAAGTATAAAATTTATTTTGAAAATGTTTAAAATCTATTCTCTAAAGTAATTATAAATATAAAGAAATAGTTACTTACACTTCCATATTGTATACTTTGAAAATTATTTGCAATTATGGTTCTTATATATTTTCGTTCCAATTCTAATTCTAATGTCTCTTTCTACGACAGACAAACATGATGCGAGATAATGGCTCCATCTAATGTCGCATTCTGGTAGTGATCGTCATTCAATAAATGCAAGTTCAACATCTTCAATCTCCAATAATCACAGGGAGTGGAGCATAGCTCTAATACGATCACTCTGGTACCCATCTTTTGAGTTCCTCGCACAAACATCTGGGACAGGAGTCATCACCAGAATCGCCTACTATGAGTCTGTCTCCGAGACGAAACGCAAACTCTAAACACATGATTCCTCTTCTTCACGTTCATCGGGCGTGAACATTTGTGCTCCTTAGCTGAAGTATTCCTCTCTGAGATGTAACAGATTGTTATAAATTGTTATAAATATAATATAATACAAAAATTTATTAAACCATATTGATAAATCTCATATTGATAATCTCCATTAATTATATTTATAATATTTAGTTGAGAAAACGAATATAAGATTTATTTGTGAATTCTTTGGCGTTATTAATATATATAATATGCGCAAAGCGCAAGATTTGAATTTCGCGCTTGATAATTGTTCAATGATCTTTACATGCGACACGCAGTTCTCTAGAATTTTCATTACTTTATAATGCTTTTTATTATTATAATGCTTTTCGAAATACTTAAAATACTTTATATATATAAAACAACGAAATTAATTTCATAATATGATAAATATACTTCATAATTTTTGTTTTTAATACTTCTGATATATTCCAAGATATATTTTGTAGTAACAGAACTAACAATAAGAACGAAAAATTCTCTAATGAAATTTGTATAAAAATTAGCATGATGTGTAAATCTTAATCGGAGTTTTGAAATCGATTGAGAAGCCATTGGAAGAATATACATATAAATATAGATCCATTGTAATCACATTTATGGAATAGTAAAATGCTAAATACATGAAGATTACACTGGATTATTTGGATTCTAATGTGTGTATGCGTGTGTATGCGGTCTTACAGTTCATGGCTGATTATAGTTATATTTTGAATCTTGCAAGGCTGTAGATTGGTAATTTCTAGCCCCTTTATGGTACTCAATAATTACAAACGCAAGAAAGAAAATATGCTAATTATATTTATAGTGTTAGTTATTATTATTTAACATACCCTAACATTTATCGACAGAATTTCTTTATTATATTATAATATTTCATTAATTAGTATTTTAATTTTAATTTTAATTTAATTTTAATTTTAATGATTTTAATGTATACTACATAAAGTAAATCATACGTAACTACCCAATAGTGGAAACTGTTTTTTATTACTATACTAAAATATTACCATACTATACATTACATCATGTACATTTAATTTAATATTATTATAATATTAATTTCTTTTGAACCTGATTTCTTTCTTTTTATGATTCTTTCAAATTTTATAAAAATACATGTATATATATTTTCATATTTCAAATAACAAATTTCATTGCAAGATTCTGCATGGTAGCATCACATGAAGTCGAGTTAAAAAATATTACTGCCATTAAAAGTTTTTCTAATTTCAGCGAGTAGATAAATTTTATATGAACTTGAAATTACGAAAAATCTACGTCACCGACAATCTATAGAGTGTGGCCGTAAAATTTTTATAATATTTGTCTATGAGCAAATTTGAAGAAATTTTATGTTATGGGCCTCTAACGTGATAGTCACGTACCTATGGAATGTTAACACGACCTCTGTGCGGAATCGTCTGACATTTTGGGAAGGCAACTGTACGACTGAGTGTGTACTCCGTTGTGTTTTGTATTTTGCGACTGTGCCTACCATCATTGTGGTGATCCGAGTTAATGATTGATGTGATTTACAAGGGTGGACAAAATGTAGAGTGGCGACTTCTTCGAGTTTTTGAGAAGGATCGTCTAGGGAAAGAGGAACGATATCACACGAAATCAGTGCGGACCGAAACTTTTCTTGTAACGCGTATCGATCTCTCTCCACGGGCAATGCATCTTCTTAGCCTGTCGTGCTATGTTTGTAAACTATTGACCTTGCCTGTAAAAGATCGGTGAAAAATCCTCGATCGTTGAGAAATCACGATCGACAATGGAAATCGTCGGCGACTACGAGTACAACACGAAAGATCTGATAGGCCATGGCGCATTCGCCGTGGTCTTCAGAGGTAGACATCGTAAAGTGAGTCTTCCTGCGTTTCTTTGATCATTCAGAATTCTGATCGTAAATAGAAATGATAAAGAGAACAATTTGGCCAGACAATGATTTAACAGTGATTGATCGCAATTGAGGGCCACAAGTAAAAGAGCATGATAAGTCTGTTTGTGTTTTATAATTTTGATGTCTGATGGCTAAAAGGGCATATTTTAACGTATATACATATTTTAACAATACAGTACTAATGTATTTACAAGTATTCAAACAGTTGTAAAAATCTTTTGTTAACATGTTGTATCTGTTGTATAAAACATTTTGAAATTTCGTCAGCATTGTAACATTCAGCTACCATGATTACATTGATAAAGTTTGAAATAAATTTGAAAATATATACATGTAGAAGTTACAAGTATATACATATATATTGTAAAGATTATAAACAGTCAATTATCTTTTATATTAATAAATCTTGGTATTCAGTGGTTCATATTATACATTTATTCATGTTATGTGCTAGTTTTTTTCTTTATTAAATATATGTTTGCAATGAATATTTTGTAATTTTTATATACATTTTCATATTGATTTCAAATTTTATTAATATAATCATGACTATTATGTTTTATTATAATGCTAATGAGATTTTAAATATTTTATATAATACGTGTAATATATACATAACAATTTTCATGAAGGTTCCAATACTTTTAGTTGAGACTTAAATTCAGATGGAAGTTTCATTAGAAACCAGTAATATAATGTTATGACAATATTTATGAAATGTTCAAGAAAGTGGCAAAAATATGCATATAACTAATAATAAAATTATATAAAAAGAAGATAAATAGCTAATATAAAATTAACGACATATTGTATTTGAAAATTGTCCTATAAAACATGAAAAGTATGACTTATTATATTGTTTTTCTCCTGTGATCTTCAATTACGTGTATTAACAATTATATGACTACCTTTTTCGTTGTAGAAACCAAATTTCGTAGTGGCAATTAAAAGTATCACCAAAAAAAGTTTGGCAAAATCACAGAATCTACTTGGGAAAGAGATCAAAATTTTGAAGGTTTGTAATTTGTAGTTTAATAAGAAATATGTTTGTGCTATATTCTGTGTTTGTTTTTAACTTGTTATGAAAGAAAAAATATTATTTATTTACATGAAATAATATTGTAAAATAATTATATAATACTTATAATTCATAGATTGATTAGTAAAACAATTGTTATTAATTATTAATAAAACAATAATATTTATTATAAAAAATTTAAAGGTAATATATATCATCTCATAAAAGTTGCCTGTGGTTAAGATGTTTTATAGATGTTAGGATGTTTTATATTTTAATAACAGCTGGATAATGAGTTTGATTGCTGACTAAAACATTATGTTTTAGGAACTAACAGAATTACATCATGAAAATGTTGTCGCTTTATTGGATTGCAAGGTTAGTATAACAAAAATTAATATATAATGCTTATATTAGTAATCATTCAATATTTTTAATTTCTTTATAAATGTTATATAATAGTATTAATAGTGGTATAATTCTGAATTTATTATTTAGGAGTCTAATTATAATGTCTTCCTGGTTATGGAGTATTGTAATGGTGGAGATTTAGCTGATTATCTAAGTGGTATGTTTTCTATAAAAAAATCTCTTATTAAAATATTGAAGTATCTACAGAAGCTAAAGTTCAACTTATTTATTTTATTTTTTCTTTTTATTTATTCATTAGCAAAAGGAACTCTTTCTGAAGATACTATCAGAGTGTTTTTAAAGCAACTAGCAGGTGCAATGAAAGCACTACATGCCAAAGGTGTAGTCCATAGAGATCTTAAACCGCAAAATATTTTACTCAGTCATAATTGTGGCAAGGCTTGTCCACAGCCACACCAGATAACATTAAAAATTGGTAAGTATTATTTATTTGTTTTTGCAATTTATTCAATTCAATTGGAAATATAAGTAAAAATCGAAGATTTTAAAATATACTTTTTAAATTTCAGCGGATTTTGGGTTTGCTAGATTCTTACAAGATGGTGTAATGGCAGCAACATTATGCGGTTCACCAATGTATATGGCACCAGAAGTTATAATGTCACTTCAGTATGATGCAAAAGCAGATCTCTGGTCTTTAGGAACGATAGTTTTTCAATGTCTTACTGGAAAAGCTCCATTTCAAGCTCATACACCTCAAGCTTTAAAATTATTTTATGAGAAAAATGCAAATCTTGGACCTAAGTACGTTAAGCAATGTTTCTTTTTTTTCGCCAAGAAACAAAAGTCATATTCATTTTCTTTTGTGTTTTAATTGCTTGTATTTTAGAATTCCACCCGGAACTTCACCTGAATTATCAGATCTTTTAATGGGCTTGTTAAGACGTAATGCTAGAGATCGTATGCCATTCGATGAATTCTTTGGGCATCCTTTCCTTCAAGGTTCCAGGGAAAGCCCAAGTCCTGTTCCTGCTGAACTTCCTGCTTCTCCAGGAACACTAGCGATTCAAGTGGGAGCTACAGCTGTTACAAGATTAGAACCAGAAACTACTAGTCCGTGTTCCAGTCCTGAAGATGACTTTGTACTTGTGCCAAGTGATCTCAGCAGTGACACAGACAATAATACTAATACGCAAATAAAGTACGTAGTTTACAATATAATTTATATAAAAGAATTTTATTTATTGTGTTTATAATATTGTTATTAATTGATTAGGTATGTCAAACAAACTAGTAGAGAAGCAGTGAGTCCACCACGACCATGCTTCCTTCCCATTTCGGAACCAATTCCTGTTCCGTCTCAAAGAAGTATTGCACAACCATCATCTCCTTCTACTAATGTAAGATCAGGAAGTAGTGTCGTTCCTCGCTCTCAACCTATAAGTATGAAACGCAGTGTGGATACGCATAGGAGTCATGCTCCTGACATTGGCTCTCTTAGTCCACCTAGTGTTCAATTTGTTATTGGTACACCACCCAGTAGGAGGTACAATACAAACTTTCTGTTCATATAAATTATTTTATATATATGATATATAATTTTATGATGATATTTAATTTTATTGTATAATTTTATTTAACTGTAATTATTTTCAGATTAAGTGAAACACCTCCACCGCCAAATACATGGCAAGTTAGTCCTGTTGCAAGGCATTCACATACTTCCAGTGGGACGTCTCCATTACGGCGTTCGACTGGAAATAATAGTGCATCTTCGCCATTATTAACAGGGCCATTAGCAGTCTTAGGTTCTCCTACATCGAGAGCATTTCAGGATAATAATAACACACTGAGACATTCACCAGTTATTCCTTTTGGTACAAGAGCTGTTACTCTTCCTGAAATATCTGGTGCGTATGTTTGTATTCTAACAGAAGAAATATTTTATACTAACTAAAGGGTAATAATTTTGTATTTTTTTTTACATTAAATTTATAGAAGCGGGTAGTTTCCAGAATCTTTTACCAGAAGTAAATCCTACGATAGATGATCAGCCATTGACGTTCTTCGCACCTGAACTTCCAGAGGAGACGCTTTTGGAACGAGAACACAACGAAATATTAGCAAAGTTAAACTTTGTTGTTGCATTATGCGAATGTGTGTGTGAAGTAGCAAGAACAAAAGCAGGACCTTTAGGTGCGCCTTTGGGTGGTATTGAGCAAGCAAGCACTGCTGCAACGAGGAGAAGAGCAGAACAAGTAATTTTACTTGTCAGAGCTCTTCAATGGCTCAGTTCTGGATTAAGTCTTGCAACTCAACAATTGAAAGCTGGTCGGTTGCAGCCAACTGCCACCGTGAAAGAGGGTAATTTATTTATTTCGTTTATTCTAATTTCTGCACATAAAATATAATAATATATGAAAATGATGACAATTTCAGTTGTAAACACAATGAACGAAAAATTTAGAACATGTCTTGCTGAATGTAAACAGCTCAATAGTGCTGGGCTTCTTCATCAGACTGGAGCTACTGCAGATAAAATTCTGTATAACCATGCCATTCAAATGGTAAGTGTGATTAATTTTCTTTTTCTTTTCTTATGAATTTGGTAGATTTACCAAATTGTTATATGTTAATGTATATGTATTTATGAAGAATTAACTTTTTCCACAGTGCCAATCAGCAGCACTTGATGAATTGTTTGGTAATCCTGCAGAATGTTTCCAGCGGTATCATACAGCACAGATATTGCTCCATTCTTTGTCACAACATGTCAGCCACAGTCAAGATAGAGCCCTTCTTATTAAATGTAATTTATATATATATATATTTTTTTTTATTCTGAAATGTATTTTCTTATTTTAATTTATTATTTTATTATATCTCATTCTAGATAAAGATGCTGTTGAAAAACGCTTGTACGTACTTCAACAACAAGGTTACATTTACGCAACTGACCCTACATAGCGCTTGTGAAAAATGGCAGCAGAGTACAGTGACCCGCCCAAATCTGTACCGTGCTCGATATCTCTTTTCTGTAAGATATTCTGCCCTATTCTGTATAAAACCTGTTAATTCATTGATCATAACGATCTTGCTACAAAGATGACATTGTAGAAAATTTAAGATGACATATATAATACAGTTTGTTAGATCTTATACAGAATAGGATAGATTACTCTGCGGAAGAATACGAAAGTGATTCTGTACAAGTTTCTTTATATGATTTATTAATGATGCGAACAATGAATTATAATTATATATATAATATAGATATTATATTATATATATATATTGTAATGTACGTATGGTTGATTAACTTTATGACTAACCTTTATTTCATATCAAACAATAAACATGTGTATACTAATAGCATTGTGCGTTCAATGCAAGGCACATTTCTTATTAAATGGTAATATAATAACTGTAAAAAAAATAGAGTAAAACATTGTTTTCATTAGGTGATTTACATTAATGTTGTTTGCTACAAAAAAATCATCAAGTACATTATTTTTTCTTTTCATCTGCAGCTGGTTCGATGCTTGGTTTGTTATTCTTATAAATTGTATAGTTCAATGCTGTAGCAAGAGTAGTCCATGCTAAATATGGAATAATCAAATAACCAGCAAGTGGATTCACATGATAGAAAGACACACCCATTGCTACAGTGCTTCCCCACAATAAAACAATTTCATATAAAGCCTAAAAAGCCATGAAAGAGGATAATTAGAAAAGTAATTAAAATCTATGATATGTTTATTTCTATCAAAATACCCATTTTATCTCGTGTAATCCAAAGAATAATGGTGTCCAAGACCAATTTAATATTAAATTAGTTCCATAAATAGAAAGAGGTACTATTGCTTCTCTGAAACCACCACCATCTTTCCACACTAAATATGAAGAATATCCTATTGTGCAATAAAGAGTTGTCCATACTGGAGCAAATGCCCAGTTTGGTGGAGTCCAAGATGGTCTGTTCAAAGACTGTTAAGTATCATCCAAAAGATTTATTATCTGATCTTTATTTGAAAAGAATTTTAATATAATCTATTAATCATATATTATACATTGCAATTTATTAAAATCGAGTGAATTTTTTTTAATATAAAAACAATGCAATCATTTTATTAATATTTTTTAAGTTACTGAATATATAAAATTTTTTTTAAAGAATATATTATAATAAAATTAAATGCAAATATATGATTTATTTAAAAACAAATTCTTATTTTATAGTAAAATATAGTATTTTATAGTAATTAAACATTTAATGCCAGTTTTTATGTACATTTTCTTATAAATTAAATCTATCGGTTAAAATTTCTAGAGTTTATGTTACTACTGGATTTGAATGGTTCTAACGATTAATCGATTTAATTACCTCATACCAGGGTTTAATATTTTTTCTAGTGAAGTAACTTCCGGCCCATCCTCCTATATTAGGGTGAATAACAGCTCCCACAATTGGCCAAGATATTTTACTGAGGCATTTTACAGGCATTTTACTGAGAAGAAAATATTGTTCAACTATTTCCAACAGTATCTTAATACCAACTGTAAAGAGTAGATATGAAAATGTACGCCACTATCTTTGCGACTGACGTTTTTTCAGTAATGTAACTACGAAGAAACACTATCGGCACACTCACACATTTTTAGTTTTAGTATTTGTTATCATGTACATTGGTAACAATGAGTATGAGTGAAATTGCATTGTCATGAACAGTTATGCAATATAATGCAATTAATGTGAAATATTTCTCATGCACAGGATTGAAAATAAAAATAATGTACTAATAATAATAAAAAAAATAATTCCATTACAGATCGAATGTTCAATATCTTTTAGCATAATAGATCGCTGTTTTTTTTCGTATAAAATTTGCTGTTAATAAACGATAAGAGGATTTCAATTAAATTATTCAATAACAATTCTTTATGTCAAACGATATTAGACATAAGATTATTTTATACTATTAATTTTCTACATTGATGAAAATATAAATATATGCAAGTGCGTGTATACACATATTATTGGAAATTTGTTGTTTTTATTTAATGTTAGGCATATTACATATTTCTATTTACATATATAATTTAATAAATATATTGAAAACAAAACAAATAAATTCATGTTACATAAATATGCGATGTGTCATGCATAATAATTATAAATGACTATTAGTTGTAATATGAATAGCTAATGAGTACACAGGTGTGTGCATGGAGATATATTATTTTGATTAAATTATAGTAATAATACATAATGACACGCATACACAGGCGCACAATGTACACATATATCCTTATGTACCTTTATGTGAATATAATTTTATAGATAAAATCATTTTTCTTTTTTTCTTAGTAGAAGATATACTTGCGTTTTAGAGCAATAAAAATTTGTTTGTACACCACTTTCAAATTGTAAACTTAAATTTCAACATGAACTTTGGTAAGTATAAAATATAACATTCTTAAGAACCATTTAATAAATTTTAATCTAACAATTTAATAAGATGAATAAAAATTAGATGATTTTTTACATGAAATTAGTATATTGAGAGAGTGCACAAATATATTTTAATTTTATTTAAAAAAAATTAATAAGCACGTCTAAATTTGGTATATCATGTTGATATCTATAAAAATAAACATTGAAAATATGCAAAAGTTTGTTAACATATGAAGAGACATACAAAAAGAATACTTTCAAAGAATTCATTTCTATATTGCAAGTTAATATATTTTAAATGCAGCTTGTGTCTAATGAAAGTGATAGAAAGATGACAGTACATGGAAGAAAGAATTTTAAAGTACTTTGTTTATTTTTGGTTTGAATTCTTTAATTAGACTTATTTTTTACTTTATTTGCATTTTTCCATTGTTTTTTCCTCCAACATTTGCATTTTCCTACTTCACATTAGTGAATGTTTATTTTACATTTAATCTTTTTATCATATTTGCTTTCGTCAATTTTATTTTATTCGCATTTCTGAGCTTTCACGTCCTTTTCTCCATTTACTTCCTTTTTACGTTCAAATTTAGAGGAAAATACTCCAGCAAAATGGTATTTTACGCGTTCTCTTAATTTTTGACGAATTACCATAATAGTTGTTATTGTATTACCTAGGAACAATACCAAGAACATGCCACTAAGAACTGGGACATGCCATGTAGCTTCTGGATAGGATATTAATGTGAATAAGACATATGCGTTATATAACTGAAATATATATCCAACGAAAAGGAATGGCAATAGAAACGATAATCCGCGCCACATCCAAGAGTGGAAACCTTCGATTGTAATATCCATATTATGCCTTTCACCTAATGCTTTTAATCGATATAAAACACCCCGCTGGTAAAAAAATTGCAAGGATTGTACTACACCTGTAAAAAGAACATATTTTGTTTCGATGTCAACAAAAAAAATTATTACAAAATTCTAGATAAGTAACATACTGATATAAACGTTGAACCATATAAATTGTTGTCTAAATGCATACCACGGCCCTATGTTAGGCCATACTAATAAAACACCAGATACTACAGTTGAGAGGAAATGATGAAATCTCCACCAACCTTTTATTCTCGAACCATTTACTTTTAATATACTTTCTCTTATTGTCAGTGTACAATAATACCAGACTAAAAGGAACATAAAACTAAGTTCCAAAGTTCTGTAACAAATATTACCAATGATGTCCATATCTGATTATTATAAATTTTTTATTTTATTACAGAATAAACAACATATATTACCTGATATTAGTTACCAGATTTAGCACAGATAAAATAAAACCAATTACAGAAAGAACCAATTTAAATTTTTCATATTCGTCTTTATATTTAAACCTGAAAAATAAATGAAATGTTGAGTGTATATTCTACGATATACGTCTTGAATATGTCATTATTACTTTTATTCTTACTTATCATTTTTGTTTAATATAGAAACATTAACATTGCCTAAAATAATTTGAAGATATGTGCCATTTGGTTTTGGTAAGGTTTGTTCTATTTCATGTAACTGTTGCTCTCTTTTAGCCATCTCCTTGCTTAAACTTTTTTGTGCTTCGCTTGCATGTAATCTGCAGTCGTGAGAAAATGTATATAATTGTTTAATAAAAAATAATTAATGAGTATGAATACATTAAAACTAATTACTTACTGTTTGAGTGATTTTGATATTACACTCATCCGATATTTCTGATGAGAAATTCCTTTTAAACATTTTGCTTGAAGTTCTCCTACTTCCTCTAATTTTGCAAGATATTCTTTATTCAATGCCTGTTAACAAAATTGAAATGTTACCATTTTAAATAAAACACCGCGCAATGCTTAAAATACTTCACACAATATGGAAAAATAATTGTAATGAATGTATTGATTAAACAACGAACAATAACGAAAAGAGCAAGGAAATATCCCGCGATAATATTTCTAACAGATTTATGAAAATATGCTCGAAAAAGAAGTATTTACATTTTACAGAACGTTACATAGAAATATTTTTATACACTGGTTTGTTTTGCGAGTATTGGATAAATAAAAAATACACTTAACCTCACAGAAAATGGTCCAACGTGCAAATCACTGACAACCTCAGTACCCAGGATTAACAAAAAATTATCTTACTTCTAATTCCTTGTAATCTTGTGCTAGGTCGTTCCAGTCTTTTAAACAGGACTCGACATCGGTATCCATCGCAGCAAAAAAAAAGGGACGATGACCAACGACTCACTAAAATTCAGATGCGCAACGATTCGTCGTGTTCCTCTAGTCAAGTACTTCCTCGTGCATCTAGCGACAGAGTGCTCCAAAAGTCGCCTTTTCATCGTCCTGATCTTTAAACCTTCGACATACGATAAGAATACAATTCGAATATTATCTAAAAAGAGTTAATTTAATTCAACATTGAAATTTGCATAATCGGGTATTTCTACATTTAAAGTTTATTAATTTGATATGCATTTTTTTTAACATTTTAACAAGTTTTTTTTGACATAGATTTTTATAAATCCAATAAAAAATTTCGGACAAAAATTTTGGATAATATCCATTGGTTCCTATAAATAGACAATAGAAAAAGTTTTGATGTTACATCGAATTTTTTAAATTTCTGTTTTTAACTAGATTTTTTAAATTGTATTTTGATAGTAAAAAAATTGATTATTTTATTCTCATAAAATAATGAATTAAATACAATTGTAGTTGTTAAGTTTGATAAAATATGTCTGAATTATTTCTCAATAAATTTGTATGTTTCACTAATGTCCATCTTATATAATTTAAGTGATAATAGCATCATGTACATTAGTTATATTTAGTATTTACTTAATTAGGATATGATTTAAATAAATGACAATAAAATTAATATATTGCCAGCATGAATAATTAAGAAATCATATGAACAACTAAAATAAAAATTTTTAAGAAACAAAATTATAATTTTATCTAATTTTAAGCGTTGAAACTATAATGATTTTATATTTTGTGATATATTCTGTATGTTAATTTATAAACATATAATATAGCTAAAGGACAAAAATTATTAGAACTAATATTGCCCCAAAATATCGAGGAATATTGATTTCTTAATATTTAATTCTAATTGCAGTTTAAACAAAATTACGTTTTGTTCATTAATGCTGCAAACATAGATCGTTTTCTTCTCTGATGTCATATATTTATTTGTTCAACTTGTATAATAGTATAATTAGGAATTTAAAGTTTTTGGATTATGAACTGGATTGTCAAACTGTTATTCTGATAAGTTATTGATTATTAATCGTCATTTGCAAACAATACGATTCAGCCAGTTAATTTAAACCGCATCCTATTGCATTATTAAACATAAGTGAATTTTTTCATGGTCGTTTTTCATGATCGGACAACTTCACCGATCTACAAAAGTGCTTTGCATTCTCTGGTAAACAGGTTCCTTTATATTCAACCATCGCACTTTATTTCGTCTGTTCAGCATTGATTTTCTGACCGAATGCGTGAAAATCATTACCTTCTTGGACTTATTATTTCATTTATTATGGAATACACGATAAGCATGTCTTTAGAGATGTTAATTACTTTTAGTACAACAGAAATATAAAACAATTTTTAATAACAATAACAAAAATTTTCTTGTTTGGATATATAATTGCAATTAATATATCTTTATAATATTCACATATTAGTAAACTTTAATATTAGCGAACCTTTATATACATATATTACTCAAAATATTTTTTGAGCCAGCATATAAACTGTAGAAATATCATTTCTTTCATAAAAAGAATAACAAATGAAAATAAAACGAATTTTGTCAGTGATTATTTTTTACAATGCAACTATTTTGCCTCGGTATATACAAAACTAGATATTCCGTTTCGTTCCGTAGTATACAACGGAAAAATACGAAAGTAGATGGAAATCGGATGCATTGAAGAGAGCATTATTTGTAAATGTTATCGCTCTGTTCAAAATCTAACTTTATTCGGTTCTGCAAATAGAACATCTCTCTTCTTTATCTATGTAAATTATGTTTTATCATACTTTTATCATACTTTTGCTGTATTCTCCTTGAAAAAATCTTGTATAAGTCTTTGATACCATTAAATATTGACAATTGCTTTTTATACTGTTTGGTTTAAACCTTGAAATCACGATGAATATAGATTGTATTAAAATTAATAAATATAAAATTTCAACTGATTCAGGCGTTAAATACTTTAGTAATAGTAAGTACTAGTAAATAAATAGTAGTAATAGTAGATATAATGTAAATATAATGTAATAATTATATTTTATTATATTATATTATATTATATTATATTATATTATATTATATTATATTATATTATATTATATTATATTATATTATATTATATTATATTATATTATATTATATGATATTATAGTAGGATTAAGTTTGTTCATATGTTTGAATGAAATTTTATATAGCTCATAATCCTTTATTCTTGGAACCTCACACGTGGTCCCCCACTCCATGTAAGAAATTTCAGTAGGAGATTTAAATATCTTCGAAACTGTTAAACAGTGTGCAGTAGTCGGGCGGCATGGACTCGGGATAATCGTGAGAAAGTATCAGTGTTTGCTAACAGTTGAAAAACAATCTGGTAGTGTACAAAAAATTATAATCTCAGAATTCTGCTTTTTAACAATTTTAATTCCTTGGTCTCTCTAAAAATAAAAAAATTTGCTGATTTGGTTGTTCAGTAATAATATTTATAGAAAGACTAGTATTATAGATACAAATATCATCCTATAATAAATACAAAACTGTATGATTTATCTGTTTTATAACTTTTTTTTTAATCACTTTTATTATCTATTAAGTGATTATCTATTAAGCTAACTGATTCATATATAAGAATTAAAAGTACGTACCAAGGAAAATATTATTATACATTGTCAAAATATAATAAATGTGCGTTCATTATTTCTCTAATACCAGCATCGTGAAATTGTTATGGGATACGCACAATACGGATCCTATAACGTATAAAATAATTGTGAATAACTATTAAGATAATAAGACAACTGATGAAATTGTACAAACATGTGATTTATGCTAATCGCTCGTTCTAATATTAATCTCGACGCCACTGTAATCGGTTTGAAAATAAGAACACAGTGAATCACAAAACGAAGGAATTCTCGTGGAAGAAAGTGGAAACCTGCAGCGGAGGGGTAAACGGCTTCTAGTTAACGGTCATAGTAAACGGTATTCGATCTTCTTCTTTGCGTGTCTACCAGTGTTTCATAACTACCGTGTAACTCCAATATCTTCCATGAATTCCGCTCTCTTTTTACGATTCCTCACTTTCTGTTACCGTGCCTAGTTCCGGTTACCGGAACCGGAAACCGCAATAATTGCTGAGGTGTTCGGGATCAAGTGCAACCTGAAAAGGCATTTCACCGTGAGAGAGAATTATGATCGATCGCAGTATCAGATTAACGCGAGGATCAGCATTAAACGCAATGATCATAGAAAAGATACTATCGCCGCTCTGAATTGTTACCGCCAAGTGTTATCGTCGAATTGAACTCGAGTTATCAAATATGACACCCGGAGAAAGAAAAGAAGAGCTCCTTCGAGAGTGGCGTTAAACGATTCGCATTCCGATGAAGTCATTGCTGAGATTTCGATGAGGAAACGTCTCGCCTGTAAGAAAAAAAGAAAGAGACGAAAGGAAGGTTGAAATTTTTGAACACGAACGTATTCGCAACGTATACTTTGTAATTGCAAAATACACGTTACGAAGTAATAACGTATCGTCGGTTATTTTTCGTATTGTACAGCAGATAAGAGAAAGAGAGAGAGAGAGGGAGGGAGAGAGAGAGAGAGAGGAATGATGAAGCTGAAAGTCGCGCAAAATGTTTTGAAAACCGGCAAATCTGTGAAGGTATCTGACGGCGTTAGCGCGGCGAAACACTGCGTATCTGGTTGCGGTTATACTGGCGCGACGCAAACACCGAGGATCGATGATCTCTCCGATATCTCGAAATCAATAGATGGCGCGAATCGATCGAAGGAGTCAATCGTCGAGAAGTCGCGCGACAGAAATTTTGCTACAGTGGCGGTGGCCGCGACTGAAACTATTGTTCAAGAGGCACCAGAGCCACGTGGTATCCCCGGTTTCGGAACGCTCCTGTCGTTCATTCTCGCCGGTGGTCCAAAGAGACAACACGAGTACGTTGACAGACGGCACAAGGAATTGGGCTCAGTTTACAGGGAACGCCTCGGACCAATTACAGCAGTCTTTGTAAACTCGACCCACGAGTTTCGAAGAGTTTTTAGATTGGAGGGATCCGCGCCGAAACACTTCTTACCGGAAGCTTGGACACTGTACAACGAGACACGGAAATGTCGACGCGGTTTGCTGTTCATGTACAGTAATTTTAAGCTTCTCTCTCTTAAAAAGTAAAAGTAGCCGTCAGTTTGAAGGTCGTGCGATAAAAATACGAATTTCCCATTTTTATTTTTACCACCGACGCCGTGTGTTAACGGTGTTGAATGGAACTTTTTAAAGTGAAATTTCTGTCTGAATAGGGACGGCGAGGAATGGATGTACTTTCGTAAAATTTTAAATAAAGTGATGCTAGTGCCAGATCCAACGAATTTAATGTTCCAACCGTGTCAAGACGCGGCTGTCGAACTCAGGGAAAAATGGCAAAAACAGATCAAGACCGATGCTGTTATAATGAATTTACAGGTTCAACTTTATCAATGGTCCATCGAAGGTAAAAATAAATTTCATTGAAGTCCAATTGAAGTTTTTTTTTTTTTAGTTGAAAATTCGAGAGATAAAGATATCTATAGAAGCTTGTTATGTCTTCAGTTTTTTTTTTTTTTACAGCAATGATGGCTACGTTAATGGGATCGTGTTGGCATCGTTACAAGCAACAGCTATCTCGAGACTTCGAAGTATTGGCGGAGGTCTTGCACAAAATATTTGAATATTCAGCTAAATTATCTGTGATACCAGCTAAGTTAGCAATGAATTTACGCTTTCCTGTTTGGAGGAAATTCGTCGCGTCTGCCGATACAGCGTTCGAAATTGTTCGAACACTGGTACCGGAAATGACTACATTAGGTGGCGACGGTTTGTTGAAAAAAATGATGGATGAAGGTATCCGAGCTGAGGATGCAGTCTGCATTGTTACCGACTTTATTTTGGCAGCTGGTGATACGGTTAGATCGAATGTAGTTGAGAAAATAAAATTTTACATTTAAAGTTTAAATAGAAAATTTCTTCTTTTGTTGTTTAATTTCTTATTTTGTTTATTAGTAAGCAATGGAATAAATAGAATGAAGTTAAAAAGAAATTAAATCATATTTTAAGAATTAAATATTTTATGCATTTGTTAATACTCGAAAACTAATTCTGTGTTTTTTGTATTCAGACAGCGACCACCTTGCAGTGGACATTGCTACTGTTGTGTAATTACCCTCAGAAACAAGAAGAATTATTTGAACAATTGAAGGATGTTCCGCAGAGAGATTTATTACGCGTACCATTGTTAAAAGGCGTAATTAAAGAATCTCTTCGACTCTATCCCATAGCTCCATTTATATCTAGATATTTACCAAAAGATAGTGTGATTGGCAATTACTTTGTACCAAAAGGGGTAAGTAAATCTATATTACTATGTGTCATTTACAATAAATATATATTACATGTATCATTTACAATGAATAATAAATATTAAAATAGCCATACTTGGATATTATAGGAACTGCTCGTATTATCACTTTATTCGAGTGGTCGCGACGCAGCGAACTTTTCACAGCCAAATGAATTCCTTCCGGAAAGATGGATCAGAACGGAAAAAGGTACTTACCAAGGTGTAATGCATCCACATGGTAGTTTACCATTTGCTTTAGGTGCTAGAAGCTGCATTGGTCGAAAACTGGCAGAAATACAAATATCGCTTGCATTAGCACAGGTACGAAAATAATGAAATTAAATCAAAATTTACTGAATTTATTTGACTTTATCTTAAAAAAATTGCAGCTAGTTAAGTCGTTCAAAATAGAATGTATAAATAAGGATCAAGTGGAATTAATTTTACATTTGATATCTGTACCTTCGAAGTCGATAAAATTAAAGCTGACAGAAAGGACGTAACGAATAATGTGTAATATAACGAAATGAAATATCGTCGTATAGGAGAGTATTTTTTTCTATTTCTTGTTTTTTATTTACTTGTTTCTTCGAAGCAATACCCGTGTACATTTATATTGAATAAACTGACATTTAAATATTTTCGTTCTACATACTTACATACAATACATACATACATACATACATACATACATACATATACATACATACATACATATACATACATACATACATACATACATACATACATACATACATACATACATACATACATACATACATACATACATACATACATATAGATACATACATACATACATATAGATACATACATACATATACATACATACATACATACATACATGTGTGCACGTGTAAGTTAATTATTTACAATTATCAACATTTAAATATATATATATAATATATATATTTAATTAATATATAATTATATATTTAAATTATAATATATAATTAAATGACATTTTTAAATTGTATATTTATAATGTACATCAATTCCACATTTTAAAATATATTCACAATAAGTATGATCAAAGTATAGAATGACTCAGACAGTTTCTTATATAAAAGTTTCGTTAAGTGCTTCCTACTTAGAGAATGTTTATTAAATGATTAAAGCAGTCACTTACCTCATTATTAAATATCACAATTGTATAAAAGTTAACTCGTCATTAACGTTGGCACAAGACATTGTTAATGATTTTCCTTACTTCATCTAGGAATTCATGAAAACTTCCAGTGGTAGAAAAATCCTGAAACGCTTGAACTCTTTCAGGTTTTGTCATTTGAGCTGTCAGAAACCTTTTCACACAACAGGATTTCAGTTCGTGACACGAATTCATTCTCGCCCAGTTCCATGCCCTACTAAAGTTTTTATAATTCAACTTAGAGATAGAACTTTCTGTAAGAATATCCGATATATCAGCCATGAGGAATTTGTCAGCTAGTAGCACCGCGTCCAATAAAGATTCAATAGTTCTATTTTCGAAAGTTGCTCCATTTGCAGCTAGTAACAACGTGTTAAGACCTTCCTTTGATGTATTTCGCAATTTGACACGTTTCTTGCCCGACTCCGAAAAGTTCCCTTCAAGCATGGCGGAGAATGCGTCTGATTTTTGACACAATGTTTGCCTACAAGCGTCGACAGTCGTACCATCGTCCAGTTCGAATGTAACCGTTGCAGGTTTCGGATGATTATCATAGACTCTAGGAAAATCAGTCGAAGAAGTTTCTGTGACTTGACATTTTTCTATAATCTCAGGTTGAATTTCTAACGTGCTTGCTAGACGACAAATTGACCAAATAGCGTTTTCATAAAGGACATGTTGTTGATCAGATAGAATGTGAAATATTAATTGAAGACCACCGTGATTATTCAGCAATGATTTTAGAATATCTCGCGATTTAATTAAAAATGGTATCGAGACTGCGATAACCAATTTATGAGCTTCCTCTCCGCGAAGCAATATAGATGTAAGTTCGCCTATCGCTCCGCCTGTTTCTGCTAGGGCGCACAGTTGTCTTGTATAATGTTCAGACCCACATAATGTTTGAGCTTCAAAAACGAAGCCCTGTTTTAATAATGGTACTAAATACGCTCCATTTCTGTATAAAAAATTTTTCTAATATATAATATGTTTTATTTGCAAAATGAGTGTTTTACTTACCTTATAATTCTATTTAAAATTCTAGATGCTCTTAGATTTTTTGCGTGTCTAATGTAAGCTAATAACGGTCCAATGGTCGTGGGATCGGCCAATCGATCAATTGGATCATTTGAATGACTTAAGCGGCTTAATAATACTAACGTCCATATATTTCCATACTCCCAAGTGTATGTACATCCCGACGATTTGTTCTCTTTTTCTACATTCTGGGATTCTTCTACTTCTATAGTTACTGATTTCCAACTTTTCAATGATTCTACTTCTTCTTGGGGTTCTAAAAAAAATGAGGTAGAAGTTATTATTCTCGAGTATTTTTAAAATGATTAAAGTTGCAAAATATATAAATTAATTTACCATCTTCGTTATCCATCACTTCTGTATCACTACAAACTGGACTGTAATTATCTTCGGTATTTTCATCATTTTCAATAGAATCATAAAAAGGTAACGGTGGTGTACTAGGAGGCGAAGAGGAAACACTAGTAGCACTTCCTGGACTCCAATCATCTCGATAGTAGTCTGAACTAAATCTGTAGATAAAAGAGTAGTAAACATTATGTTTTTCATAACTAAAGAATTAAATTAAATTTCATGAACGTACCGTCCTAAATTTGTTTTATTGTATTTCAATTCTGTCTGTTTATTAGGAGGAGAATCATTTTCTCGTTTTTTTGAAACATTCGTTTTCTCATTAGCTTCAATCGCCATTTTTTTCAATCTAGTAACTAAAACGTCAAGCAAACCATTCTTTACCATTATGGTAATGCTTGGTTCGTCATAGACAAATTGTGCTAAAGCATGTAATAACATGGGATGATATTTTTCATTCTCAATGTCTTTTAATAAAGATAACATTAATTCTAAACCTGATCCCATTCTAACCCTCGCACGATTTACAGCTTCTCTACAAAATAGGCATAAACTGACTAATGTCTCCTTAGACAATTCTGAGTGATCTTTGATAAGAACGATAAAACTTTCAATAGCACCGAAATTTCCCAAAATTGGACGACATTCCGCAATTTGGCAAAGATTATATAAACATCTAATCGCTACTTTATTATGCATATCACAACATTGTACAATACTCTTATAACCCTGTATATCTTTTTCTCCTCTTAATTGTTCTCCAACTCGAGGATCCAACGTGGACAAGAAAGCACACATAGCTTTTAAACAGGTCTCTATTAGTTCCATATATTTTTTATCTGTTTCTGATTTTTCTTTTGCCAATACTAATAAACTTGTAATTCTAAATATTACTCCAGATTCTAAGATTTCTTCTCTACTACCTTCGTATATACTCCAAATATTCCTATAAAAAAAAAAAAAAATAGAACTTAACAAGAAATGTTGATATTATTTTCATATATATAAATTAATTTTCTAATACCTTATTGCCCTGACACCCATTAAGTAAGTTTGCATATATGTATCTAGTTGTAAAAGATCAACCAAAGCTTGAATTGCACCAACTTCACATAATGATTTTGCATGATAATCACTTTCAGATAAATTTCCAATTAGTCTACAAGCACGGCAGTGTATATTATTACCTAGTTTGATATGCTTTATTATAGAAACCACGCGACTTGCTATTTTAGATCCTTTCACCTAAAAAATAATTTATATTGCATTATTATAAATAAGCATGTTGTATAGCAACAATCAATCTATTCATATATATATGACAGACTATAAGTATATGACAGATAAAATTTATTAAATGATTTTAAAGATATGTGAAAATAAATATATTTCTACCTTTTCTCTTGCATCTGAATTCATGCAAACGTTTGCTAAAATACTTAAAGTCATGTTCACTATTTGTGTATTATGATAATGCAGTAAATTTACTAAAATGCCTAATCCTCCATCTTTGGCAAATTGCTTGTAACACTTTGAATCATTTTTAAGTCGTACTAAACATGACAAAATCCCGCTTTTTGATTCTAATTTTATGTACTTTAATAATTCTTGCAATACTGGGCCGTCTTGTCTCTCAGCCATATTTGGTATTTTGATAAATAAGTGGAAAAATTAATGAAAATTCGTTAATTTTCTAAAAGAAACATAACCTCTAAATTGTATTGCTACCAAGGTTGACAGCTACACCCGTATAGCAACTTACAAAAATAAGTGAAAAAAAATTCAGTTTATTAATAATTTCTTATTATTGGAATCTATTCGGAAAACGATTCTGCAATATACATTATGATAATTTGATGTTTAAATTTACAGTTTTGTAAGTACAATTAAATAATTATTTTGCAGAATTATGTTTTTAAATATCCCGCTGTTTGATTTTAATTTAAAATATGCACACTGTGGCACTACAATTCTTTTAATATAGTTCGTGATAGTTCAATATAATAACAGCTAACAATAGATGTACATTAATATACATGTATAAGATTGAGGAATATAATAATTGAAGCAATTGTACAATATATTAATATTTCGAAAGAGAAGTAGAATAATGATAATAATTTCTATTACATAGATAATTACATAGATGTAATATTTATTTAGTATTTATTATAACTTATTATTTAACAAGTCTGAGGTGATTCTTTTTCAATAATATTAGAAATAGGCTTTTAGAAAACGTACATTATAATGTACGATAAATTGTAATAAAAAGATCGATGCTATTAGCCAGAAAATTACTTTTGCCAACCTTGGTAATTTGAAATATGTAATTTGTTAACGACTTTGTTAACACACACTGACATCAAAACAGAATAGAATTATTTTTGTATCTTTCCTTTTGTATGTTAGATCATGAATGTTTATATAAATTCACATCTTTATGAACATAACGTGAAGAAACGAGATCTAGATAAATACATTCAATTCTTCGGACGTATAACTTTAGAGTAATTTACGCTGAATATCGTCGATATTTTTGCTGTATGTTATATACATTTAAGTTTGTCGCGTAGAAATATTTCCATAATCCAAGGTAAAATTATTGCCACGCGTCAAAATTAAAATTCATCGCCGATCTAATATCGGAAATAAGCGAGACTAATTCATGTACAATTCGTCTCGTATCGAGAAGCATCGTTTCTTTTTTCTTTTTTTGTTTTATCTGTCAACGAAAAGAAAAGCGCGTAATTTTAGCTGAATTTCGCAACAGACGAGGAAATTTCTATTTTGCGTAAGCGCACCGTGAAAAATATCCATCGTGCGTGAAGCGCACCTGCTGCGCCCGAGGAAGGGCAGTGTCCGCGAATGAAGTATAGCGAAGGCGTCAAAATGATAGGAGAGGGCATGGGGATCGGAGCGTGAGCTACGCAGGAGATGTCGACAAGATGACAGCGGTTGCATGACGCTCGTTTCGTTGTTCCTTCTGAGTTAACGTTGTGGCGTGTGGCCAGGTGGGGAGATCGTTTCACAAACGAAACGAACGACTTATGCCTCGTTACGACGGCACGTCCGTTTCAATAGATTCTCTGCGTCGAAACGAGATCGTAATCAGGCGAATTCGGGTGAGAGCCGCAATCGCCGCGCCCGTGCAATGTACACAGCGGCTTGAGATCGTGCCCGAGATCATCGCCATCCCCGAGGAGTCCACCCTATAAACGGCCTGGAGTGAAGTAATGAGCGTTTTCGGGGATTTCCAGCGTGTCTGGGTACAAAGATTCCCGGACAGCGCCTTGCCGGCAGCTTGGGAAGAGGACGTCAGGGCCAACCTAGTCAAGCATAAACAGAAGGTGAGAATCCAGTCGGAAATCCTGTGTTATTATCGTCACAGTTACAAAGACAGAGTTTCCTTCAATAATGACGTTTCCAAGAATTTATGTTAATACCTTCTTTCTTTGTAGATTTATTTGTTTGAATAAAAATTAGAGTTGTTGCACATGGAACACCATGAGATCACTGTTTCTTGTGTTTTGAATTAAACAATTGATTGTAGAAGGTTTTATTTTTGGAAGCTATAATATGTTATTTATGATTCTATGCAGTTCTTTAAAAGTATATTAATATAGTAACGTTATATACTTGTAATACTCTTAGTATACTTTTAGCTTATATTATTACAAGTAATTAATGAAAGAGTTATTACATTGGAGATGTTTAATTGTAATCTACATTTAAGAAGACTGTTTAATAGATTATTAGCTTCTTATTATGTAAAACTTTCATCCTTGCTGAGCCATTGGGAACTTCATCCTATGAGTCATCATATTAATTTCTTGCTTAACTGAGAAATTAAGTTATAAATGATATTTTCAAAGTGATCTGGTGGAATTTATGTTCATTGTATTAACTTCATATTAATTAAAAATTTATTTATTTTATATATAAATTAAATTTATATTTATATATTCTCATCTGTGTGAGTATATATTCTCACTGATTCATCATTTACTGCTTATCTCAGCTCTGTTATCATTCACTAAAAAGATGCGTTTTGATTATATATTATTTATATTTCACAATATAGTTGTATAAAAAATAATTTTTGAAAATTGCTACTGTTCTCACAGGTGACCGCTTTGAGAGAAGAACTTGAAAAAGAAGAATTTTATGTAGAATATTTAGAAAGATTATTGGCTGATGTTGAACGTCATAAGCAGTTGGCAAATATTAATATTGCAACCACGCCTGACAAACAACAATCTACAGAATCTCAAAATCAACATAGCTGCCAAGTAACAGAGAATAATTTGACAGATTCTACAAGCTCATCTAATGTTCAACATGTGGAATCATCAGCTCCACCTCTGCCCGCGCGTGAAGATATAAGTAAATTTCAGGACAAATGTGTTTCTGAACTGAGTTCTACTCTTAATACAAACAAAAGACCCAAAAGTGAGATACCAAAAAGTCCTGATAAAGTGCCTGAACTTAGAAGAAACAGTGACCCAGATGTGCCAAGTAATTATGTCACTGTAATTGAAGTGACCGGAAGTTCAAAGAAAGATAAAAATGAAGAATCTCTCAAAGAAGAAGATGAAAAAGGTATTATATTTATTTTATATTATTTTTTTATAGTTGTATTTGATTTATTCATATTTACAATTAATAAATAGATTTAGAAAATGCAATTAATGAAGATGGAGAAGATGGTGATGCGGAGATATCTGAAGAGGAACCTTACTATGATTCTGTAGCTTTAGACCAAACAGGAGAATATGTATATATTGATGCACGTGTTCCACCTGTCGGAAATAATAATGGCAGTAGAGCACCACCAAGGAGGCCACCATCGTTACCTGACTCTCCAGGGAATCAGAGCAATTATGTCAACATTGATTATTTTATACAGTAAATTATTTCTATTTAAATATTGCTGGTTTTAAAATCATTTTACATAAAATTGTAATATATTTGTTTATTTGTAGACATCGAGCAGCAATGGATAGCGAAGATGAAGAGGGTGCAAGTCCTGCACCACCAATTTTATTACGCGCTCTTAGCACCGATAATGAAACTGGTAGTAGCGACGCGGAACCTTTAAGTCTAAGTGAGGGTAGTTTAGAATCACCAACACCAACTACACCTCGTCGACAGGAGAAAAGTAAAGACCGTGAAGATGATAGAACGTCTATGATTAAATGTATTGTAAACTCGGTGGTAGAGAGCGAAACTATTTATGTCGAGTGTCTAAATGTAATGTTACAGGTATGTAATGTGTCTATCGTTTTCTATAATATGTATAAATAATATTACTTTGGTTAAAAAGATATATTTTGTTTATAGTACATGAAAGCCATCAGAGCGACATTAACAACATCTCAACCTGTTATTTCTGAAGATGAATTTGGTACGATGTTTTATAAGATTCCCGAATTACATGCACTACATCAGACATTTTTAGACGGTCTCAGAAAGAAATTAGACAAATGGGATAGTAAAACTACTATAGGTGAACAATTTAAAGTAAGAACGATATATATTAAGAAATATAATATTACTTATGTTATTTTAATGTTGAGAAATTTATTTTATTAATGTTCTATCATGGATTTGGAAATTAAGATAATGGCTAGCAATATAGGATTATACGGAGCTTTTTTACATAATTATGCTCGCGCTACTGATACCGTGCGAAGGTGTTCTGCACATTCGACTCAATTCGGTGAAATTACAAGGGATATAAGACTTAGAGGATTTCCAAAAGGACCAGGTTTATCTCTTGAAGATCTTCTGCATAAGCCAGTAGCTCGAGTACAAAAAAATGCGCTAGTATTGCATGTAAGTACCGTAGCCAAATTTATATAGGTATGAAAATATATCATTGATAAAGCGTTGATTGGCTAAGTTGATAAAATGATGTGGAAATATACTTCGTAAGTTTTATCTTATCTCAGTTCGCATCGTCGTTCAATTGATTGTAGGATCTTCTTAAACACACACCAGTGAATCATGCAGATCATGCACCACTCTCAGAAGCTCTTGCTATGACAAGAAATTTTCTAGACGAATTTAATATTATCCAAACAAAGTCAATGTTTCCGGTAAATAAATTATACTTACGGTCAAAACTATTATTAATTTAGTTGTGTTTAAAACTATATTTTTTTTAGAGTCATGATAGAGCACAACGGAGATTAGTGAAAAACTCATTTGTAGTAGAATTGTCCGATGGTCATAGAAAGTTGAGACATCTTTTTCTTTTTAATGACGTAATTGCCTGTGCAAAGTATAAAGCTTCTGGTAGAGACAAATTTACATTTGAATTAAAGTGGTATGTACCAGTGGCAGAGGCGGTAGTGACAGAAGATGGTGTTGAACCTCGTGAAACTAGTCCAGCTAATGTTGTAGCTTTGAGGTATGTGTAAAAGTCTATTATTTACTCTTAATAATAATTTATAGATCTATATAAAAGTGTACATATCCAGGTCACAAGCGTGTACAGTACGTGATCAGATACTTTGGGAAGAACGAAATGATGAGAAACGAATTAGACTCGGTGGTAGAGGTTCAGAAAAAAATAGGAAGAAACTTGCTGAGCTTGAAGCTCAATTGGTATTAGCATCTCCAAATTTAGTATTACGCGTTGCGCATAAAAGTCAACATCGAGTTCAAAACTCGTACACATTCTTTCTATCCAGTGAATTTGAACGTTCTCAATGGGTTGAAGCAGTGGAGGCATTGCAACAGGTAATGCGTTCCCATATGTACCTAGATAAGTCAAAGGTGCGTAATTCACAGATTTTGAATAAATAACATAAAGATATTTAATAATGAATTTTATTTAAATCCAACACGAGGATCCAAGTAACGATATTTAAAAAGAATGATTAAGTTTACTTGATGAAAGAAAATAAATGATAAACATAATTTTTCAGGGTGGACAACCTCCAGGGCCATTACCTTTATCAATGTACGAATTACAGGCTTGGGTTACAGCTTGTCGTACTTATCTTCAAACAGATATGGGAAGTTATTTACTGAGATCAGGACGCGATGAAAGTTTATTACTAGGCGACCTTCATTTAACTTTGCTTGGTTTAACACCGCCTGGTTTAGATAGAGTAGGAGATCTTTACATTATTGTAGAAGTTGATAGTTATGGACACTATTTTAAACGAGCAAGAAGTCGAGTTGCGAGAGGTCAAGCTCCAACTTGGGGTAAAGTTTTATTTTTACAAAAAATAGTGGTACTGTTAAATAAATAAATTTCTTATAATTAATTATTTAATTTTAACTTATTTAAGGCGAAACATTCGTTGTGGAACTGGAAGGAAGTCAAAATGTTAGAATTTTGTTGTATGAAGAGTGTGGAACGCGTTCTGTATTACGTGGCAAATGCATACAAAGATTAAGTAGATCTTGGCTTCAGTCGGATCAAGTAGAGAGGTCATTAAATTTAGGCCCAGCTACGTTAGATGTAGCTCTTCGTTTTGTTCCAAGTGAAGTGACATTAAGACGGGTACCATCTGCTAAACCTCAAGGTTTATTTGGAGCTAAAATTCAACAAGTGTGCAAGTATGTTTTGTTACTTTTGAACTCTTTTTTTAAATCTTTTTATTGTAAATGTTTATTTAAATCTTTCATAAATATTTATATCTATATATTTTTTACAGACGTGAAAAACGCGATGTTCCTTTTATTGTAACTGCATGTGTTAGGGAAGTGGAAAGGAGAGGGGTCGGAGAAGTAGGACTGTATCGCGTTTCTGGCTCAGCTTCTGATCTAACAAAATTACGTAAATCATTTGAAAGCAATTCGTATGAAGCAGAACAACTACTTAAAGAGGTAATTAATGTATTAAACACACACACAAACACAAAGAAAATCTTTTTTTCTCATTATTATTATTTAAAACCTATACCTATATCTTTATTAATTATACATTAATATGAATTTATTTTTATATTTCTAGGTTGACGTTCACTCTGTAACAGGTGTGCTCAAGTTATATCTCCGTGAAATGCCAGAAGCTCTCTTTACAGATGCTCTTTATCCAGCGTTTTTAGAAGCTTTTCAAACTGGCGAACTATCAAAAGGTGCTGCTCTTAGAAGAGTATACGAAAGTCTGCCAGCTGTGAACAAAGCGGTCATCGACTTTCTACTTACTCATTTAATACGAGTTAATAAACACGAGGCTCAAAATAAAATGTCTTTGCACAACCTAGCGACGGTATTCGGACCGACGCTTTTGCGCCCTGGTACGAATTCGCGATCCGATGCAAAGAGTCGGGATCCATTAGCTGCGGGGACCGTGGACGTGATGGCACAGGCCGGTATACTTTATTGTTTCTTGCAAATGCATATGCAACAGAACAATCAATCACTCTAGTCGAGAGGTCCTTGTTGATATATCGTAGCGTTAGCTGCTTTCCGCGAGTCTGATTGAAAATTAGGCTCGTAGCAACTCACGTTGTAATGTAAAATTAATGATTTTTTATAATATATATTTTATTAGTTTTGTGACGTATCGTTTATACAACGCTGAATTAGACGCATAAGTAGACAGGCTTTGACAAAATCTTGATGGGTGAAATTCCTCTTGTATTGGTACGCATAACAATACTACAATAATGTAGTAAAGTGGACTTAAAGAATACGTATTGTACTTTAAACTCCTTAATATATATTTTATACTTATATATGCGCGAAATTATAGCCGCAATTTCTTGTTATACGATGATTCCACAAACATTTCCAAAAAGAAAGAAAGGAAAAATTTCTCCCGTGAAAGAAAGGGTGTGAGAGAGTGAGAGAGAAAGAGAAACATAAATATGGAAGTCCGGTCGTTAACGCATCCACACTTTAGAAAATAAGTACTTTTTCTAATGGAGTGTGTTCCTAGCAGAGAATCTAAATTTTTTTACGTATATGTCCACAAGAATGTCCACGTATTCAAAATAATCACGTTCCTAAACATTTCAGGAAGCACGTTCCTCAAAATGTGCAAATCAAAGCTTCTAATAGTATATGCAAAATGTACTGGCTATATTCCATTTTGTCACAATATTTATGTTTTCTAGGAAAGCCACATTTTTTTGCCAAATCTATTCTTTATTGTAAAAGTATTTTGAAAGAAACCTACATTCTTGAATTTTTGTAAGAAATATCACGGAATAACTTAAAATCAAGTTTTTAATATTTAAGCTGTGGTTAGACTCATATTTATCTTGTTTTTAGGCTGTCTTAGCTATTTATAATAATAACTTTAATGACTTCAATGTTTCAAAGATCTGTTCATAAAATTCAAAAAGAAAAATATATTCTTCCAATACTTTGATAAATTAAACATACATATTTTGTATATGTAATTTTAAAGTATTATATTTTATTATTATATACATATATAATATATATGTATGTGTACATTCTTCTACCATATTATCAGTGAGACATAGAAATCTTTTTAATCAATATTTTTTAGCAACTATTTTTTAAATTTCCTTTTCAAATTAATGTTTTTAAGTCTAAGTGCAGCTTAATTAAGTATCAAAGAGATGAATTCTCTCTCATATCTTCAATATGTTGTAAATTTTGAACAAAATTTTTTCACTTTTTATCAAATAACTATATCATAGTACTAAGCAATGGTATTTTTCTATTATTACGTAATCAACTTACTTACGAACATCTTCGTGTTCACTAGGTTTTTAGAAGTATTGCTTTTTACTAAACAAAAAAAAAAAAGAAAAAAAAAGAAGAAGAAGATACCTTTTTCTGGAAACGTTTGCTTCAGAGGATTGAAATACAGAATAGTGCATTTGGCAGTACAAATTTAATACTCGATAGAATTCCTTGTTACATGCTAGAATGTTTGACAACTTTGTAATCGAGGTAAAAGACAATGAGTGTTCAATCTCTAATGAGTGTTCGATAAAAGATGGAGTCGTGCATAAGAATTGAATAATAATAAGAATTGAATAAATTGAAGAAACAAAAGAACAAATTACAAGAGAAGAGAAACTAAAAAAAATCATATTGTTATTATTCCGGAAGTAATTTTCGCGCTTGAGCGAACAAGGCAACTATTGTGTGCGTGATTTCAGCCTGTATGTGCGTGTATATGTATGTATGTATAACCCGCCCATATGTATTATATCGTAAATAATTGGATATTTTTAATTTTTATATCATATTTAGCGTTAAGGCGCGTCTCTCTTTTGTACATTCGTAAAACGTGTAAAGATGAAATTTCAGCTATCGTGATTGATTGATTGATTGATCATTATTATTACTATTATTATTATTATTATTATTATTATGAAGTTATTATTATTATTATAACTATGATTATTTTTATTATTCCACATTTTACAAGTACCAATTTTTCGTAGAACAAGCATTTGTTGACAGACGTTCGATTAAGCAAGCTTACTCGCAGCAAGACGATGTACTGCCAAAAAAGAAATCCTTAAAATGCATAAATATATTGGGGGTTTATAAACTTTTATATTAATAATGTTCATCATTATCCTAAGCTACTCTTTTTAATAGTCTTTCAGTTTCTTCTCTTTTACATAAAGTACATTAACTTTGAGCACCTTGTATTGTAATCTAAGCTGTATTTTTTCTTCCTTTCGTTTAACAAAAAAAACTATATTCTTTCAAGATAATATAATTAAACGAAACGATCTTAAAAGAATATAGATTAATTGAATGTGTGTAACGAAGTATATTATTTGTAAAGTATTTTATTCATAAGCGAATAATTTTAAACATTTATGGAAACTATTGTAAATCTATATGAATGATAAATGTAGTATATTTTGTTTATGTTTTATTAATTTTCAGATTTGTGTATTATCCAGAGACGTAAATTTTGATCTCGTTAATGTTTTCAAAAATAGATAGCACTATATAACAAGAAAAGAATTTTACATAGAATTTATTATTTCTTGTTTCAATAACGAATTCGGGCAATTTCGAGCTGGTGGAGGTAAAGGTAGTTTAACTGGTGTGGCAGCTATGTTGTCCCATAGTCCAGGAAGTCGAGATCCATCAGAACCATTGCATTGCATTCCTGATCAAACATTACATAATCGAATATTATATATCACAGATTATAATTGCCAATTAAATTATCAAAATCAAAACTTCAGATGTTTAATACATTAATAAATTATACAATTAGAGACCTAATGGCGCAGCTTCATATAAATCATGTAAAGCTTGTACGCGAACTTTGGTCCACTCGATATTTTTGTAATTCGCAGAAATTCCATTATCAGCAATAGTTAGTTGATTTTCCCATTCCCTCATATAGCGAAAATAAGTCCTCAAAGCATCGTCGCTAATAGCACTTTTGCAAACCTAAGGAATATTAACCGTTTCTTTATTAAATTTTAATTAATAAAAAAATATTAATTTTTTATACCTCTAATCGAGCATTAGGATAATAGTGAATGTAATTCACACACATCTCGTCAGAAATGGCAAACCCACCAAGAGTAACATTCTTCCTATCCATCGTATTATATGTACAACTTGTTATTAAGGAATCTCCCTGTAATTAAGTTTTTTTGTTATCATTTTTTTATTTATTCATTAAAATCTATTATATGCGTATAATATGATGGAATTCATCACATGAACTATACAAAATATTAGATTTTAATTCTTACAGGCAAAATGATAATAGGTTTTGGCAGAAGACGAATTTCTTGAAAATGAGTGGAATAATGATTATCATAATTTAATAAAGGCAACTCCTCCCCATCTCTAATATGACGAGTAACAACTTTTATGCCAGTTAAATGTGTATGAAGTTGGGATGCGAAAACATGTATTCCTTGTTGTGGGAGACCAACACCTGTACATTCTTGTATACAATGTCCCGATAAAATAAATGCTTCCTACAACGGTTTTATTATTAATTTCGATTTTAATTATATATATATATTTTTTTAGTTATACATATATGCTATATGATTCGTTACCTGTTGTGGTGGAATTGCCATTTTATCGGTGTATTCTAAACCTAATTCAATTACACCTGCATCATACTTTCGAAGACTTTTAGTAACGATAAAACGAATTCCTGAAGAATCGATGTTCCCACCCTGTAGCTCGGGATTATTGTAGTGAACTTCCAACATGACATAAGGATTAAAATTTTCGCCGCCAATTGAAAGACCAGCTTCCTCGGGATAAATGAAAGCATCTGCTCCCATTGCCCAAGCTGCTAAAACCTTTTTACATATCTAAGAAACGAGATAAAAATATATTTAATTGTTCTTGAGAAAACAGATTTTGAAGAATAGCTGAAGAATAACTTGTAACATTAAATTTTTTTAATTCCATTAACAATTATTAATAATTTGGAAAAATGTCATCAAATTAGTATTATTGTGCTGTTTAAGAAACTAAGTTCACCTGCGTTGTCTCCGGTCTATTAATTCCATCACAAGGACCATCGTACATAGGAATTTCAAGATCTACCGAATCAGCACAATGGAACACTTCCATATGATGAACCAAGTGTTCGTTGCCTGTTTGTATGACTGGGCCAAACTGTAGAATGTGATGTCTACAAATAATAGTTCGAATAAGAAATTCGAATGAATTTTATTGAAATCTAATGGATAGACTCACTTTTGAGATAAAACAGGTGGTAATTTTTGTACTCGGCACCAGTAAGTCGTTTCCTTATTTGGCACTTTCACATGATCAGCTAACAATTCCAATTGCCAGGCGTTTGATGGAAATGTAGGTTTCTTGTGGAGTACTCTGATTAACTCTGTTCTAGACATACCAGAAGCTTTCGCGTCTGCTACTTGCAAACCAGCTAAAGACGATAGTGGTCCTAAACCTTTTAACCACACTAAATGTGTAGTACCTCTCTAAGAATTTTTAAATATTTCTTCTATTAAAGAATGATAATAAAGTGACTAATGTTTTTTAATTTTGTAATTAATTAATTTACCTCCATGATGTAGTCATTTTCGTCGCAAGTATCAAACTTCCTAGAAAACGTGAACTTCGTTATGTTTCCTCTTCTTCTCCACGCGAAATTCTCACAATTCTGCTGGAGGT
The DNA here is from genome assembly GCA_036937485.2 of Tetragonisca angustula. Classification (NCBI taxonomy): domain Eukaryota; kingdom Metazoa; phylum Arthropoda; class Insecta; order Hymenoptera; family Apidae; genus Tetragonisca; species Tetragonisca angustula. Next base: position 242,485 of record JAWNGG020000184.1, read on the forward strand.
CGAGATTTAATTTTCCTTCTTCATCTGCCCATGCATCCTGAAATATATATGTATATATATAGTAATTGATGTAAAATGTATCTAATTGTATATAATAAACGATTACAGAGACGAAACACGATAAGACTTTTTTTTTGAGTTTTATAGAGGAGCAATTTAAAATTTAGTAATATTAATTGAATCTTACAGTGTCTGTATACTTACGTGCAAGTATTATTTATTCTTGTGAGGCTTATATTTTTCTTAACCACCGGTTGAATATTATCTTGAATATTAGAAAATTGACAAAAATGAACTTATCATGATTACCTGTAATTGTATTTGACGGTGCCAATCAATCCACAGGACGCAATAATCGGCAGGTTTTAGTTCACCATAATCTGAGAAGCCGATAGCAAACCAACCGTTATCGACGCTTATATAATGGACTTCTGCGATTATCATTTCGTTCATAAAATCGACTCTAAAAATTATTTTTCAATTTTTAAGTTATTCTTAACCCTATCAGATTTAATTAACAGTGCAATAATATACCTCCAATGAAAAGTGGCTTCTGAACCAAGTGGAACTTTATGAATATCTTTTCTATCCGAATTATTCTCTCTACCCTGATGATGATTATGCCAGGATAAACACGATATATCTTTTAAAATAACAAATAAAACTAATAAATAAATCTTCGAGAACATCTTGAATTCTTCCTTCTTTAAGTCAATGCTCTGTTTATTTGAAAAAATTACTCGTTTCTTGTTTAGAACTTATTGAGCGATTGTACGATTATACGTATTTTTCGGCTAATTTTAAATTAGTTTCGTGATCCTTTACTTTCTTGTCGTCAATTTCTACTAAAAGATCCCAAATGGTCAGAAAGGACGAAGACTTCGTATAATACTGCTTTGCCGCCGATTCTCTGCGGTGCTCATGCGCAATGACAGGTATTACATCACGATACAATGCAAATTTTTTTTATTAAAAACATGTAAATACAAGAAAAAGTAATAATTTTTAACTGATAAAAATACAAAAAAGAAGAAGAAAATACTTGTGTAAATTATTTAATTCTCTTAATATCGTATAGTTTATATGTGTAAGGTTCATAATAGACGCGCATGCGCAGAAGTGAATTGTATTTTGAAAGTGTAATCGTTAGAACAACTGCCACGAAAATATCTGTAACATTTACTTCTTTAAAATAATTATACAAATAAAGGTATGTAAAATTAATAATTTACTTTACACTTGTATACATTACCAAGATTTAAAATACAAATAGCTCACAATGTCTAATCTTAAACGATAACATTATATTAATTTCTAACCTTGCATAATTTTTAACATTTTTAATTGCATATATCTTTTTACTTTAGTAATCTAAGCTTTATTATCTGCATTCATCTTCGCGTGGCTCCATCGTCGTCATTTACTCGAAAGTAGATTATCGAGGTCATCAATTTCCAATAAACAGAAAATCACACTAATTGCGATCAAGTTCAAGTGATTCTGATTTTTTTCAACAAAACTCATAGAAAGATGTATCAAAATGAATATGAAGTTTAATTAAAACGTAAGTAGGACTATTGTGTCTGCTGTTGATGACAATTTTTCTTAATAAATAGGTTATAACTAAACACAGAGCTAGAGTAAGCAATTAATAGAGTACCATAATGCGATACTTCAATTTCTTTGAATTTGCAAAAGCGCAGAATTAAGACAAAAGGAGTAAAAGTATTAAACAAATGATTGGAATTCCCTTCCATATCTTCAATATTAAAAAAAGAGGACTCGATAATGAATACTGACTAAGAACAAATTACAATTGGAACGTTGTGTGTCTCTTAATGGATTAAAATATTTATATTTGTCAAATAAATTTCGTAAACGAGAGGGATAAAAAACGTTGGAGCTTTGAGAAAATATCTTGACAATCGAATACCAGAGGGCGTATATTACATTCCATTTATGGCGCGTGCTTCTGCTTCCGACCGTAATCAAGAAATTCCGTAGCTCTTATTGCGAGAATAATTTTCACGTAAGGCTTTATTTGATGCGTATAAAATAGCTTCAAACACAATACTAATATTGAAATCAATATTCAATATGTCTTGTTTTTTAAGGTATTGCTGCATTTAATTTTCTTCTTTTTCTAAAGGATCTTATCTGAAAGAAGAAAATTGGATGACTATTGGATTATTTATTTGGATCAATAACTGTAACTTTTTCTTGACTAGTGGTTGATTATATAAAAAATGGTTCGATTGCTTTTATAAATTCACAAATATACTGACAATCAGATAAATGATCTCGCTTAAACTTTGACTTCCGAATAGTCAAATAGTTTGCGAGTTATAATAAAATCTGTGACTTCTTTTTATATTTAATCTTATCGTTTTCTATTTCAACGTATACGCATATTAATTTCTTTTTAGTCTGTTAAGTAGATTGTTTTTAATGGAAATCAGAATGTTTGTGATACTATTTTTACTGGAATATTTCTACAAAGATAAAGCGTTGCCTGTAACCATTTCCCTAAATTTATAGAAAGTTGAATAACGATGAATTATCTGCTTTTAAACAATTACGACGAGATCGCGTCACCGTTATATATATATATATATAATATATAATATATATAATATATAATAAAAATGAATTGAGCTTATTTATGTGAATTTTGGTTCTTGTAAATGTGAGTATCCTTCTAATTCATTAAAAAAAAAAGTTAATATACTTGTTAGAACATTTATATAGCGGAAAACTTAATTGAAGAGTATGTAATAAATTCTTAAAATAAAAAGCAAATAAAAAAATTAGTAGAAAAAAATTACACAGTTTATTGAATATCATTTATATATTTATAAAATTAGGAAATAATTCTTATTGCGAAATACTTTACGTTATTTACGCAAACAATCTATTTTCAGAAAATGCAGCATATATTCAGGGTTACCTCAGTTTCTGTCAACCATCGATGATGCAACTTTGTGAAAGAATAGACTGAATTGTGAAATATTGGTTTGTCATAGATAATTCATATAACATTTCCACTAAATACAACCAAAATATCAGTATTCTTATGATAAGAATTAATTTAGAATTAATAACAATTGACAATTAATAAGAATTTTCAGATTTCTCGAAGAAATGGCGACTACGATCGGGAAGGTGCCAGTAACTTCTACAAATCGATGAGATTGGATTGAATGTAATTGGAAATTTTAATCGCTTCAGCTAGTTAAAGGCGTTTACGATCTGATCTTACGTAACTGCTTTACTGAACTAATAGTGATAGTTTTCAGAAGCACTACTCCACCTAGTACAATCTCTGATTCGTTGAAAATAGCATGTCTTATCTTATTATCATATTTCACAAGTTAGCAATGGAACTTTTGAACACAGACATGTTAATTAAAAAGAAGAAAAGAAATGATTTAATCAGCTGATATTGAAAAATAAAATCATGGTAAAATTTGTCCAATTATAGTAACAGATGAAGCGACAGTTGTAAGTAAATTTACAATAAGGATAAAAAATTTGAACGTGAAGAGAATGTAGTTTCTCAAGTGGAAGGTCGAACATGATCACTGAATGTTGAAAGGTTAATGGCTACTCGCGCATGTGATGATGAACAGATCAAACATTTAGAGTATTTTTCAGTATGTGTAAAACATTATTGAGTACTTACATGAGTCATGTAATATGTAATCTTTGTCACATGATAGTAACTTATGAAGATAATTCATTAGATTTCTTGTTGAAATGACAAATATAAAATAATTTACATAAAAAAAAAGAGAAAGAAAGACGACAATTTACGTCTTGAAAATAATAAATACAGAACAGTTGTGATATAAAACTCTTACGTCATTGGAATAAGTCAAACTTAATACACGTAGTCAATAGTCACAGAACTCGTTACACGTAAGAGTGTTTACAAATGTTTCATATACACGACTGTTAATCATTATAACAGTATGATTTAATAATAGTATTGGAATAGTCTGTTCTGGATTCCGTCTTTGCGATAACAAATAAATTGCAAAGGATTAGCATCATTTCTTACGTAATCCGATTAAAGAGAGTACATCTATGCCTTTATTCGGTCAGTCACAGTTGCGGGACGACTAAAATTTTCAATTACATCCAATTAAAACTCATTAAGTTTCAACATCTACGACTGTCTTGCTAAAGAGGTATGTATTAGTCAACTGCTATGTGTGCTTCTTTATTTAGTACAGTAAAGAAACTTTTGCAATAAAAAATTTACTTTATATGTATAATTTTTTTATATCTATAATTATATTAGCTTTTGATTTGCTTTTTCAATTTTTAAATAAAAAAATTAATTTATTTACTTTTTTAGGAATTTCAATTACAGAATATTTGAGAGATCGAAAACACGTTACAAACACAATATGTAAATAACTGAAGCTTTGATAAAACATTGGTAAATTTCCAAGATGCATAACTAAACAGTTTGCCTATATATTTTAATTACATTACTTTACATTAACTTTTATAATTGATATATAATACATTCTTAAAAATCTTTCGTAATTCTATTTATGTTAGATATATACATTAGCATTATTATACCTTATATTACCATCTTACCTTACAAATTGCCAAAACGCTGATAATTTGCTGATAAAGTCGATTATTCACAGTAATTACAAAGTATATATTTGAAAAGTAATACAATTAATCATGTAATGCTTTGTTTGACATCCAGATAGGATTTTAGATGGAAAGATTAAATGAAAATATGAATATATTGAATAATTTGTTAATACAGACATCTAAAATCAAGATCTTACATATTCATTGTTATATATATCTTACATATATCATTATCAAACATTTTATACCAATCATTTTGTTCAGGAATGGCGCCAAGATATAGAAGCTTAATAATAAAGAGAATTTATAACGGAGCATGTCAACGCATGTGCAGGGTACCATGGGAACGTGACCCAGCAGTGACAACAATATAGAAAAGGCCGTCGACGCTCGACACTGCGTCGCGTCGCGTCGGTTGGCTTGTGAAAGGTGGAAAGGGAACATGCAACTACTCGGCATTCTAGTTGACGGGTTGTCGTGACAGTCGAGAAGCAGCGAGTGTTCGCGCTTGGACTTTGCGTGTTGGAACAGCTAGTCCACGTCACACAGCCGTGGCAACAAAAGTACTCCAAAGGAATGTAATCTCCGTACGAATGACCAATTTTTTACCCGTGTTCGACGCGCTTCAATTCAGATTCTACTCTATTATTCTCGGTGAGTAATCGAACGAAGAATTCATGGGAGGAAAGAAAGAGGCATGCATAGAAGCGTGTGCAACTCACGCGCGTACACCGGATACAAATATTCCAAGACGGCCGATCGATGGATTGTTTGCAATTCATAGAAGTGCTCGCGTTTTTCAATATTATTATATTTCATCGTGTAAAATCTTTCTACGAAGAATACTGCCTTCTATATTTATTCATTTCCGGAATCTTCAACTATTTAATTTTTTGGAGCGCGTTGCTGTGAGTTCCTGTTCACGTGGTTACGACTCGTTTGCCGCGCTCGCGTCTGCGTGTCGTGCGGCACTATGAATCTTATTTCATTTTGCTAAGAACCTAATTCATTTTTTATAAATCTCGCCTTCTTTATCGCTGGAGATAAATTTATCATTTTCTTTTTCTTTTTTTTTAAGTGAAAATGTGAATTATTTATTATCATGATACAAGATATTTTTTAAAAGTTGTATATGAGTTTAAATATAAAAATTTACTAATTTATATTCAAATACTTCTTATAATTATTTCATAATGTATTTTAGTAATATAGTTTCTTTTTATTACTTTGTATACTATATTGCTTTCTGTTTGAAGTTCAAAGAATGCATAACTGTTATCAAGAAATCTGTTCGTGCTGTTACAACTTGTATTTCTGAGTTTATTATAAAATTCTTTAAATAAAAATAGACTAGTGCATCTGTGTGAAATGTAATAACTTAAAGATATAAATTTTTATTGACTGTAAAGTGATTTTAAAAGAATTAATTATAAAAATTGATATTATAATATTTTTGATGCAGTATATATTTATTCAGGTCGATCAATAATTGCAAGTTAGTCTCATGGAAATATGCAGCGATGACTCAGATTGATAATTGACAAATGATAAGGAGGTCGAAGAAATTATGACTCTGTGTTGATTTGGTTCGAATTGATAGTATTCATATATTGTATTTCTTAATTTAATTCTTGTAATTTATATTTTTTATATTTAATTATTATTCTTTATAATTAATCAGAAAATTACTTTATAATACCAATTTAATTCTCTCACAATAATTAAGTACAGAATTTTTCTGCATCATAACTTTACATAATTACGTAGCGCGAGTCATACGTTTCTATATATCAATGACAATGATTTATAGAGCGAGTATATTTATAATTTCTAATTTCAATCGTTGAGCTTGATATCTATCTTGAAATTTATACTTTCAAAAAAAAAAATGTAGATTATTGGAGATTAAGTAGTTGCGCAAAATTATACCTATCTAGAGTAGCAGATTTTTCCGACCGGCGCACCCATTTCTATGGAAAATCTTTGTTTGCAATTCGATTATGATATAAAGTTTATGATTGATTTGAAAACGAGGCAGATAGATAAGAAGCATAATATTAAATATTATAAAGTACACATGTAATGTAAAATTGTATTTTTTATCTTCAAACAGATTAGCAAATTTTTAATTTAAATTGGCAAAAAAATTAATATTTTTGTTGATTGTTTTATTTGATGAAAACTTAAATCCAAACGGTTTTTATAAAAACTTAAGTTTAATGACACACATAAATTAAACAAAGTGTGATCTTTATTAACTTTTATCGTTTTTTTTATTTGCAGAAGAGTTATTTAAACAATTCTTTGTAATTTATGTATGCTATCATATCATATATACATAAATATCGTTGTACATTCTGAAATATTTCTGAGACTATAAAAAAATAAAAGCAATTTTTTGAATAAAAGTTGAGTTTGCTATAGTATTATTAACAGCAGCATACAAAGAGATATTAATGAATTGTAAAAAAAGGAATTGTTCTGTTAGAAAACAATCGTGCTCCAGTTAAAATAATAAAAAGTAATTTTTATTCAGAGAAAAGAGAATAAACTTTCCAACTTGCATAGAAATAGTAAATCCAGTTGATTTGCTTCTTTTCTAATTTAATTACAAAAAGGAATTTCTAACACTAAAATAAAATTTAATGCTATGTCATAGATATCAACATTTTCACATAGATGTGTTTTATATCATGTACCTATATATAATGCTTAATGCATATTTATGAACATTTATAACGTGATGTAACTTTTAAAAATCTAACGCTATACTTATAAATTGCTAAAGCCCATTAACATTTACAGATAAGTATTTTACAGTTGCGTAATGTATCGATAAATGAATACATGAACGATAATTAAAGAAACTAAATGTGTCTAATTGTAAATATCGACGTAAAAGCCGTAGACAAACTTAGGCTTTAACCTTCATGTATATTTCGCAATTTTCTTCGTTCTCTTTTTGTTAGATTATTCGTTCTTTTTTGTTCTGAAGGTATATAGATATAAGTTATTTATTTCCAAGACAAGGCAGTATTTTTCTACAGGCTATTGTATCTCAAATGGTCCAGTCATAAATAACTCTACGAGAGTTTACCACCTTTCTACAATATTCAGATAAACAAGATCATAAAGTAACTAAACTGCAAGCTTCAAGCAACAGTGCAATAAGATTGCAGACTGCTTTTTTAATGTTACAACACAGGAAAATCTTCTTCTAATCCTAATTATTAAATTCTAAATACAGATTTAAAGAGTTTACAATGGCGTTGCTCAGAACAATGTCTAGTATATTTTTAATAATATAATAATTTCTACCTTTATAAAAATTAATAATCAAACTGTCGAGTGTCTCTTTCTTAATGATAATTTTGATTGAATTGGAAATTATTGAATTGTTTCAGTAACCACGGGACAAGCGCGCCGAATTGGCAGCTATTGAAACGCCGGGGAAAGCCGAAAACCAGGCTTTTGTAATCGATGGGTTGAGAACGTGAAATTCGTGCTTTTCAGCTTTCTTTTTGTAACCAAGGTGTATAGCTTACCGATGAGCCATGCTGAAGGTAGTAGGAGCCTCCTGGCTGCAGACACGCATCTCTACATACATTCTGATCGCCGTAGCTTTGCTAGGCGTCGGGGCCATAATTCTCGGTGAATTCGGACAGTAAGTTCATTAATTTATTACATATTCACCATACTACATTCATAATTTCAAAAGAATTATAAAAAAAATTAGAAATGATAAGGAAATGAAAGTTATAAGACTTGCTATGGAAGAAAATATAAAATGCAACAGTAATTTTGAAAAATCATATATGACAGAGCATAAAAAAATATTAGCAAATACAAATGATATGATACAATTCATTTGCTAATAATACATCAATGCAGCAGATCGTCTCATCTCGATTATTATAAATCAAATGTCAGAAGTTACGTTGCAAATATAATTTCAATAAATAACGCGCACCGTGGATCTTTCATCAAGAAAAAGGAGAGTTCCCCATATGGGGGATCAACGTTCTTCTGACAACTCTGATTATGACTGACACGTGTATGTGCGGTATCCGTGCAGTAATATAATAATACATAGAACAGAAGCATCAGCATTTCGACGGTGACGAACTGAAAGACCGATCGCGACATAGGATCGAGTAACGCTACGTCTGGCTTCTCAAATTCACGCTTGTCGCTATCACAGCACAGCTGGTGCGTGTGCTTCCGAAGTGTCAATGCTTTCGGGTACTTGATACGCGGCTTATCTCGTTCGCCGCGTGCACGAACGGCAAACTACAATTTCGTCAGGCAGATAATGAAATTTACTTTGAAATGCAATTATCATTGCTATTTACATCGTCGTTATCATTTTGCGTGTGATACGTATGAATGCTTAAAATGAGACTTATGTAAAATATATGAAACTTATGTCATATACGAGGCTACTTATTCTTTTATAGCTTTCTAAGTTTTTAAATTTTTCTTTTTATTATTTTGTAATATTTTTGTTATTTAATTTGTTAGAAATTGTTAGGGAGCAGATTCGATCTCTTTAGCTCGATTGTTCTGGGGGTAAGTGCTGAGCGATTAAACGCAGAAGATTTAGGTTCCTCTTGTCAGAAGGATTGTTACCCTTGCCACTTGCTAGATCGTCTTTTTGTTATATTTTCCTAAACATTTGCTGGTATTTCTCAAGTTTATTGCGGACTCAGTTCGATCACAAACCATAATTAACTAGCAATCGGGCTATCTGCCCTCGAACAATCTCGAAATCGCCTCGTTGCTAACAAATTAATTAATATGTCAGCTTTAATTAAGATTCTTGAAAAGTTCAGAAAATATAGATAAAGTATAAAGGAAAATATTCTGATCGAGATTTTTTAAAAAGTCAAAAATTCTCATAAGTGAATATTACATAAGCATACATTACACGCGTGGTTGCAATCAAGATTTGCAATGAAAGTAGATATATTTTTTTTCTGAATAAAAAATTATATCCAACATTATTCAAATAATGGTTGATCTCTACACATATCCAAAAATCATTGAAATCGGTGAGATGGATCTTCTCTGAAAAATGATCAAAATTCTTTCATAATCAATTACCGACAATAATTCTTAGTTATAGAAGTTACAACTATAATCTATCTCACCGTCAATTACATGGACATATAGATTTATTACATATGTATGTGCATCAGTTCATCTTTCTTAACTATGTATTATTGTGTGCTAATAGTGTCGAACAAGATGGAATCTATTCAGCCACCGTATTATGGAACCATAAAAGAGGATATCGCATTGACTTTTGGGGCCAAGGCAATGATCTAAACGCCGTGCCATTGCATGTAGCTCGAGCCTATTATAAAACTGAAATTTTTGAGCATGGGTAGGTCAATCACGTTTATTCAACAAATAAAATTAATAGTAAAGAGACAATTAAAAAATCCCTCTCACTAGACAAATGTAATGTAATGTTTATAATAAAATGTTGTATTACATTAGGACAATATTATCAAATGTGATATAATATTTCTGTCCTCTATGGATAATAATTTTAAAATAATTTTGCAGATGGTCCTATATTGAAATAGAAACTTCATCAAATTATCCAGATACTGTACAAGCTTACGCTGCCGGATTGTTGGAAGGTAGCCTCACTTGGCAATTAATTCACCACCATTGGTTTAACACTATAAAGCCAGAATGCGAAGCGAAACCTGTCGAATGCCGAAAATTAATGCGATATCTTCGAGACAACACTGCCGTCATTCGTGAACGTGCTGAATCAAAAGAGTCTAGTGATCCTTTTTGGCATATGGTACACAACTTTCTCATTGTTTTAATAACAAGTCATTTTAGTAATTGTAAAAAGGAAAAGGCATATCTAAATGATACTCGTTTTATTAATTAATTGTTAATTAATTTCGGGTGAATTATAATTAGCACAGTATTACACATACATTGATGTATCTTTTACAGTAAATGTAAAAAAATACATTAATAAATTGATTTTGTTTGTTTGTTTAGGTACGATTATTTTATACTCAACTAGATGGGTTGGAAGCTGGTTGGAAATTTGCTGTACGTCGGAGCCGTGTGTCGGTGTCATTGGAATCGGAAGATTTCCTTTGGCTTGCCTTGGCTTCCGACTTATCTGGTTTTCAACAAGTATTCAATATTTCCAACTCCCTAGTAAGTTCTATGATCCACTTTAAATCACTTTCAAGGGATAATTCGGAACCTCTAATTGCGATTACACAACACACGTCAGCACCGTAAGTGAATCATTGATCAATCTGTTTAAGACTTTCAAACATAAATTGATATAAGTTTTGCATTTTTATGCAGCAAGGATAATTAACGTAGGTATAATTATTTGAACAAATTATTTAATAACTTATACACTGTATAAATAATGTATGAAATTTGTTAAACAATAGTAATTTATACAAATCAATTAGAAATCTTCTTAGAATTTTTTTTTTGTAGATACACTCACATGTTAAGACTTCTAAAAAAGTATACATTTGGCTATCATGTATTACCTATGACAAAAACTAATGCATTGATTCCAAGTCGATCAATCATGATGTCATCCTATCCCGGGGCATTATCGTCCCGAGATGAGTTCTATTTAATAAATGGAGAAAATCATGAAATGGTCATTACCGGAACACCTCTACTAACAACGAATCGAAATGAATGGAGCTTTTTATATCCAGAATATGTATGAATTGATTATTAAATTTATTTACATATATTTTGTCTTATATACAAAGAATAATTAAGCAATAATAATAAATATTAGGTGATGCTAACCGCAAGATTAATGGCAGCAAATCGACTAGCAACAAACAGTCAATCGTGGTTTAATACTATGTCGCATCAAAACGGTGGTGCTTCTGCATTACAATGGATCAGCTTTGAACCACGTTCCATGACTGTATTATTAATAGAACAGCTACCAAGCATCACTGTTGCTATGAATTACACTGAGGAGTTCAAAAAAACCGGTTTCATATCGTATGTTGGTATATCGAATTTTCAAAACATCAAAGACATTGTACGGCCTGCCAAGAAGGATATGAATCTCTTGAAAACTCGTTTGATGCATCTACAAGAGAATATCACTACGTTTGAACAGCTTCAAAATGTGATGCGTGGATGCAGCCAGGATGGTTGCACTACCGAAAAACAGAATTCAAAAACAGATCAATTGCAGGAATTGACGTATCGTGGAGATCTGGAAGATGTGCCAATACCGTATGGTGTCATAGATACAAAGATATTAGCGACCAGCGTATATGGTCTCGAAAGTTTCGAAGCCATTTCTGGACCACCCACATCGCAAATGCGAACACCATTCGAATGGTCGAAAAGTTTCCCTAATATTTCGCACGTCGGACACCCGGACACTTTCGAATTTGAAAGCGTTACTCCAAGATGGGTTTGGACCTAATTGAACTTATTCAAATTTTACTTAAAATTTATATTTTTTTCTTTTAATTTTCTGAATCTTTCTCTCTTAAGAAAATAATAATTTCCCATCAATTCCTCGCAATTTGATTCTTATTCTATTTAGATAAAATTTTTAATAATAATACTTTAACATTTTGTAGCTGGCTCGTATGTTAGCCGCCTATGGTGAAATTTTAGGAAATAAAATAAAATGAACGAAATAACGCTTTATTACATTATGACGCCAGAATCCTTATCACAGTGTTAAAACTTCAAATTGAAAATTTGAGTTTCTCATATTTTTGCCGCCGTTTTCTTTTGCTTTCCTCCTTCTTTTCTTTTTATCGACATTTCCACTGGTCCACTCGGTAGAAAGGAAAACACGCGCTGCTACAAAAAAAAAAAAATAACTTTAATGGTGCCATCTAACGATATTTGTACGAAACGACATTATGCCGGTCTGGTAAACGATGACAGGTATATCCGTTTGCAGTAAATGCGACGTTATTCAAACCAAAATGGCAAAATTTATTTGTCAGCGAGATCTTGGAATATAATTTAAGATTAATTAAAATGTAGTTCTTAAAGTTGGACATTTTCTCAATTTCTTCCTACTTCTTGGCTGTTGTTTATCTTTTAGACCGCATTGCAACATATCAAGATATCATTCGATTATCGCAATGATGGAGAGTAATAATCAAGGACAAATATTTGATAATGAGAGATTAAGCGGCATACACGTGAACGAGAGTGATGGCAGTTTAACAGAGAAGGTTGAATTAAACAAATTTACTTAGTTCGACTTATATTTTTCGAGAAACAATATTAATCCTATCTTCAGTCAATGATAATGTACAAATATTTTGTTAAATATCTTGTCTCTCGTTTCTTTCTTACTTTCTTTCTCTTATGATTTATGTCATATGTTACTTACAATTATAATGTTTGAAAAGTTGAATACGTACCATGGTGCAGTATATACAATAAATAATGTGGCATTTAATTGATTTTTATTACACTGTTAGTAATGAAGAAATGTTATTAGGTTTTGTCCATAAGAAGTGAAGAGAGCATTCTTTATGAAGCATCGAAACAAATTGAGAATCTTGTGAAATTGAATGTAAAAACAAAAAATAATGCCAAAGAAATAAACAATTATAATAAAACTAATACTATAAATTGTTCAGAACAAACAGAATTGAAAAAACAAGTTCAAACTGGAGAAATTACGCCGTTTCAGGCAATTGAAAAGCAGTCTGATTTGTTAAAAACTAAGGGGTAAATAGCATTAATAGAATAATCATAAGTGAAAATAATAACTAAAATAGTAACTAAATTTAATATTTCTTTTTCAGAACATTTAATAAAACTTCACATTTACTTGACCTTGAAAAGTACCTTCGACAACAGGCTGAACTTGCCAAACAAAGGAAACAGTTGAAAAAAGATTCAAAGGTACCTGAGCATAAAAATTATCATGTAACATCAATTAAAAAATTAAAACTTTCAAATACTAGCCCAAAAGAACTTAAAATAACAGAAGAGAAAACAAAAATCAAAGCTAGCAAAAGAAAATTGGTTCCTGAATTTGATCAATCAAAAAATTTAAATAAGAAGAACGATATCAGTTATGAAACAGAAAATAGAAAATCTGATCAAGTCGAGAATTCTATCAAAGAGATCGAACATTCCAGCAATGAATTAGCTCTCTGTAATACTTCCAAAGATAATGTTAAAGAAACATTGACTAAAAATGCAACAAACATTAAAGTTGTAGGTATAATCAGTGATTCTGAAAGTGAATATGTACCAAGTGATGAACAAATTGAATCAGGTAAATATTGTCATTAACTGTTACATTTCAATATTTCTTTATTTCTTGATAAAGTATATATTTTTTTTAATTTTATAGAAGATGAAAGATCATCTAAGAAAAGGAAATCTCTTAACAGATTTGTTCGCACAAAAAGAGGTAAACATGATTTATTTTAAAATTATTACAATTTGTCATACTCATTAACACAGAGAATTATTATGACTTTTAATATGACTTTTAGTTTTGGATGATGGAAATGAAGCAATGTATAGAGAAAGGGTGCAAAAGAGTGGTTATCCAAAGGATGAATCATTGCACAAAGTAGATAATTTATTTAAAGTTCCACAATTCATATGGAAAAAATTATATAAGTATGAATAATCATGAATAATTTTTATATATGTACTGTGTGTATATAAATAAATATGATTGATTCTTTTAGATATCAAAGAGTGTCTGTACAATGGTTATGGGAATTGCATCTTCGTGGTTTAGGTGGATTACTAGGTGATGAAATGGGATTGGGAAAAACTGTTCAAGTAATTGCATTTCTTGCAGGTTTAGATTGTAGTGAATTACTATCCGATGGTGGAAGGTAAATATTTTTCCATTGGTGATTAATTATTTACAACTATTTGTTGAATTAATTATTACTTATTCACAGGTTTAGAGGTTTAGGACCAACTATAGTTGTTTGTCCAGCTACTCTAATGGAACAATGGGTGAAGCATTTTCACGAATGGTGGCCTATTTTAAGAGTAGTTGTTCTACATCAATGTGGAACTTATAACGGTGAAAATAAAATTATCCATTATATATAGTATATTAATACAATTTTATTATTATTTTATTACTTTCACATTTTTAATAAATATTCACAGGTAATTTAGAATATTTGATGCACTCTCTAAAATCTGGTGGTGTACTAATTACTTCTTATTCTGGTATGCTCATACACAAAGACTTACTTGTAGCCAATCAGTGGCATTATGTTATACTCGATGAAGGTCATAAAATAAGAAATCCACAGGCAAAGGTAGTTCGTTACTTTTACTCTATGATACTTTCATAATTATGTATGAGAATGATTATAATGTTATCGTTGTAGATTAGCAAAGCAGTAAAACAATTCTCTACACCACACCGACTTCTGTTAACTGGTAGTCCCATGCAAAACTCCTTAAAAGAACTATGGTCCCTATTTGACTTTATTCTACCTGGGAAGTTAGGCACTTTGCCTGCATTTTTAGAGCATTGCGCAACTCCTATAACTCGCGGAGGATATACGAATGCTTCTCCCCTACAAGAAGCCATTGCGCTTCAAGTTGCTACAATGCTTAGAGATGCTATTACACCGTATATGCTCCGAAGAACAAAAAATGATGTGCAACATCATCTTAGTCTACCAGAAAAGAATGAACAGGTTTGTATCATATTGCAGTATTTCATAATAATTCGTTATTTCGTATTTTAATTCACATTTTTCTTAGATATTATTTTGCAGTTTAACGGAAGAACAAAAAAAATTATACAAAGAATATTTACGTTCTGCAGATGTTAGTTTCATTTTGCATGAAAAAAGTCATTCAGAGAGTGGAAGATATAGAGCTCGCCTTCTTATAGCATTGTCAGCTCTCAGGAAAATATGTAATCATCCTGATTTGTTTCTTTATACGAGTCCAGTTGTAAGTTCATAATTTTATATTCTACAGCACCGTTGTTCATTCATTGTATTTGATTAGATGTGAATTTAGGATTCAGACGAGGATATTGATGTATCAAATGAAACACTGGAAAAATTTGGATATTGGAAACGTTCCGGCAAAATGATCGTGGTTCGATCTCTTCTCAAAATTTGGAAAAAACAAGGACATAGGGTACTACTCTTTACTCAAGGAAGACAAGTAAATAAGTTATATAATTGTTTATAAAAATGTTATGTATAAATATATAAAAATACATAACAAAGTTTGACTTGCAGATGATGCATGTTTTAGAATCTTTAGTACAAAGCGAACAATACTCTTATTTAAGAATGGATGGAATTACTTCTATGTCACAACGACAAGAAACAATTCGCTTGTTTAACAAGGTATTTATATATATGTATATATAGAGAAAGTATATTTTATTAATATTTTAAATTTTCTTATATTTCATACAGGATCCATCATATTTTGTTTTTTTATTAACTACACGTGTTGGAGGTTTGGGTGTTAATTTGACTGGAGCAAATCGAGTAGTTATTTATGATCCGGATTGGAATCCAGCAATTGATGCTCAAGCAAGAGCTCGTGCATGGAGAATTGGACAAAATAAAAAAGTCACTATTTATAGACTTATCACTGCTGGTACTATTGAAGAAAAGGTGAAATTTTAAGTTTTTCTTTTTCTCTGAATATTTGTAATATTTACAATGAAATCATATCTTGTTTTGTTTCAGATGTATCACAGACAAATTTTTAAAATACTTCTTGCAAATAAAGTTTTAGAAGATCCAAGTCAACGTAGATTATTTAGAACTTCCGATTTAGTTGAACTTTTTAATTTTAATGAATCCATTGATAATTCTAATGAGACCGATCAACTATTCCGGAAGTCTAAATTAATCGCTTCGCCTGTCAAATTTTCAACTAATAAAATTGAAAAAATGCGGAAACTAGCAGCTACACTTAGTAAAAATATAAGTCAGAATACCTCAAACTCTACACCTATAGTACAAATAGTGAATGCTTCAAAGAGTCGTTGTCTTTCAAATTGTCATAATAACAATATCGACCAAGATGTTTTAAAAGACAATAATCAAATATATACAGATAATGTAACAAAACAAAATGTTAAAAACGACGGTAATTTTCATAAAAGAAATGAAGATACACCTTCTGAAAGTAAAGATCATATATTAAAAAATAAATTAAATTCTAATACTAAGATAGATGAAACTTCAAATGAAGCTATCATCCAACATCTACCTAGTTATCCTAATATATCTGAAGGTTTAAGTAAAAGTAACGAAACAGTTTCGTACAATACGAATAAAGATACATCGTCAAAAATAAATAAAACACATTCCAGAAAAAGAAAAAAAAAAAGTTCACGATCAGAAGAGCATATTACCTCGGCTATTTTTGAAGGCGAACGTGTCTCACATTTGATTGGACGACGTCTTGAACGTTCCTCAACAGAACCTGATTTGATTGAAGATGATCAGTACGTCTTAGAGAAGTTATTCGCCAAAGCAAGTAATTGTTTTCTTTCTTCTTTTTCAAAGTTTTCTTCTATACATGATTTCTTATATATAATAATGACAAAATGTATAAAACATTCTTTTCCAGATGTAACTTCTGCTTTTCAACACGAGGCAGTATTATCAAATTCAGGATATAGTTCTGATAATAAAAATCCAATGCAACGATTAGCACGTGAAACAGCGCAAGAAAATATGGACAGTATTCGTAAATCTCGTAAATGGTGTTGGAAACCCATGTGGGAGTCTATATCACCAAAGAACTAATTTTTATATATATATATATATATATATATATATATATATATATATATTGTAATTAATATTCAGTCTTAGTCAGTAAATTTATAAGTGATTTTATTCATTAAATTTTGAATTTTCCAATTAAAGATTATAAACAAATGAATCTCTTTATGTTTAGAAAAATAACGCTTTGTTTAATACTAAATATAAGTAAGTAGAACACAATGAACAATTATGAAATACATATTTTTTTAAGAATTTAAACAATTTTTTTCATATTCACATATTTCTACTTTTTTAGTTGTGTATAAAATATTGTTTACATAATTATTTATTATTTAAATTATTTTGTATACTATTTTGTATATTAAATACAGAAATATTATTTCAATCGTAACAAGAATCTTCTTTTCCATTTTATTGTTCTTAAGCGTACGATAATTTTATTCCATTATACGAACTTTTATTTAGGCACTTTACATATGATAGATGAATTATTGGAAAATAATCAACAAATATAAACATTCTTATGATAAAAAAAATGCTTTCTTTTGTTTGGTTAAATTAATCAATTATTTTTCATATATTACTATATAATATTTTGTACTGTAATTTATTATTAATTAAGTAATCGTTATAAAATTAAATGTTATATAAATTTTTATGATAATATTTTTTGTCGAAAATGTTTTGTATACTTGTGTAAATAATAAATATATATGGCTGTACATATTTATATTCTTATAATGAGTGTATGTTCCTTACCAAAAATATTTGTGCTATATAATAAAAAAAAATAAAAGAAAAGAATAATAAAAGAAATTTCAAAAATTTATCTGCATAAATAAAATTAATTATTTACATTGTCTTCTTGCTACTTTTTATATTCAGTATCTTAGAAATTCTTCAAGCGTAGGACCACCTCTACCTAGAGGATCTTCAGGGAACATAACATAATTTCCTACAAATGTTGGAGTTAATAATCTCTTTTCGATTGTATCGCGCCATTCTGGTTTTTCCAGATATAAATCTCTGTATTGATCTAAAGAAACTACAACACCCCCACACATTGTTGCATATTCCAATATATATCTAAAAATGATAAAGAACACCATTTTATAAAATGTTGCAGAATAGCATAAATATATAATACTACTTTATAAAAACATTCTCGCAATGATTAAGAAGCAAAACAATACCGATCATCATAAGGAGTTATTCGTTTACCACCGATGAAACGACTTGGTGTAAAAATTACTATTCCATCCGTATGTAACTTTTCAAGTAATGGATGATTTGTAGGCGATCTCCTATAATGAGGTACGAATACTTTTACAGTATGACCTCTCTTCTGGAAATACTCTACAACTATCCCGATTCCTTCCTCCGCAAATATTTTATTAGTTCGATACCTAGAAAATGTTAAATTTTTGCTATTCATATAATTATAATACGCGAATAAAATATATATCGTCTCTTAAAAATCAAAATTATCATACGACATAGCTATATTGTTGCCATCAATAACTATTTCCCGGAGCTTATTAGGTAGCTGATATGCAGATGATCCAACTGTAGGTAACTGAGGATAAGTTAATTCAAAGCTAGATTTAAAACTAGTTTGAAATCCAGGATTAGATGAACCATATAAGTTAAAATATTCATATGCAGTTTGCATATTATATACAACTGGTATTGAAGGTGTAGGAAAAGGTGCACTAGGTAAAGGTATATTAGACACAGTTGTGCTAGATGTGCTAGATGTGCTAGATGTACTAGACGTACTAAATGTACTAAATGTACTAGATGTACTAGATGTACTAGATGTACTAGATGTACTAGATGTACTAGATGTACTAGATGTACTAGATGTACTAGATGTACTAGATGTATTAGATGTACTAATTGTGTTATATGTAGTACACATAGTAGATGTAGTGTAGTTTGACACTTGTCGTCTAAAATTCCTTAGTCTTTGAGTTGCCTTTGGTTTTCTCATTAGAATATTTTTGCTTATATTCTGAGCTTTAGGAAGTTTCATTCCATGTTTGCTGAAAGGTAAAACAGTGTTCCTTTTTTTTAAATCTTTGTCTTTTTCATCATTCTTTCCAATATCTTCAATGTACAATGTATTTTCATTATATTGCAAGCAATTAAGATTTTTTAGGTTTGGTGAATTATCTATCATAAAAATTCTATCATTCTTTTCTTGATCTATAGTTTCCTCTTTTGATTGATTTACAGATGGTGCAAGAGTTTTTGCAGACGATAAAATTTTTGTAGATATTGAAACAGTTTCTGTAGATGCTGAAATTGCCTTTGTAGATGTTGAAACAGTTTCTGTAGATATTGAAATTGTCTTTGTAGATGCTGAAATAATTTCCGTAGATGCTGAAACAGTTTTTGTGGATACTGGAACAGTTTGTGTAGATGTTGGAATAGTTCTTATAGATACTGGGACAGTTTTTGTAGGTAGTGAACCAGCTTTCGTAGATACTGGAACAATTTTTGTAGATGCCAGAACAGTGTTTGCAGATGATGGGACAGTCTTTGTAGATGACCACACCACAACAATATCATCTGATACTTGATTCACAGAATTTGATGATACTGGAGCTATGAAAAATTAAATTGCAATAATATATTTGTGATAATTATTTTATAATAAACGTGTCTTTTACCTATGTTTTCATCATCTAAATCAAGAGTTGTAACTTCCAAATCTATTGTGTCAGATATTGCAGGACAAGCAAAATTATTTTCTGACAATGCAGTAATGCCTATTTTCCTTTTCTTTCTTGAAGATTTTTCTGTCACATTTTTCTTTTGATTTACAGTTTCATTTGAATCACAAACAATTTGTTCATCATCTATTGACAGATCTAAAAATCTCTTTCTTGATTTTGTTTCCTGATTGGACTTAATTTCATCTCCTTTGTTATTTGATTCACTTTCATTATCGCTTAAAATAATAATGCTGTCCTGTAAGGACTCCTTTCCAAAGAGAAAAAGATCTTTTTTACTGTTAGAGACTTGATTAGTATTACTAACTAATCTTTTTTGCGTTTGTCTTCTTCTCTTGTTACTATAATTACCAAACAGAAAAAGTTGGATGTTATATTTATATTACATAAATCACGTTTGCATTTTGATTTATTACCTGAATTGAATATATTTCAGTGGAGTTTCATAAAATGTTCGTTTCGTACTTTTTTGCACATTTTTTATTTTAGAAGATGCCTTTCTCTTCTTTGACTTTGGAGTTGCCTCGCATATAATTACCGAGTCATTTAGGTTCATTTTTTTAACTTTTTTTCTTCGTATATTATTTTAATAAATCAATGTTCATACTTTATAAAACAAACACATAAAGGTTTCGCTCTTTGAAACATATGAGAAAGAGTTTTCATTGCTTCATAATCTGCAATAATAATTCATAAAACAGTAATTTTTTATTTATAAATTAGTGTTTTTTTTTAAATTAATAATTTTAATAAATTTGTTGTTTACGACTAATAATTACAATATTGTACATTGAACGCAAAATAAATCAACACCTGTGAATATATTCAGTTTCATACGATTATCGCAAAAACTTTTTGCATACACATGCAAGAAAATAATCACATGTTAGATATGTATGTACCTTTCTGTCATTATCTAACCTCTCTACTTCATAAACTAATCCGAAAATATTACGAAAGCACAACAATAAAATTTATACATGGAATTTCCTTGCTGATACTCAGTTACATATATAATATATGTTATTCCTTTGATCTGAATTTAATAATCGCACTTAATATCATAACAACGCAATATGTACAGTTCTTCATATGGCACTGTATTGTAATGAATATAATTTTATCTCATATTTAATGAATAATATATTAAACAAAAAAGAAAAAAAACTTGCAAATAAAAATATAAGCGTAATTACTGCGTTATCGAACATGTTACGTGTTTATTCAAAAAATAGATAACTAAACATAAATCGCGAAACATTGTAAATTAAATGTATTTATATAAATATTATTAAGCATATATATTTTAGAAACATTAATTACAGATATTCAAATATGCAATGTTACATTTAATTACTTACTGTCAAAAGATGAAAAGATAGAAAAATGTGCAAAGAAAACCTAAGGAGGAAAAAGAAAAAAATTGAAATTTTCAATCATTTTGTCAATCTACCATTAGCTCGTATACAGCGGTTTAAGTTGAACCGCGATAGCAGCGACCAATCGTAAATGCGATGAGCGTATAACGCGGAAAGAGGATCGCCGATTGGTCAGAATTCGTTCATCGGTGCGGGGGCGGGGAAGGGAAGTGAACGTATGCTGGTCTGGCCCAAACGCGGCTGCATCCCCGTGCCAGACCGAGGAGTAGTAACGCCAACGTTAGAATTTTGTCTTTTGTTTCATTTCTTTCTATTTATTTCGCCGGCTTGGGCTTCGAGCTCAGAGGTTGTAACATCGTTGAAAAGAGTGGCTTGTGCGGGGATCGGGCTGGGAAAATACCGCGAGCACCGGTTTTCATGCATGATTTGTGATCAAGTAGTCGAAAGCGTATTCAGGCAGCCTTCACAGGCATATAAACAAAAATGGAGCTAGGAAAAGACGAGGCGCAAATCTGTCGCCTCTGTGGCCAATACGAGAGCATATATATCGACGTGTTCGGCGAGGAAGGCACCAAGCGATTTTTAGGACTGAAGATTCATACTAAAATCAACATTCTGGTAAGTACAAACGTACAAAGAGAGGTGTGTCATGGGGTCCGGGCCCCCAGTTGTAGTTAGAGGAGGGGGTTAGAAAAATGGCCGAAGGGGAGAAGAGCATAAGAAGAAGAGATACTCTTTCTTTCCTTTGTTTGATGTATTATGTTTCCTTTCTCTTTCTCTCTCTTTTACCATTAATTTTTATTTTTATACGTAGTTTTAGTATATTTTCTTTTACATTTTATATCTGTTTCGAAGGAGAAATTTTTTGAATTCAGTATTGTTCCAATAATATGAATATCAAACTTTGTTTGGGCTTTATAATTTTGTAAGTAACATTTTGAATAATTATTTGTAACAATTTGTAGGCCCACAGAAATGTATGTTTGCAATCGCATACATATTTTATTATACGCGAGAATTTGCACTTGATTATTTGTTGTTAAATATTGAATACTGTTTTATAGCATTTTTGAGATAAGATATTTTGTAACTTTGTTATTTATTTTGTGAATATGATTTATTCTTGAAATTTGTTTAATAAAAAAAAATAGATTTGGGCTTAGAAAAGTTCATTTGTCAGGTCTGTTTTTCTTCTTTTCTTTAATTTAGGCAAACATGAGAAAATAATAATTTTACGTCGAATATTTTTATATGAACGTATATTTATTTTTACATATTTGTAAATGATTATAAATCTTATTATATTTGTGCGCTATAGCAATAAGCAATGATGTTAGCAATATAGAGTGAGTACCAGATTACTTTTCAAAATGGTGTATCTGCGGAGCGGTAGGGCTTAAATTAAATTTTTTGTATATTGATCATTATCCTTCAACAGGACAAGATATAACTTCTCAATTCAAATTAGAAATTGTACAGAATCAGATTTGCAATTAAGATTTTAAAAATTACATATATTTAGTACATATTTAGATATTTTGTTTGAATCGCAGATAGATGAAAGGGATCCTCTGCCCAAGGCGATCTGTGTTCAATGTCTGGGCAAGCTCGAATTCGTTTGCGACTTCCAAGAGGAGTGTCTTCGCACCCAACAAGTGTTACGCGATCGATACAATCTACCACCCTTAACAGAGATTGTAAGTTCGTATTCAAATTTAATACACAGCTCTACCGCTCATTTATGATGCATATACAAGAGCCAACAGCTCATTTTTTCTTTGAAACTTAAATTATATTGACAAGCATTATCTGGTATTTTGGTTAAAAGAAATTTTTAAAATCGAAATATTGTAATTTTTTTTATTAAATATAAAGTTTTTAATACATCTGTATTTATAATAAAAACTTGTATTCATATACCATAAATACCAGATTAAATTCATTTACTTCAACAAAACTAGTGAATTTCTGGTACCCACTTCTACTTTTATTTCAATCTATCTCCAGGCTGAAGTAAAGACTGAAGATACACCAAGTGCACCAAGTACATCTACAAACGATAGTAACAATGAAACCAACAATAATCTTAATTCTTCAACTGATGAAAAAATTAAAGAAGTAGAGCAACATGTCCTAAAAACACCTACAAAAGTTCAAAAAAATTTAAGGAATCAACAACAAATAAAAGGCAATGAAGAAGATACAAACGATCAAAATAGTGTTCAAAATACAACCGAAGACAATATTGAGAATGTACAAATTGTTCAAAATTCTGAAACAACCCCTATGCGATGGCTTCGGAGTAGACAGAGTACAGAAACAATTGTAATAAATGATGCAACGATTGATATACCAATCGCAAATAGACTTAGAAGTCACGACAATACTGCCACAGAAATAACTGTTAGTCCGTGTAATAATTCCAATGAAAACAGTGATAATCTGGTTGAAAAACAGGAAGATCCACATACTATTCAAATTCCAACATCAGCATTGAATAAGCTTCTCACTATCGTGTCGAACTCTCCAAACATCGAAGTTTCTGTCAAAGAAACCAGAAATCAAACCAGTGACATCGAAGATATCAGTTTTACTGTAGAATTATGTAAGAAGGAAAGCGACGATATAGCTACTGTCCGAGCGCGAGTATTTCCGGATCAAGGTTCTTGCTTAGTGGATAAGGCAATCGTTGGTCTTTTACAAAATCAAAGTTGTGTAGAAGTAAATAGTATAATAAATACTATTATTAACAGTAGCTTGAAGAACGGCAGTTCGACCAAATTGAGGGACTCTGCTGAATTCGAGCAAAAATGGCAAGCCTCTCAAAACCCAGAAGAACTCTTTAGGATTGACGGAGAAGAGATTCGTGTTGACGACAATATCGAGCATATCGTCACGGATAATCAAAATAGATACTCTTGTAAATTATGTTGTAAATTCTACGAACGCAAGGACAAATGTATGGTTCACGTGAAGACCCATCTTGGTATTAAACAGTATACTTGTATTCTATGCAACGCGAAATTCGTATGCAAATCTGATGTAATGAAGCATATTCGATGTTCACATACTAACCCTAGGCCGATACAATGCCCAAAATGTCCAAAGAGATTTAAGTCAAAGTTTTATTTAATGGAGCACGACAATGTGCACAAGGGTGTGAGACCTTATTCTTGTACGGACTGCGGTCAGAGTTATCACCACAAAGTATCGCTACAAATCCACATGAAATCACACTTACCTCCGCAGAATTTAGCTTGCGAATATTGCGGTAAGGTATTCCCGTACCGTACGAGATTATTAAGTCATATAGCTAGTGTACATTTAAAAAATCGTCGTAACTTCAGGTGCCGATTTTGTTACAATCTATATTCGAGTCTTTCAGTTTTGAATGAACACATTAAAACGCGACACGCGACTACTTATACCTGTGAAATTTGTAGTAAAACGTTCAAAGTCGCGTCCAAGTATAAGGCTCACGTGTTACAACATTCGAATCCTAAACCGTTTGTATGTAATGTTTGTAACAATAGATATGCATCGAAAGCATTCCTGAATGAACATCTATTAAAGCATGAGGGGTTGAGGAAACACATTTGTCAAAAGTGTGGTGCAAGGTTTGCTCAAGCTAGTCATCTTGCTGCGCACCGGCACGTGCATGGTGAAAAGAAGCATGCTTGTTCGGAGTGCGGACGAAAATTCAACAGGCGCGATAACATGAAGGTACACAGAAAAAGACATTTTGAAGAAAAAAAGACTAGTAACAGCAAACAGAAAAACGCTTTTAGTGGCGACGTGGCTTCTTCTACTACGTGCAACGAGAAGTAACCGTACTGACATATTTTTCTAAGACTAACTTAATTCATGAGCGAGCTGGGATTTTATAAAAGATATATTTTTTTGACTTATCGACTCTTAGTCAATAGAATTAATCATTTGATGCTTTAAACGATTGTAAAGATATTGCTAAAAGAATTAAAAGAGTAAAAAGCAAATATAATTCTCTTTAATCACGAGAAATTCAATTATGTCGATCATAAAATATTGATTAGTTTTACTTTTAAATTTTGAGGTAGTGTATGTTACCAGGTGAATAATAGCAATAGCGATCAATCAATTTACTTCCTCTTTCATCGCTCGTATTTTTTTTTTTATCATAATAAGTTAACCGTCGTTTTGTACATAATGTAGCAAGCGTGCATTTAAGAGACTACTGATATCTATTAAGTATTTTTTCCATTTACATATATTATATTAGAAAATATTTTTGCACTTGGAACATTATTAATTTACCAAAGCTATAATAAAGACAAACTATGAAACATGACAAAATATTGGGGTAAGATTTAACAAAAAGATAGAAAATAAACGACAATTGAAATGTAATTGTAAGGAAGCCAAAAAATATTGGATACATTTTTGTGGAAAATTTGCATATTTGTCGCACAGTTAGCTTTCTAAGAAAAATTAATTTACATAAAAAAAATTTATGTAATAAGTACAGGGCTTCCAAAGTTAAAAACTCCGAAAAAGGGTGTAAAAGTGAAAAAGAATATTTTCTATATATTTTTACATGACTGTTTTTAGAAGAATTTCAATACTTTTAAATGTATAAAGTGTATTTTATTCTATTTTCGATTCTATTTTATATATAATACTATGTATTATAAATATAATAAATAAACGAAGATTCAGAACAAAAGCATGATTCATTATAAGAAAGTTAAAAATTCACAAAAAACATTGTAATTGATTGGTGATAACGAATTTAGATTTAAGCAAACTATTGTTTTTGATAAATATTTCGCTACAAGGATAGCGCGTATGATGAATTATCTCAGAAAGTATATTATGTGATTTGTTCGAAAAATAGAATTGTATCGTAAGTGCCTTGATCGACTCAATATATGTTATTTATATGTATTACTCAAGAGCATTGATGAATGAAAAAATCGTTGATGATACTCTGAGTACAGCATTAATCTTCCTTCAGAAGGAAATCAAATATAATTCTTTGTGCTCAAATTATCTGGTTTAATTCTAATAATTTAGAAACTATACTGAATATTTTGAAAGAAAAATAATTGTTAAGTGATAAAAAGAGTAACTATGATATGCAGTTTTTCATTATTTTTACTTAGAATTTAATAATTTATATGGAAATTTGTTAATGATAATTATGAATTGATAATGTTTGTTATTATTTCATTCAAAATGTTCAGTATATGTAACTCCATTTTAGTATTAGATAGAAAATGAAACGTTCTGTCTATCACGCTTTTGAAATGAGAGCACAAAGAATTATGCATGAACTATGACCATTAGTTTTCCTTGGAAAAAAGTTTTTGCATGAGAATTGTTAATAAAGTCATGCGGACGATATTATATTTAACATTTACATTCTTTCCTCAGATAATATAAGTGATAAGCAATAATTATTGTACAAGATATTATATAATACATTGTGCAAGATATTGTATAATAATTATTTGTACAAGACGTTTGTTAAACCAATTTATTTTTCCAATGGTTAATATGCTATATATGTATATATTGTGTGTGCGTGTGTGTATGTATGTGTGTATGTACGTATGTATATTTCTTGATAAAGATAAACATTAATATGTTATTAATGTGCAGTATGAGTTAACGTATATAACGATTTTTTGACAATAAAGAAAAAAGCATACATTTGTTTAAGGATTCTACAATTTTTCTCAATAAAGATACGATATTTTTGGAACCGCTAATTATTTGATTTTCAATTTTATTTTTCTCCATACCACTTCTAACTTATTTTGCATGGCAATTTATTTTCATCGTGCATGTACATAAAAAATATGATTCAACAAGGTTTGTTCTGTTACTAATATAATATTTCTGTAAAATTCTGAAATAATGAAGATAGTTACTGTTAAATTTAAATCTATTTAAATCTAGTTTCATTTTATTGTAAACTATATTAACATAATTATTATACCGAATTGGGGATATCATCTTTTACCTTCTTGTAAAAAGTTGAGCTTCTTACGCAAGGTTTGTGATTCATTTTTTGGACATGGAAATTTCTTATTGTTTCAGGTAAAAGAAAATGATGGACTGCCGCAAATTGTTTGTATGCGATGTTTGGGTACACTGGAGTTCTTATGTGATTTTTACGAGCGCTGTCATCTTGTTCAAAAAGGATTTTCGAAAGCTGTAAGCTATTGTAGCTTGATATACTATCTAAAATCTTGCACGTGTTTATAATTATTGCTAGAGAAAATATATTTTTTTTTTATAACTAGGCAAAGACATATATTTAACTTTCAGATGATTTTAGGGTACACAGATCCGAAATTTTGCATTTAATACTTTTCCAAGCATGGAATGTAGACTAGAATCTAAAAAATTATATTTCATATTATCATATATATAATATATATAATATCATATTTATGTGTATGTACATATACACATGTTTTTTTAAATTATGTTCATCTAATTATTATTATCACAATTAATATTAATTATTAGATTATTATTATACTAATAATCAATATTAAAGATGATAGAGGATAATAAAATCTAAAACATTGTATATGAAAAAACATTTATTGTATTTCGGAACATCATGTGTATTTTACATTCTTTTCTTTTATTGTATGTCTAAAACACTGTTATACAACTTAATATTGGAAAGTTATATTATTAAAGGTTTAAATATAAATAAAATATTGAGAATATTTTATTCTTATCTTACAGAGTCAAAATACAAGAGAGGAAAAGTTCCAAGGAGACAGTGATGTAGAATCAGATAAGGAGAACACTGTCCAATCAAGGAATGGGACCAAATGGAAAGTCAAGGTTTCATCACCTGACAATTTAAAGAGTACAAAAAATTGTCTTTCTGAAGATAATACATACAAGACTGAAAGGAAAAAGAAAAGCGTTAATCTCGTAGATAATTCCACTACTAATAATTATTCAGTTACACAAACTACAGTACAATTAAGCAATGTAACTTCATATGGAAAAATCCCAGGAAATGATCAGCGTAACATTGGTGGTTTAAAACGTAGGAATTTAAAAAATAATATTGTAAAAAAGCCTGCAATTCGTACAAAGTTAACAAATAGGACGTCGCAAAAAGATGAGGAGGATATTGGTATCAAATCAGGCCAGCCAGCACGATGTAAAAGAGGACGGAAAAGTAAATTCGAGAAGATGAGAGGAACAATCCGAAATGATTGTTTTTTTAAGGTCCGTTGTGAAACTGATTTGTCTCTGACAAACAGGAGTGATAATTTTGATAACAATAGAAGAAACAAAAATTTGAACAATGAACGCGAAAGAAGTAGCCTGCCTGTTATTTGTAATAATGATAATTCGAATGAGGTGATCAATGATGTTATGACTTCGCCATCTCAAATCAATGTGGAACAGGTTATTGATACGCCCTCGAATATAGATTTTACTAAAAGCAATGAAGCTCATATAGTAATTTATAAATCACCAGAAATAAAATCTAATAATGAAAGCATGGAGAACCCTGGCAATTGTTTGAACAATACAGAAGACTGTTCTGTAAAAAGTAAAGCAATATTGGCTCCAAAAGAAGAAAAAGGAGAAGCAGAAAATACTTCTTCTCTTAAACAGAATGAAAATTTAATGAGGAATCAAAGTTTGCCAGCAGAAGACTCTGAAAAAACTGAAGATAGTGAGACTAATTTAATAACAGTACCTGACAATAATTCTGATATAGAAATTATTTCTGTTCATAATAATCAACAGTCTGAAATAACAAACAGTCTGTTCACAGAACAAAATCGCATAGCTGTTATAAAATCTTCTTCTAATAAAGTATCAAATCCAAAGACGATGCAGGAAGATTGTACAGAAGTTTGTATTGGGATAGATATAATAGATGAAAATATCAAAAATGAAGAATGCAATATTATCAATGAACATTCATTATCTCGACACAATCAAAATAGTTTTAGTGGAATTCAAAGTAAAAATAGATCGTTTGGTAAAATTTCCAGATTAATAAGTGATGAGCAGAAACAAATCATTGAAACTTATTACGTGGTGAATATGTCAGCGATAAATTCAGAAGAAGTACAAAGAAACATAACGATAGTTGATAAAAAAAATATACGCTGCAATATTTGTGGGACTCTCTATCTTAGAATGGATAAGTGTCAAGTAAGTTTTAAAACATTATTTTTATTACATGTGAAGGATTATTTAAATTTAAATCTTGAAATTATGTTCTTATAGGTACATATTTGGGGACATTTACAAATGAAACCGTATCAATGCAAAGCTTGTGATTATGCTACAGTTACTGTTAGCAATGTTCGTTGCCATATCAGAAAGAGTCACTTAAAAATTAAACCATTCGCGTGCCATCTTTGTGAGAAACGATATGTAACTGCCGTATTATTAGAAGAACACATTAATACTCATACAGGTGCACGTCCATACAAGTGCGAACTCTGTGACTTTGCAGGTTCCAGTAGACAAACGCTAAGTTACCATAGTGCTACTCATAAACCACTAAAGGTATCTATAAAATTGTTTAACGTATTAAATAATATATTAGTTACCAAATTTTATTTATCCTTTTTGAAAAAATTGTAGGATGTTAGCTGCAAAATTTGTGGGAAAGAGTTTTATTCAAAAATTAGATTACGCGCACACATGATTGTACATAATAAGGATAAAGCTGTTATGTGTAAATTATGTTCTGCTTATTTATCTAACGCAGAAGCATTAGAAATGCATCATAAAAATATTCATATGCAAGATTACGTGTGTAATGTATGCGGCAAATGTGTCAAATCAAGAAAAGCTTTATACAATCATCAAAATGTAAGACACGTTTTATTATAATCAATTAATAAGTTACTGATTAAGAACATAATTATAACAAGACGAAAAATTTTGTTTATAGGTTCATGCTGCAGCAAAATATAAATGTACTCTATGTCCAAATGTGTATAAGAGTAGCCAAATACTAAAAGAACATCTTTTGAAGCATGAAGGTATCAGAAAGTACAAATGTAATGTCTGTGAAAAATCGTTTGGTCAACAATCTCATTTAGCTGCTCATATGGCAGTGCATAGTAAAATTAGGTACGTTTCTTAATGGCCTTTTAATTTGTTGAGTATTATGATGCTCACTAATGACTGGGAAGTCCCCATTGCCCTGGATATAACAAATCTTTCAATTGTCTGGATAATATGAAAATAATCGTTTAGTATATATATTTATTTATAGATTCTTACTCTGGATATAACAGACTTTTTATATTTATTTATAGATTCCATTGCCCCGGGTGTAGCAAACCTTTCAATCGTCTGGATAATATGAAAATGCATACTAAACGATGCAAACCATTTTTGGCAAATCCAGATTTGAAAAGGCTTTTAAATAGGAGAGAAAGGACTATATCGTTCGATAACGTAACAGAATTAACTGCAGAACTAAAGACTGGAAATATCACAAATTCCGCGTCTCCAGTTTCTCTACAAAATCAGAATGATGATATATCAGTAAAGACTGAGGAAGAGACTGTGTTAAATCTTTGCAAATTAGAACACAATATTTCTTCAATTGAATCGACAAATAAAGCATATAATTCTGATAAGAATTATAGAAAAGAAGTGACGAAATCTACCGATATTGATGTAGTTAAAATTGCAAATACTAATGACAAATTAATTCCAGAAAACGAAAATTTGCCAGTTTTTGAAAATATCTTGGGACCAGAAAATTATTAATAACTTCCTTATTAAATTATGAACGCAATTAACCCCTTAACCTACGATTTACGTTCCAACAGTTTGGGTCGAAAATGTAAACAAGATCGCGCAGCCTTCGAGCCATTCCACGGTTCGGCAAATCGGTCCTAAGTTTTACCAAACGATCTCAGGCTGCCTCTCTTATGCCAGGAGTCATCGTGTAGTCCCAGATTTTTAGACTATTATTCCTTTCCAAAGCCAGTGGTGGGGCAAATTACAAACCGCGACCGTCGTACCACGGGCCATGCCCGTGATGTTTACGTTTGACCCGATCATCGTACTACGGGCCATGCCCGTAATATTTGCGTTTGGCCCGAATACAAGACTACGAGTCTCACACGTAGTTGTAGGTTAAGGAGTTAAATTTAAATAATGAATATAATTTAACAAATTTAATAAGAAAGTTGTTAATAAACTTGTTAATTTAGTTAAAAAGTAACAACTTTCTCATTAAATCACATTCATTATTTTAAAATATTTAAAAATACTTATTTAAAAACATAATGTTTCCGTACAAAAATATCATATAACATTAAAATTTCCATCATAGGAATATTCATTTAAATTTCCAAGTTTAAACTTAACGTTATGTGATATTTTTATACAAAAACGTATATTTTTTCATATTCACATTTTGTTAGTACCGATTTTTGTTTAAAAAGTCGCCTAATTTTAATGAAAAGTTTAACGACCAAAGAGAACGTTATAAACGTTATTACGTTGTTTACCTTATGAAATAAGGTGAAAAATGATACTCCTACGCTTATACATTCATAAGTAAAAAAATAAGACTGATAATCTATATGTATCTAGATTTATAAATAAATAAAAGTTCCTATTTAAAGTAATTAGATCAAAATTATATCCATTTAAGCAAAAACAATTTTTAGTTTGAGGCCACGTTAGAGTTTTTATTGTTAGTTATTACGAATATAGCTATTATTAGTTATTACAATTATAGCTTACTGAGTAGTGATAATTAAATTATTTAAAATTTATCCTTGGAAGTTCAAAATGATAAATTAAACAGAATGCTTGTCACTTACACCAAATAAAGTATTACATTGAGAAATAAAAATTGTATTTTATCTCCCCAAGAATTGTAATTTAATACGCATATCTCATAGATTTCAATAGATTTCAATAGATTAAATCAAGTGCTGTTCAGATAATTTCTTTTAAATATATAAATAATTTTATCTTTATGTCTATCTTATCAAATAGGTATCTGTAATAAAGCGGATTTTTAAGATTAAGTTGATTATCAAAAAATAAACTGATAAAAATAGAAATGTGATTACTTGGTTGGGTGAAAGTCCGTTACCTCAATTCCCGTTAAACTCTTCGAATCTCATTCAAATGCAACTTTTCTTGTGTCAGTCGTAGTTTCGATTCCGTCACGTAAGCATCATTTAATATTAATAAGCATAATTGTTCGATATTTTAATTTATTAACGAAAACTCGTATCAATATCGTTGCTACTATATCTCAGTAAGTAATCACATTTCATATTTCATACTGGTTGAAAATTGAACAAAAATTGCTCATTTTTGTTCACAAATTACCTTTTTTTTTTTGAGGTCAATTATTGAATGACTCCAAGGAAGAAAAAATTTTTTATATGTGGAAATAAATTTTTCACATTTTTACTCTTGTCTTGATAACAAAAATTGATATACGCCTAATTTTAGAAATATTCAATCTAAATTACAATTTACAGAATTTATTATTTAATATTTTTTACCACATATATATGTGATCGCAAATTAACGTCGTAAAAAAAAACAGATACCGTCGAATTTGAACATTTGTTCACGATTCTATGACGATGTTATTCGTCAAAATTAATATTGGACAAAGTGATAAAATACAACGAAGAACTCTTGTTTAATAATTTAATCACGTCTGACTCGAATGATAACATTGCCTCGTGGAATCAGTTTACACGGAAGTTAAAATTATGGAATTCGTGTCGAATGATCGACATATATATAACAGATCGTTCCGCGCGGATCTTTCGTTTATCTTGTATTTGATTAGAATGACAGAGTCGAGAATCGATGACGTAGATTCAACTAATTGCGAGCAGAATCCTTTTTACAAAATATGTTCCAAATGAAGGACGCGCAGAAAGAGATAAAAATTAAACGAACGATGAATAATAATTGTAGAATAATTACAAAAGTCGACAATAAGCAATTATTGTAAAACGTAGAGCCGATTTTATTGCCGTTACGTAATTAAAAAATGCTAAAATCTTTAACAAAGATTTTGATCAATAAATCGACAGGGCACAAAATACAAAATTATTAATTACAAAAAATTACTAAACGACGAATATTTATATAAATTCACAAGCTTATAAATACAGTCGAGGAAATAGAAAATTATTTTACTCGTTAATTCTTTGATACACATTTTATTTTCACGGATTATTTCTAGACGCTATTATTTGATGAAACTACGTTTCTGCAACCATTATGTTGAAAATATGCACTTACGCGCGATAATTTTATTTTTATCATCTTAACAAAATGATAAATATGACAACGATAGCCTTCAGTTAGTGGACTCTTTGTGTCAATGTAATATTACAGAAATGATTTATACGCTTTGAATATTTTACATATTTTTGCATATTTTTGCATATTTTCTGCGCTGTTTCTTTTCCAAATTTGCTATTATTATTAAAAATATTAAGCAATTCTTATGATTTAATGTTTATATCTTGTCCCAGAGAAAAGTACGAAAATATGGCCCTTGAACCACCGGAGTGTGAATATTTGAACGAAGAAGATACCAAAAAAATGATGAAATTATTTACGGGTGAAAGATCAGGTTTCGTTCTTGTTGGTCCCAAAAAATGGTTCTTTCCTCTTAAATATACGACAGAGGGTAAAGAATATTATAATTTTAAGGCAAGGCCAGATGATACGTGGGTGATATCTTATCCTCGATCAGGTACATGACATGTTTCCTTTCTACCTTTTTATCACTGATGTTATTATTATTCAATTTTTTTATCTTCTCTTTCAATCAGATAATTTAAAACAAAAGTATCAGAGATAAAGGATTTAAATGCTTGCCCGCGTAATACTATCGAATTATACTAATTCGATTATTTTCGATTATCGATATTTTTTCGAATTCAAATATCAATTAAGCAGAATGTAATTAAGTACTGCCATTATTGGATATCTGTTATTACACAGAGTGTAATAAAGTATTTATTATTATCAATTATTATTGAATATTGAATGATGTACTTGTTGCAACTTAAACATTTCCCTTTTATTTGCTTTAGGAACGACTTGGACTCAAGAATTAGTCTGGTTGCTATCAAATGACTTAGATTTTAAAACAGCAAGGACAGAACCCTTGCCAAAAAGATTTCCATTTCTGGAGTTAGTATTTTTATTGATTAATATTAAAAACAAATTTTAATCGACGATACATCGACTATAAAAGTTTGTCGCAAGTTTTCATAGAACAGTAGTCTCTATGTGTAACGATACTAACACTTACATAATGTTTAAGTACCAATTATATGAATAACTTATCCGTGAAAAATTATATAGTATATTTGCCGCCGATGTGCAGTACCTTGTAATTATAATATTACATACAAATAACACGTAATTACACAATTAAGGAAAGAAATAGAACGTGAAAATTTATTCTTTAGTGAAATAATGAAATAAAGTCTTTAATAAAAAGTCAAAACTACAACGTCATTCTCGTGACAACAGTTAATACTTAAAATACGTGACAACAGTTAATACTTAAAATCTCATAATTAAAATTCAAAATCAAACAAAAATATTTTATTGTATAAATATGTGTATTATTGTTAATTTATTAATGTTGTTATAAATATTGCTTGTAGATTTGGTATGTTCAATCATCCAGAAGTAATAGATGAAATAATAAAAATGAATGAGGGTGATAAAGCTAAGGTAGAACTCTGTGAAACACTTTCTGAGGCAGGATACGAAGTCTTGGCAAAAATGCCTTCCAAGAGGTTCATAAAATCACATTTTCCATTTTCTTTGTTACCTAATATTTTGGACAGCGGTTGCAAGGTAAACTTATAATTTAAAAAATAAGTTGCATCATTCTTTGTTTGATAATTTTACGAAAAATCATATTATTTCATTGAAGATAGTGTATATCGCAAGAAATCCAAAAAATGTTGCAATTTCTTGGTATCACCTTAATGTATCAATTAAAACACTTGGATTCGTAGGTGATTTTCCAACATTTTGGGATTACTTTCAAAATAATCTCAGTAAGTATTATATTTAAAATACACACTTACATATAAATTAAGAACACGAGATTGAGACAACTTATAATACACACTTATAGTACACAAATTATGGTTTATAA
The DNA here is from genome assembly GCA_036937485.2 of Tetragonisca angustula. Lineage (NCBI taxonomy): Eukaryota > Metazoa > Arthropoda > Insecta > Hymenoptera > Apidae > Tetragonisca > Tetragonisca angustula. The sequence goes on from JAWNGG020000184.1 coordinate 278,168, forward strand.
TTTTTTTTAGCAGGCTGGAGTCCGTATTGGGAACATTTGAAAGAAGCATGGGCAATCAGAAATAATCCGAATGTTTTATTCATGTTCTATGAAGAAATGCATCATGTAAGTCAAAATACAGTATTTGGAGAAGATTGAACGTTTTTTAAAATTCCACTTATTCATATATTTTCAGGATTTTCTGAAAGCAATTAAAAAGGTTGCTAAATTTCTTGGAAAAACATATACTGAAGAACAAATCAAAGAATTAGCGGAGTATTTAAATATAAAAAATTTTCGTGATAATCCAATGGTAAATTTATCAGAATTAAAAGACTGTGGTATGATAAAAGAAGGAATATTTGTTAGAAAGGGTGGAAGTGGTGGATGGGACGATATGTTCACAGAAGAGCTTAATGCCAAAGCTAATAAATGGATCGAAGAAAATTTAAAGGATACAGATCTCACTTTTCCGTATTTTAATATTAATGGTAACTATAAATAATATGTTATATAATCGTTTATTTAACAATATTTTCCAATATTTTTTACAAAATACTAGAAAATTTTGTGAAATCAATTATTATATTTGTTTATTCTAAATATCTGTATTAATAATATATTTTATGTATTTTGAATGTATCAAATGAATTATATTAAATTACAATATATAGAAAAAACAAACACGATTTATAAATTCATAATATTATTGATTTAATACAGTCTTTATATATTGTACATTTATACGAACAATTACAGTAGTTCTAAATGCATGACGTAATTCCTTTTCTACGTAAAATGCTAAGCATTTAACTTTACCTTTTAATAAAATTTTTACGTACTTTTCTTTAGGGCAATCTAATGTTACTAAAGCATTAATACTACCATCATCACCGAAATCAAAATGATTTGTTATTACTTTTATTTTATATGGTATTTCATATGGGAGAATGTCCATTAATTTAGCTCTAACAGTTTGTTCCATTATAGTTTCAATTGATTGATTACTGTAAAATTTCTTGTCATATTTCCAATTACCTACTTTGGCTGAATCGAGCAAATAATTCTACAACATATATTTAAATATAAATATATACAAAACCATTGAAAATTAGTTTTTAATATAATATTCAGTATATATTACCCTTAGATCATCTATTCCATCTCCATTAAGTGCAGATACCATAAAAACATCATCAAACTTTGGGTAATCCTTCTTTGTTAATATTCTTGTAACCTCCAACAATGCTGTCTTCTTTTTTAATCTATCTACTTTATTTAAAATCATTAATAGCTCTGTATCTTCTCTCTTATTTTTTATGTAATCAAGTACATGATCATCAATCTTATGTCTAGTATATACATTAGTTACATCCTGTACTATTCCAATAACATCTGCTTCAGTAACTGCATCTTTGGGATCATCTTTGAATGTTTCTGATAGTTTGTAAGTTTTCATTTCCTTAGGTACTACTAATCCCGGAGTATCCATAAATACAATTTGAGTATCATCTTCTGTATATATTGCTTCAGCTTTGTGCGTCGTAGTATGGACTTTTGAAGATGTTGGACATACCTATGTATTGAAAATATTTACTTTTGATTAAAGTTCTTAAATAGATAAATAAAAGTGTTGTTAATTTTTAATAAAGAAATATTGTTAAAAAATACGTAAAATATAAATAAAATGAAATTAAATAAATTGTTCTAACGTATATGAATATACGTACAGATCTGTGTATGAGTTTATTCACTAATGTACTTTTCCCAGCATTAGGTAAACCCAAGATCGCAACTTTCACTAATTTTTTCGTCTTTTGACATAAGTCTGACTTTTCGTTCAATTCGGTTTGATCCTTTAATGTAAAATCTAATTCATTGCTAGCATTCCAAATAGTGGAGTGAAAGACGGTTCGTTTTAAAAAATATACATTAGATCGAGGAACATGTTTGATCTTAAATACGAACATTATTCAATAAATTTATCAACGCATTATTTACTGAAATTATAAATGAACGTATGAATGATTATAGGTTAGGTTTTTAACATTCGGATGAGCACACTTATGCAAATCAATCGGTATTGTTTATAAATATAAATATTTCATTTTCACTAAATATAACAATGTTTTTGATTTGGACAAATATATGTTTAAATACAAAAACAATTTAAATGTCATTCGGTACTGCAGCAACACATTGAAGTTGTGCTTAAACACTTATGTCTTACGTTGAAGTTACACTTAATCATTTATAATCGCAAATTAACTACGAATATAAATTTTTGTTTAACCCAAATAAGTTTATTTCTAATTAAAGAAAGAAAAAAAAATAAATATGTGACATGTTTCTCGTTTCATTGAAATAAAAAAATATATTAAAAATGAAAGAACTTATTTTCCAAATGTTTTTTTCAAATTTATTCAACAAAGTATAATATTACAAAAAATTCAAGGATAATAACGGAACAAAAAAATTCATAAACATGTACAAGAAATATAATCTATTTGCAGTTTATTTTTTGTATTGCGAAGTTAAGTATTTGAATACAATTTCTTTAAGCATGCAATCCTAAGATAGGTGCCCGACCTAATTTATATTGTTGTCGCACGCTCTTGCTCATCTTGTCTACCGCGCAGTATGTCTGTCCTTGTCGCACGATAGTGCCCTTCTTGTCTAATGGCGCTAGACAAGGAAAGAAACAGTGTGCGACAAGGACATCCTTCGATCTATTGAAAAAAAAATTAAACTTTTTACACACACGTTTTACTAGGACAAAATACACATAGAGAGAAAGCAGGGAGCCTAATTTTAAGGAAGCAAACAAAACAGGTTTGCAAATTATTCCTCTTAATTAGGTTTTTCTCGTAATTAGTATGAACTGTCACAAAATGGACATGGTGGCGCCATCCAGCGGTAACTTGGCGGTACTAATTAATGAGAAAAATATTTATTTCTGAATTTTACGGGTCAAATGGGTATGAAAAGAAAGCTAAGGGTCTAATTAGGCTAATACAATCACAAAAGTTCACAATACATTTCGCTAAATTAAGTTTTTTCGCAAATTAAAATTTCTTCGTTTTACGAAGTAAGAAACACTAGCGTTGTGGCAGACCGGTGGAACTAAACGCTCTATTACCATATAAGGGAAATAATAAATTTTTACTTTTCACGCTACTAATTTACACTCCACGAGAACATATTTCAAAGATAATGCTATCAGTTACGTTCCCAAATAAATCTGAATCTAATATTCACTATAATTTGCGAGAAATTATGCACTCACTAGTGGCACTACTAATAACGTAAACGAAATTAAAACATTCTTTGTATACGTAAACTATACTTAAACGAAACATAAAAGGCAAGCTTAGGGTCTCTAAAATCAAAGACGCAGTCATAACAATTCACAAATGATTTCTCTTAATTAATTTCTTCTCGTAATTTGTGGAAATACTGTCACCTGTCAATGGTTAGAAACAATGGTGGCGCCATCTGTTGGTAACTCGGTGGTAGTAAAATTAGAAAAGTCTGCTTTTAGCACAATCGAGTTACCAATAGATGGCGCCACCTGCCACTTACGAGAGTTTAGAGGCGACAGTGGTCTAGCGCCATTAGACAAGGAGGGACTATCGTGCGACAAGGATAGACACACACGCTCGGTAGACAAGGAGAGCGATAGTGTGCGAGAAGGACAGACATATCTGCGCGGTAGACAAGGAGAGCAACAGCGTGCGACAAGGACAGACATATTCGCGCCGTAGACAAGGAGTGCGATACTGTGCGACAAGGATAATAATTAAAATTAGTCCCACCGTTTCACCGCTACGCAACGGTAGTATTTAAATGCCTCTGGCGGCTAGCACATCTAATCTTTCTTTGGTATACAAGTTTCAAAGACACGAATATTACAAATCGTAAATGGATACCGCTTACAATTAGCTACGGATCAAGTGTGATCTTTAGGTTAAACGTGCAGCGTGCGGAACACCCCTAAGATGGGTGCCGTTTCTTGAATCAAGCTAGAGGTTCCTATTAAACCGAGCGTCTGAGGGATCGCCGGCATCAGCCCTAGTGATGAATCTGGCGGTGACTCTCAGACGAAATACCCTACCTTCTATATTCTTTGTAACCTTACATTATACATAAAATCAACCGCTACAAAAATTTCACTTGATGAATTACAAATTGTATATTTTCAGTTATATATAGCTGTATCTATGTACAAACATGAAAAGTCTCATGCAAGAGCAAAGGAAGCAGTTCCTTCTCTAAGCGATCCACTAGGTTTTGTTTGTTTTGTGTGATACTCCCAATCAATAGGTATTCTTAAATTTAAGAATGGATTGGAAATAACCAACCAGACCCACGTTCTTTTCAGTAAACTTCTCATCTCTGCACCACACGTGTTAATGCAAGTATATGTCATCGTTTCGTATCTTGGGATTATTGAGTTATTACAGTTGAACTCGGTAAGAATATATTTAATTTTATACAAAATATAAAAATAATAATATATCAAATTTTACAATTTGTTTTGCTTTGGGGATTACAAGAGAAATGATTATAATTATAGAAGATGAGAAACTAATTTTTTTTATAGAAAGAATCATTTATGGTGATTCACTTGATTGCTATTTTATGTCGTTCAACGAGTTCAAGTATGTTTCATTGCGTTTGTGGTATTAACCGTGTGTTGTAATACACGTGAGTACTTAGATATTTCTGATTTACTAGAATAATTATATAAATACGGGAATAATTCTTAAAAATCAATTTTTGTTTTCAGATGTATATAAATCGTAAAAGTGAACTAGAATAAAAGCATGTGATTCTAGTATATTACCAAACACATAAAAAATGTTATCGTGATTCAATAAAATTATTATTCGACGAAAATTAATTTTTTGTTTATCAAATATATGTAAGTCCCCTAAAAAACTAATTTTTCTTAGTTGCACCTCGCAGCCGCAAGTCGGCTGTATATATTTTCAGTCGTTGGTACGTCTGATTTTAAATTAACGACAAAAATTCTGGCTGTAGTTTAGTCATGTATTGACGTGCGTTATTCGAAAGTGGATTGTAGTCTCGGATATTGAATTTTTCTTGGAATGCTTGTGACTAAAATTTTTGATTGAACGAAATCGGAATGTACGTTTCTTTCGAAGTGTTTTAAGCATTTTTCTGACAAATAATGAGCAACGGAATTATTTTGATGCGACGCATCGATCTGAAATGCACGGACAATGGAACTTGAACTGAAGACGTTCATAAGCCTTTGTTGCGAAGACATTTACAAATAAAATAAAGTACCGAGGGAATCTCAAGTTCATGCAATTGCTCGTCATTCGAGAGATTTCGTAAATAACAATGGATATCTAGAACTGTTTGAACGGAGCATGCATTTCTGGATTAACAAACCGGCAGGCAGGTATTACGGTTTTACTGGCCGCCAATACCCTGCCACACCTAGGCCAAAAAGTCGTATAAGTAAGGGGATTCAAAATATTTTCGAGCTTTTTCTTTTCCCTCTTTATACGTTCATTTACTTTTTGCAATTTCTGAAAATGTTTGTAAAAATGTTTTAATTTAGAAAATAGCAAAATAGTTCGTTTCGTTAAATAAATGTTTTAAATGTTTGTTTATTATTTTAGGTCATTGTAGATACATTGGAGAGCCAAGACAGATGATCACTCCGCTTCATCGATTTCAAAATCTAAATACTATGGGAAATACAGCTGGTCCTAGTAATATAAATAGTTGCAGAATGATAAGAACAACGATAAGAACGAACAATGAAACTCAAAGCAATTTTCCAGTTGGCTCTACTCAACACCCCCAACTAAACAACATCTCCAAGTAATTAAGAAAAAGGTCTACTAAGAAGATTCTGAGGAACATGTTCTTCTTATATACAGGGTGACTCACTTATACATGTCTATCACCAGAAAGTATTTATAAATGATTCGCCCTTGATTATACGTTGTTACGAACGATATGGTTTAAGAAATTACTACAAATAGTAATAATCAAAATATCAAGGCTCTTTGTCTGTTTGCAGTAATGTAACAACTGCTGGGAATAATCAGTTGATATTGTCTAATACTACATCAAACGGAACGAACAGAAGTCTTTTGGATTTTTCGGAGTTTAATGACGCAGAACTCGCAAGTTACAGATTACGATGCGGCGTTTGGATAACGTTTGTACTTGCAACAGGATTTGTTGCTGCTGCAAAATTTTACTTTAGTGATAGAGTAAGCTAAAACTGATTTTTTTTTTTTATACAATCAATACTTTAATTCAATTTCTTTATAATTAATTTTGGACATTTTTTTCAATAGGGCCAAGGTATAGAAATATTCGTATTTTGGGGTCTGTTAACATTATCATTATTTGCGTGTTTATATTCTATTTTATATTGTCGGAATCAACGCAATAATCATCAAGAACATCAAATTCAAGAGGAGCACATTGCATCTGTAACTGCTACAACCCCAATGCCCAATGAAAATATTAGACCTATTTCTGTAGTAAGACAGAATCCACCACCACCCTATCATATTGCTATTTTGATTCCATCAAACAACCCATCAGAGGAAGCTCCACCTCCATCTTATGACAAAATTATGCGTTAAATTAATATTAGTAACCTACTATAAGCTGTATAAAATTCTATAACTATTTTTTCATATACTACATTTTCTAAACGTAAAACATTGATACACAATGCACACTATTCAAAAGTGCATCACTAACTAAAAATAATTCATTACCGAGCTTTTGATTTGTGCAAACAAAAAAATGAGAGAAAGTCCATGGAAGTATTAGTAACTTTTCTAGGCTAGGAAAACTTTACATCTGTGATACAAATAGTGATGTAATAATCAATGTCGCTCGAGGTAACATTTGCAACTTAAAGAAAAGAATATTATTGTGGGCATTATACACAATATCCGAGTCAAAAAGTACGCGCACTAACAATAATTGATGTCCGATACTTTAATTACGTTTAATGCAAATATATATTTTCCTGTTTTATATTTAAATAAATGCTTACAGTTTTTTTAAGCTGAAATCAAATATACAAAATGATTTGCTATAGAGAAAGTGTAACGTTCCTTCACCTATAAAAAAATTTTTTTTTTATGAAGTATTAACATAAAAAAAAATAATGTATTGCGATATAATCGCAATTCATATAAAATTAACATAAGTATTTATTTATAAAATGAAATGATTCTGCAATAAAATAAAATTGAAACTTAAGTTAATTTATAGGAAATAAGCATAGAGTTATACGTGATGCATACACTGTTCACTTCTTTCATAATCTATCGAACTTAACATAAATTTGAAATCTTTTAATATAAATTAAAGTACACCATAAATATATTCTATTGTATAATAATTAATAAAAATATAGGCTAAATATAGTACATGTTTTATAATATTTAATATTACATACGTGTACATAATGTAGATAAGTGAGCGTAATTTTTTCATGCTCCAAACTTCTAGCTATGATGCAAACTTAATATATGTATATATATGATTTTATATAATTTTTCTTCTTTCAATATCGAAATTGCTTACACAGTAATTTTTTTTGTATTTGAAACAAAGTTATGTAATATATATCATGTAGAATATTATAATTAATACTTACAACTAACAATGATTTTCAAGCTATATTTTTGCATATCAAGACGTAGCTTGAACCAAAGAAAGTATTCAGTTTGTTTTATTTTATTACTTTTCAATTTGGTATTCCAAATTTATTACAAATTTCTAAACTATACTATATTTTTATGTTTGTCACATATTAAGTGTAGATGTTTATTTTGTATGTATAATATGATTAAGTATCGTTTTAATTTATTACATATGAAAAGAAATATGTTTTAATCTTAAAATACAGCTATGTAATTGCACCAATATACACAAATAATATATATAAATATATAGAATACAAGTAGCATAAAAACTTTCGAATTTTAAACAATGTCATTATCTTTATACAGTCTTTTTGTCTACTTTATACAAAATTAAAAAAAACTATTTTCATCAAAGTAATAGTATTAATAAATTAACTTGTTAAATATTTCGAGTTGAAATAAAAGATACAATTACATACATATTATATACTAAATGAAATCATATTAATTTTTTACTGTTTTAAATCTTTTAAAATGTTTAATTATTAGAATTCTATTATTTCTAAAATTTTAATAATTAAATATACTTCATATCATGAAATTGAAGCATTTTAATAATTTGAAATTGTAGATAATTTGTTTAAGATACGAGTGGAATATAAATAGAAAGAAACAAGAAAATTTTATAAATCTAAAAAATTTAAATTGCTAATGCATTTACAATGCATAAAAAAATTCATTTGTTCTTTTTTACGTGAATAAAATATGACATACTTGATTTTGTACCGTCACAAAATAAAAATATATTCAGACTGGAGTATTCATAATTTTAAATGATATATTATGTATTACAAAGCGTGAATTATCAAGTTGTCTTTCAAAAATTTAGTGACTACTACACAGACATACAAAACCAGTATTTTACACGAGTTAAAATTCATTTACTCTTTTAGTAAATATATTATGATATTATGTTTTACAATGAAAAATAAATAATAGAATATTATTTCCTTATTACAAAAAAATCAAATTCATGAAAGAAAAATAGTTTAAGAAAAATAAGGAATTACTAATTAATTAAATAGATATCAATTGATTTAATGATTTGTCATTTACATCTGTGAAGGCACTTACACAGTCGCAAGTATTTACACATTTTTTTCAGTGAAAGTTGAGAATTATAATAATATACTATCATAGTTTCTGTAATCAATATTTGTAAAATCAGTTCTGTAGCTCTGTGTAATAGAATTGTAAGAAAGACTACACTTGTAAAAATGCCATTCATTACTTAATAAAGTAGTAAAGTTCTTTATCATTTGGTGCAACTTACGATAAGTGTAGATCACTGAGATTTCTTTTTTTTTTATATTAAGAAATGATATCTCATGTAAGAATAGTATAGAAATTTCAGTGCTAAAGCTAATAATAATTCACTTAATATACATTGCATTTAAACTCTTTGGATTTCAAATAACTTTACATCAGTATCATACCAAATTGGTGGTTCGACATTTCTTAAATATATAACGCCCCACATATACGTTCTAAACCAAGCTGTTGTTCCTGCATTTGCTTGATATCTTCTAATAAGGATAGGGTGAGGTACTGGTAATAAGCCAACTAATGTACCATGTTGCAAAAATTTTAAAATTTCGCTTTCATCAGTAAGACCCCTAAAATATTAAAAAAATATATATATATATATTGCAATAAACATCAAACAGAGCAGTAAATTCTACTGACTTATCGATGCATATTTTTTCAACTTGAGGTACAAGAACTTGAAGCAATCGCATAATAGTTTGCAGCGGAAGTTTACTTTTCCACTGATATACCCATTCACTAGAAGGAACCCATTGATTTATATTGTTAGAAGAATTCATGTGTTCTGCCACTCTAATACCTCCTTTCTATTTAATCAATGAGAGAACATATAAATAATATATGTTAAAAAGATTCGCCAATTATTTACATCATAATCTTACTGGAATAACAGAGCTTTTAGAAGTTGAATTCATTAAATCCTCTGTAGCGTTCACATTATTTTGGTGATTAGATTTTCCCATGTCAATATTTATTGAAGGACTTAATGGATGCGCAGACTCTTTCTCAGTCATTTTTTCAATACCTTGATAAAATTAATGCATAAATTCGATTTTCAAATAACATTTAAACAAAATAAAGAAATGTACCTGGTGTTTCTAATAAAGTTGCCTTTAAAGTTCCAGGTTCAGCAGGTTGGGCTGGATGCGAACCTTCCATTGCTGCTTCATTAACATTTTCATTAGATGTACTAGCAGGTACATGTCGACGTTGTCTTTTACTGAGAGACTTCGCAATTGTATTACAATCGCTTGGTAAATTTGCTAGCGCGTGAAACACTTGCCTTTTACGTATTATAGTATAAACCAAATTACTATTTCCATCAAATTGATACTAATAATACATAAATTTTGTTAAATTTTCCTTCTTTTCCAGATTTCAAAAATTGTTCCTTTGATATGTGAAAAATTACCTGAATAATATTGTTAAAGATTTCCAAAAGAAAAAATACTAAATGGTGATTGGTAGGCGCTGAAAATAAGAACCACGGAGTGCTAAATGCTTCAAGTAAATGTAATAGTTTAGTACTAGCCACCATTGACAAGGTTTTAAGATATGGAGATACATTGACTAGAATTGTTAATAAACAATCAAATAATGGCTGTAATCTTTGGTGTCCGGTTGTGATTATCTTGTGAAAAACAGTGACCAATAAATCTGCATGTGTACCTAGGAGTATGTTTAAAAGTTAAATATTATTTTTTAAATAAATTCTGTTAATAGTACCTGTAAAAACAGGAATATCCATCGGTACAGTAGCAGTATATGGTTTATTTAATCTAACACCGAAGTTACGTTCTCCACTCAATAATAGTAAAATAAATACACCAATATGCATTAATCCGACACGAGCTGTAAAATTATATTAATTAGATTACATGTAATAAAAATATTCGTTTAAATTTAATAAATTTTCAGAATTGTAAAAATTTACATTGATCTGCACGCGAATCATTCAAATGATACAATATAGGTACTAATACTTCGAGAACATCCGAACTTTTTAATACATAATATAAAAATTTCTTATTATAGTCGCACATTTTCCAAAAAAATACTAATAACTCTTGATGAAAATGTACTTTTTTAGTTGAATTTGGTAAGTATGTTTGCATTAATGGATTATTTAATAATCTCGTGATACCTTTCAATACAAACTGAAAATCTAAAAATAAAATTAGAAATTATTTAGTCAATTATCTATTTAAATTGCATTAAATTAAACATCAAAGTAAAATTTACCTTCATCTCTATGAATTCGACTTAAATAATTAATAAATAAATTATCTCCAAGACTTCCTTCTTCTAATGGAGTACCACCACTCGTATCGTGATCTAGTGTTACTATGAGAATTTGTAATGCAACATCAACTAACGGTTCTAATGAATCAGTAAATAGTAAATGATTGTATGGCACTCCAAGTCCAACAGGATCATATGCACATACTGTATTCAATAATGATGTAAACATAGGCAAAGCGTGTCTGTGTTAAAACATTAGAAATTTTTTACCATTTTATTTTTATGTATTGGTAGATACAACAAATCTTCACTTACCTGTTTTCAGAACTAGTTAAATGCTGAATCCATCTATTTGGAGTAACTGACAAATCCAAAGGAGGATTATACATGGTTTCACTGAAGCAAGTGAGTAACAATTTTAGTAATTCTGTTCTATTTGAATCTAAAATTGGATATCTAGGAGGTGAATGTGCAAATCCTACACCAGCTTCCCAGATATATTCACAACTGTCTATAGATTGTAACTCTTCTGCTTTATCCTAAATAATTTCAAATGCGCATTTTAATAATACTTTGTGATTTCTATAATTTTTAAAATGTAAAGAAATGCTTACAGGGCCAGATTTTCTGTTCGCAGCTACAGTAAAGTCAGGGCAAAACAATAAATCCTAAAATAAAAATAAATAATAAAAATTATCATGGTATAGTATTTTCTAATATTTTTTACTATTCTTTAAATCATGTATCTTACACAAAGTGCATTGAGTAATGAATGAGCCAATGGTATACTTTCTTCATCTTCTTTACCAGGTAAACTAGACCAAAAGAATCCTTTCCAATCAGGATCCTCAAAAATATACGGTAATAATCTTGTTAACAACCGACAACAATTTAAAACAGTTTGTTGTTCTCTCTGTGTTCTACAACTATTATCAACTGCTTTCACTAATTTTTCCACCGCTTTGTAACATAATGTAGCTAAATTAGAAGGAGCTTCTTCTCTTAATATACGAATTTCAGGTGCTGGGATTAAAGTAAAAATATCTTGTACATTAGTCACGTTTTCAGACCAAAATTGGTCCCAGAAATTGTCATCTGAAGCATCAATCACCTACAATTGAAATACAACAAAATTTATTTTTTTAACCTAAGTGATAAATTATAATCTTGACGTCAAATATCCTCGTTAATTTTGTAGAAAAAAGGTTATTAATTTGAATAAAAAATGATGCACATGAAAAAAAAAATTACAGATTAATTTGTATATTTTAATGCATCGAGATGTCAAACATATCATATGCTGCTGAACGATAATAATAAACAGTCGTTACCTGCGTCTTCGACGTTAATTGTACAACTGCTTTTCGAAAATTTAATTTTGTGTCAGCATTTCCCATGTTGTTCTATTCTTTTTGTCAGTTTAAAATGAAAAGTTTAATGCTAAAATACAAAAATGACTTGTTTCTCTTCAAATCACAACGATGACAGTCACCGCCATGTTTACGTCCTAATAGTACAGCAGTGTTGCCAATATTAATTTTTGAATTATAATTTCATTATAATTTCTTTTAAATAAATATATTATATAAAGAAGACATATTTTTAAATATTTTATTTATCTTTCACACTTAATAATTATAAATTGCTCACGTAAGTATAATCGACATTTTAATAAAAAGTATTTAAAGAAAATTTTGTATAAGTATTTATCTCTATATGTAAAATTATCTTTAATTGTTCTATAAATATAAATATTCTTGTCGAAGGAAAAAGGAAATACAATTTTTTATTTATTTTCTATATTTTCCTTGAATCCATACTCTGTACATTTTAAGTTGTTTCCCTCTATTAACTTGTAATCTTCTATCCACAAGATTTTGCTCTTCTGTGAAACCACAACTTGTAAACAGGATCCTAATTTCCTCTATAAACAAATATTTTATTTATTTTTATTCTTTTTTTAAATTATTTATTACTAAATAAAATACCTTGTGTAAAGAAATACACTCTGGTTCCATCCCCTCGAACATAAAAATTTTCTGCAAGGCAGCTGCCCTTTTTAAATCTTAATTGAGCTAAATCATATCTTCCATAATCTCGGAATAAAACCAACCCATCTGATTTTAAATATTTATGAACTTGTTGTATAACATACTTCATTCTGGAAGAATAAAATGTGATTATGTTTGTAATGAAATGTAATTTGTGTTTCTAATTCTATAAATACATATCTTCAATTAAATAATACTTACTTTTCAGGATGTATCGCTGAAAGAACAAATATCAATATTATAATATCCAAACTTCCTGGCTCAAAAGGTGTTTCCCATTTCTCTTGTGTCACATCAAGGACAAAAGCTTTACATCTTCAAAAAAGATGTAAATAATTTTTCATTTATGATTTCTGTGATATGTTATATTAAAATGTAATAAGATTATACCTGGATGTGTCATAAGCAATATTCTGTTTTAATATATCTATTGCTTTAGTAGAGAAATCACAACCATATACAAATAAGTTAGGATCAGTGTTATACAAAAGTATCGGAAATACTGTATTTCCTACTCCACAACCAATTTCCAGAATTTTACTTCCCTTTTTACTAGGTACATCAAGAATTTCTATATGAGTATCTTGATCATTTTCATTAGTGTTCTGAGATGTGGATCTCAGAGGCTGTTTAATATTTTGCTTTACTATATCAGGAGCCAATTCAGGAAATTCTGTAAATAACCAATGTCTGTCCTTGAAAAATCTGCAATATTAAAAGCAAAATTCTTTTTCTTGTATGCATGTTTGAAGAAACTACTATGTTAATGACTGATGTATATATGTACTTATTTTCATGTATTCCATAAAATTTATCCCAATATTTATCAGCTGCTTTCTCATACTTCTGAATTTTTTCATCTGATAAAATTATGGTTGAATTTTCATTTACTTTTATTTGAGCTAATTTTTGTTGTTCCTCATCCCATACAACATTATCCCTTTAAATAATTATTATAAAATTTATAATCTATACGTATAAATATATAATATGTAATATACGATAATGTATAATTGATCATATGTATATTTATAATAAATATATAAATTTATAATAAATTAATTCTTTTCTTACTTAAAATTGATGTCAAAATTGTATAAAAACAATTTCATATTAAAAATCAAGTTTTATAGGTTAGGATTTAAAAACTCTAGTATTATAATTAAACAGTAATATATAAGTACCATGCGTTATGTTGAAATACATTATCATAGTTGGAGAGAACTCTATTACCAAATTGTGGCCTTTTGTCATTTACTTCATTTTGCTGTAATTTTGATATACTTTCTTCCATCTTTGTATCACGTGTTTCTGCAAAGCACATACATACGTAAGTATAGCATTGTTTCAAGTTGCTGATATATTAAAAAAAAAATAATAAAAAATTTGACAAATCCTGATATAAAATAGTACAATCCTACTGATCTAAATATATTATTATACAATATTAAACATTTTATGGCAGCAAACTGTAAATATTTTACAAAATATTACAATTGTTATTCAATAAAGTTGACTTATGTAAATAGAATGCTATATCATTTCTATAACAATTTTTTGAACTACTTAAAGATTAGTCGTTTATACATTGTAATAAACATCCTAGACTAATATTTAATGTACAATAAAACTTTTGTAGATCAACGACCTAGGAGACAGATATAGGTTGAGGACACGTGGTATGCGGAAACAGGATGGGTGTGACGCAAAGGGTGCAGGTTGAGGGTGGTATGTTGCGTCATTGGACGATTGGTACGTTTGCTTTTCTCCATTTGAAAGTTAATACTGTTTTAAAATGTCAAAAAATCTTATATATTACTTAAAATAGCTTTTTATATGAAAGTACAACATATGATGCACAAATACCGACAGTTTCTATTTTAATAATAACACCCTTTATATAATCTGATATTCTAAACGAATTTTTGTAATTATTTAAACAAGATTATGTTTTTCAAACATATTGACATTAATAGATGAATTTTATACGTATTAAAAATATATACATTTACTTATAATATCTTTCAATAAAGTACGATAGTTTGCTAGCTAATTTATTGATGATAATAAATTTCCAGTGATGCAAATAATTTAATTGTATATCGAAAAGGATATGTGAAAGTATGATTCTCAAGTTCACGGCAACACGTTGCTAAGGGCTACAAGCTTCTTCTTCCGCCACTGCATGGTGCTTCATGACTCGTCGTGGGTGGCTACCGTGATGTCCTAATCCCACCAAGTCCCTAGGGGTGAGATCGATACATCCATTTCTCTTTCCCTTATGTTTTCACGGGGGTTAGTACTCGTCAATTTCAGTCAAATTGAAAAAAGTTTGCGAGAGACAAAATCAAAATTTTTTGTAAACAGATTTTTTTTCACAGAATGCAGCAAAAAAGTTGAAATTAAACAATTAAATATATAACGAGATTAGTTTTACTTATTTTTGAATATAAAGACATTTCTTGATAAAATGTAAATCAGTATGTTTAAAGTGTATATAAATTGGAATGTATTAAATGTATTAAAAGTATTGAATGACTATAGAAAAAGGATTAAATATATATTATTTTCAAAAGAATGCAAAAGTACACATAATAATAACTATAAACACGAATTCTATTTTTATTAAAAATAATGTTTGCAATATATCATAGGATCTTCAAAGATCTTAGCGAGAAATTTGCAAAATGCCAAAGGCTTTGTGCGGACAGAGTGTAAATAAAAAACATGCGCACAGACAGGCACGTGAGTAAAGAAGAATACACAAGCACAAAAGAATAAACCAAAACCAATGAAAACAAAAATCAAGACTCAGAAATAAAAGAAATGGAATGAAAAATGATATTTCTTTTCAACAGAATTTCTTGTAAACTTAAAAGTTACTTTTTAAAAAATAATAATTAATCCAAAACAAGCAAAAAAACAGGAGCCAGACTATTTTTATAGGACAAAAATTTCTTTAATTCTATGTATTTGAATACAAAATCACTAGTTCACGTATTTTGTATCATATTCATAATTATTTTCTATGTCCAAAGAAAAAGAAAAAAATAAATAAATGAAGCGACAGACATATATTCTTTAGTTTCTCTCAGCTTCTTTCTTAACCGAGCTCACGAGCATCACATTTCATAAATTTAACGCGTTCACTAAACTTGAAACGCCTGTTGGCACCAAAAAATTTGCAGGAACGAAGGGTGTCTACGTTAATGGGATAAGAATAAAAGAAATATGTATATAGGCATACACATACATACTACGTACATGTACATTTATAGACAATAATACATATAAATAATATACGTATGTACCTATATATTATATGTACACATACCAAATTATATTTGCACATACCAAAATAGAGAGGAATATAGAGAAAGGATGAGAAGAGACTGTAAGAAAGAGGGAAGCAGTAAAAGAAGGCGACAGAAAAAGATAAAAATGGATATAAGGCAGGGAGAGATGCAGAGATCGGATAGAGATCGAGCGAACGGAGAAACAGGAAAAAAGGGGGATAGAAAGAGAGAATGGGAGAGGGAGAGAAGGAAGACTGAGTAGAGAACTCTGCGCGCCGCAGCGCTACGGGGTGGTTGCCCTCGTCTGCGCTTTGTGGGAAATGCCCGCTCAATAACGCGTAGGTCCTCGTCTGCCCCTTCTCACCCTCGGAGGCATCACAGCAAGGGCCACTGCCCCAAAAGGCACGGCCACCCATCGAACAACCCTTATCCTATTTCTCCCTCCTACCCGTAAGACACTTCTTCAATCTTCCTCCTCCTTTTCCTGTTCTTCTTCCTTTTCCTTTGATCGTCTCATACGTCGAAAAAGATCGAATCCTCGCCCTTGCATCTCGTCTTCTCATGGTTGCCGAGTTGACAAGAGAAACTAACAATCATCACTGCCGATTAATCTTGCTGATCGAGCTTGCGACTTTTCTAGAGAATAATTTTGTTCCACAATTTCTGGAAACGATTAATATTAAATTAGTCATAGTTTTTCAAATAAATTTTTAATAATGCAGTATCTTAATAAATAGTTGCATGGATTACAAAGTCTTAGAAACTGATAAAAAGAAGTTTTATCTCAAACTAGCAAGATGTGATAAAATATAGTATAGAGAAAATTGTACCTGTAACATTCACTTGTTACATTTTCTTCTTTATACAGCATATCCTTACATTTAATGCCAATGTTAACGTCTAAAAACATTTGCAATCTGCTTTTTATTATTTTTAAATACATTTTAGATTTTTTATGTATGTTATGAGCAAAGCACGAAAAGATGTTTAATTGCATCCTTTCATTTTAACTTTTAGGGGAAAGTGGTCGATATCTACCCAGTATTCCCAGTTACCTCACCCTCATTCCAGGCATGGTGGAACCCCCAAAGATCGCTCGGGCAATGACCTCGAGATTATATATTCTGCCGGTATAGGGTGGTACAGGGTTATTCTCTCTGAATTTATCCACGAAGCTGTACCCTTTATCAAACCGTATTGAACGCAGTTTGAAAAATTTAAGCATTTATTAAAAACGAAATAAAAATAAAAAGAAAAATTCATAACATAGAAAACGCAGGTCAATACAATTTCAAAAAATTAAAAAATTAGAGGCTGTTTAGTATTAAAGTATTCGACTAATTTAGCACGTTTAAGTGTTTAAAAGGATTTTAGAAAACATTGGCTAAATCGGAAAAACACCGAATAATTCATCGTGATATCGATCCTTGCGTCTTTTGACATGGAAGAATATAAAAATAGTCCGTATCTTTTGATTGATTTATTTCATTAAATTATTTGATGACCCTCTTCGCAAAGAATCGGCCTGCATAATGATTCCACGTCAAGGAGAGTAAATTGGCATCGGTTATGCGTAGTTTTCGTAACGAATGACATTTATAAGCCATGCTTGCTACATTCACCACCTACCGGATCAATAAGTACTCTTCTTGTTTCATAGAAACTATTTCCTTCTGTATGATCTCTCTGTATTGTGATATCTGACATTTTGTTACAATGACATATCGTTGGAACACGACATTCTGAATGTTGGACGGTTGTAATGCCTTTTTTTCAAAAGAACTCATTCTTTGCAAATCGTGCAACGAATCTCTCGGAAATATGTTCTAAGAACAAGTGAATAAATTAATTGTAAGCTAGTTTCGTTATTATAAAAATTTGAGAAATAACAGATTACCTCCTTAATTCGTACTTGAAATTATTTAACTTTTCACTTTCCTTGTGTCCTTATGTCCCTTTTCTTGTGTGACTAAAATGTGACTAACGAGCATTTTTAGAGGAATATCTGAGAAAAACTCTTTCTTTTCATTAAACTGGTATTAATAGAAATGAACAGTTAGGGGGTTCAACGATCGATACGTTCATTACATGCCATTTTATCAATGGAAGGTTTCTGAGGCATGCTGGCGAAAAAGTCCAGGGAAAGCAAAAACCGTCTATGCTCGGGTCGAGATAACTTCGATTCTGATTTTGCAGCATGCGTGCAAATAGATGCGTAGATACCGACCGCTCGTATCTATTTATAACGGCGACGGATCGCGGGGCAATTGACCGCGTGGCCTTGACTTCCTGTTGACCCGAGTGCCCCTAGGGAATTTTGGCGTACATCGTGGAATTTCTTGCTACGATATTTAAGTATCTCGTCTAACCATCTTTCCCGATGCCACTTCGCGTAATATCTACAAAAAAAAAAAAAAAAAAACACATACAATTCTAACGTCAAACAAGCAATTATCAATTAATATCTAAATATTCTCTACCACTCAAATTATCTAAAAAAAAGTATGTCAAAAATGATCATTTTCATCTATCATATTCATCCATTTGTAATATCGGTGAACAATACTGATACAACGGTTGAGAACAACGCATGCGTGAAAAAGAGGATTTTCGATCAACATTAATACGGTCTTTTAAGATTATCACTTTTGGCTTTCCCACAGTGCAATTGACGAATTCTTATATGATTCAATATGTTTTCAGTAGTTACCTACCTGTAAATGAATTAAAATAAGTCAAAAGTATTATTCTTTCTAAAAGACAATCATATAAAGCTTTATTTACATATTTATCTCCCCACGATCAAAATGATTGAATTATAAAAACTGCAGAAATACACATACCACAAAGTGTTGGGACATACCCGTACTTTCCAACGAAGTGTTTCTTATCAGATTCTACGTTATCATATTCATAGTGTCAAGTTTTATCATTTGTAGATAAAATTGCTGATAAACGAAACGAATTTCAATGTACTCGAACCTAATTAATTAGTACGTAGATGTTGATACAATGGTACGTCAACGTCTTTTGTCATTGCTACTACAGTTGTTTACAGACTTCTTTCTCTTCATGCCGAAATCGGGCGTATCGATTCTCCGGGAATAACTTTGTTTAGCTTACTCGAGTCTAAGTGGTTTTTTTCTTCTTCAATCGGTAGGAAACCTGTTCGTACGAGGAACGGAATGTCTGAGTAGCTGCCGTCCTCTCATCTCCGTGCAATTCCACGCGTAGTAGAACGAGTTGACCAGGTGAGATCGTTCATTCTGCAAGGGACATTTTTGTTTTAGCCTTCTCCTCCTCCTCCTCCATTTCCAGAGGCGATTCGATGGCACGGTCAGTGAAATCCAAAGATGAACAATGGTCAGGCCAGAGAGGATATAATAGCAGCAGAGAAAGGATAGGTACGCTGTAAATGAATAGTAAAGTAATAAAACTAACGGAACTTCATAGTAATAGGCCTTTGAATGAACAATACGGGAAAGTTGAACGTATCGGCTGGATCACCTCGACCAGAAAGTCATCAAACATTCATTAGATGTTAGGTATCAAGGTAAATGTGTAAGATTAAAAAGAATATGCAAGAGAGACAAATAGAAACAGTGGGAAAGATAGAAAGAGAGAGTTCGTAGGAGGTTGTGGAGGATGTCGAGAAATGAAGGCCAACGGCCTTGACCTTGTCCGTGACTTCGTCATGAATGAGAGGGAAAGAGAAGGAGAGATATAAGAAAAGACATCGGTCAGAACGAACTGCGCTACTTTCTTCGAACTCGAAGAAATGGCATATGATTGACAGCCAGGTAGGAAAATTCAGGTAAACTTCCAACAATAATTACTCTAAGTCGCTAGTTCTCTTGGTCTTTTCCAAATGGAGGGTCTCGGAAATTTCGCCAACAATTCAAAGGTAATAAAATGTCACTGTATTGTTCATCGGTCTTTAATTTCTTTACTAACGAAAGTTACTAATTCATAACGCTATGTCAATCTATCAATCACTGTAAAATCTGGGGATTATGTCTTAGAAAGATGCAAACTTTAACATTTGCCTTAGACAATTCATAATTTATATAAACGTACGTAAAGTGAACTCAAGTCCGAAGAACTGGACTTCATACGCATGCTTTTGGAACGATCCAAGTTTATTGGAGAAATCACAATATGACTGGTAAATAGTATATTTTAAGATTGTTATATCAGAATGATTTATAACTTGTATAAATTATACAGACACGAATGTAAAAATAGTGTGATTTGGACTTGTTTTTGCAATTTTTTTCAAAGTTTTCAAAGTAAAAGCATACATATGTAAAATCAACGTTAGTCAACAAAAATAATGCTTCAATACCTCGATGATAATTTCTCATGAGCGTAGATCATGGTGTGATAAGCTTAGTAACAACGCAGTCGCAACATAAATCTGGTTTACGGATACTTTCTTCGTTTCAGTGTATTTTTAGAAATTGCACGCGATCCTGTAGCCTATCTGTTCGATGTGCATGTACAACACTGCCATTGATTGAAATTCCACAACTGTAAATGTAGAGGGTATCTGTGAATAGTACGCGGCTATGATTGAATCGGTAACGAGAAAGAGAATTTCGGGCGAATAATATAATAGAAATCAATGAAAGATCGATGAAAGCTAGTATGCCGCATTGTTTCCGCGAAGCCGATCGATCGAGATCGAACACATCGCGCGTACGTCTAGGGAGAATTTTGATGAATGAGAAATGTCGATGACCGTGAAGTAAATTACCGCGATTTGCTATTGAAAAGAGGGAAAATCTCGTCTCCTGACCTCGAGGAAGTAGGAGAAGTGAGTGAGGTCGTTCCGCGATCGATAACACGAGTCTCTCGCGAGAAGGTGTGAAAGAAGGTTCGTCAGGCATTAACGAAAGGGCTGAAAGAATCGATCTCTCCATCTTATGAAAAGAAAGAGAAACATTTTAATATCTACCGAGTTTCTCCTTCTTCGGTAAATGGTTGACGAGATACAAGAGGAGAAGAGTCGGTCGGTACTCCGCTTCAGGTAGATTTCTACATAAGGGGGCATATGGCGCACACGTTTATTGCCATATCGCGAAGGGTCGCGTATACAGGGGTAAGTATACCACCCGCCACTGTCTGTCGTCCGTTTTCTCTCTCTTCTTTTTTCATTCTCTTCCCTCGTATCGTCCTTCATTATTGGTCTTCGTCTTTCGTGGGGCGCTGTTGCTAGCGGTCTCCGTCGACTGTTCGCCACTCGTTCATTCGCATGCCTACCAACTGCGCCACGCCGAAACTTGTCGGAGAAAACTGCGGTGATCATAGCCCCGTAGCCCTCTCTCCTCTACGTCATTCGTTTGGGCAGCGGTGTCCCGTCTTTGTTGAACGAACGATCGTTACGTTAGTTATCTCTTTGTTGCGCTCGACCAACTCGTAAGATATCGCTGGTATACACGGTGGATACGTGGTGAGCGTGTGTTGAGTGGCGGTCGTGCAGACAGGTGCGGCCGCCGGAGCCCCACTGTTGGTGGTGGCGTGCATAGCGCCACCGTGCGGCGAGTCTCCTTAGTTTCGGGCAAGATGGGCGAACCTCGCCGGGCAGTAGCTTAGACTCTACCTACAAGACAACACATACACTAAATGTTTCCTAACGACAAGTAACAATTAATTGTACATTTATTTTATTTAAGGGAACACAAACTCTATTTTTGTAACATGCTGTATTACTAGTGCTCCGTGGAATTTGTACGATAGTAAAAAGGTGCGAGGCCACACGCGCGATATATAACGGACGAGAAGACGACGACGGAAAGTACGAAAAAAGATAGGAAGGTTTCCGCGATAACTGGAAGACCCAAGTGCGAAAGAAGAAGAGGAAGAAAAAAGAAAAGAGGGGAACAAAGAAGGATTAAGGAAAAGACGGTAATTAGGAAGACATACCGAGAAAAAAGACCGAAGACAAGGACTTAAGGAAGACAGCGATCGAAAGGACGAGGACAACGACAAAGGGGACAATCCCGACGAAGACGGGCAACAAGGTGGATAAGGACGATCGTACCGCAACAGTGGCCGCCACTGAGGCTGAAAACGACACCGAAGTAGGTGATAATCTCGCGTAGTCTCTCCCGCTCGTTGACTCAGCTCTTGGTGTAGCCCAGTTGATTCTTTCGGTGTGGTGCGTTAATAACCAGTTACGACGTGGAGAAAAGTGTTCAACCGATAGTAGTAGTGAAGTGTATAAGCCGACACACCCTCTTGACACTCGACATCCGTCTCATATCGCCATCAGTTCGAGCTCTACCCTTTTCTTTCCTCATCTTTGTCGCTCTTTCTCACTCCCTCCCTCTGGCTACATTTACGTAGTACCGCGTGTACATTCGATCACTGCAACAGAAAGCCGCACACATCACGTCCCTCTTCCTCTTTTTCTCTTCTGGCTCTTCCTCCCGTCTCAATCCCTCAGCTCTTGTTTTCTCTTTCTCCTCTCTCTCTCCCTCCCTCCCTCCCTTCCTTCCTTCCTCCCTCCCTCTTTTTCTATCTCTCTTTTTCTATCCAGATTATCCTGCCGTCTTCGGTTTGTTCCCTTTCCTCTCTTTCTTTTTCTTAAAGTGATTTATTGGTTTGGGTTAGGTTTGGGCCGCTCTTTAGTTTCAGTTTCGTCGGTAATACCGTACTGACTTGTCTGATCTTTGGCTCTTTCATTGTGTCCCTTCGTGACCATAACCATACGTACCATACTTCGTCCTAAGCTCTACCCCCCTCCTCGACAACCCTCCTCGTTTTACAAAGCGTCTCACCCACACCTATATTCATCCTCTCTCTTTCTTTCTCGCTCTTTTTCTGCCTCCGCTCCACCCCGGTTTATCGGCCGATCGCAGTGCAAATTCGTTTCGTGACTGTGCTGTGTGGGTTTCTTGCTTGCTGCACATTTGACCAGTGTCGAGAAGATCACCGAAAACTGTGGATAACGCTGCTCACCGGCCGAGCAACGCCAGTCAGAAAAATTCAGCAACGACCTACAAGTACGAAATAAGAGAAAAAAGAGTAGTGATAGAACCGACGGCACGGTATCATTACGAGCAGGCGCCACGAGCGATAACACCGCTAACATGTCCGTGAGAATGGAAAACGTAGCCGCGCCGAGGAAACTCAACTATAAAATGATGGTGAGTGAGGTGAAATTTAACGATAATTCTCTGTCATCTGTCCCTCATACATTTACTCGAGACCCGAGTCGTTCGAGATCAGTTCATACCGGTCGGAAGAGTTTTCCGCATTCGAGCCCTCCATGCTTCGCGTTCGTCGGTGTGCATGCATATTTACTTGTGTATACACGCTCTTGGAAAACGTAGCATTACCATGGGGACGGCCGATAGCCACGAACCTTGCGGAACCGGCGTAGTTTGACAGTTTGCCGCGGGGCGTCTGCTGCCCCACCCAGTCTCCTCTTTCTCTCCCCCACCTTAACCTCTCTCGGTCGTCTTCGCATATTCCTTCTTTTCTTTCTTCCTTCCTTTCTTTTTCTTTTCTCTCTCTTTCTCTCTCTCGAAAGTCTATCGTGCTTTGTATCCAGGGAAGATTTGTCTGAAATAGTTCAGAGTAGAGTTAGTTTCATTTCAATCGTATTATTTCTTTTTCTTTTTTTTTTTTATTTATTTCCATTGATTTTGATTATTAATCAGAATTTTGACAGTAGTATTTGAATAAATTGTTGTTGAATGACAAATTTGATAAATCAGAATGTATATTTGCCGGTTTACTACAAACATATCTCTGTTACGTGATTTCGTTGTTACAATTTTTAAATTAATCTATTTTTTTGACACATTTTTTAGAAAAGATTGAAATGATTCGTTTACGAAGCGTGAAGTATTCGAAACCACATGGTTAATAACATCTTTATTACATCGTTACAATCAAGAATACAATCTTTTCTAAGATATTATTGTGTAAACGTCTTTAAAGTATAGTTAAAATTTGACAAATTTAAATTTATCAAAAATATTGTTCTTTCATTAATTAAAAATGTGTAAAACAATGCATTTTTAAAAATATATTATTTTACGATTTTTTTACAAATCGGAAAATGATTTTTTTCACAAAAAACTATTAAAATAAAAATTTTGCTCTTTGAATAGTGTATATATAACAGGCTCTTATTCTTATGTATACGGTCCTGATATTCTGCGCAGACTCTTGTCGTTTCTTCCTGTTCTCTGTCTACTTTCAATTACGACGATTTTCGCGAAATAATTTTGTACTTTTTATTGCACTTAAAATATATCTTTTTTTTGCTTATCAATGCATGATAAATTCGGTATATGAGATAAAATTATGATAAAAAGTAATAATTTTAGATAAGCGAATATAATTGTTCTTTTTTTTTTTTTTAGTTTGATTGATTTGGTAAAACTAATACAGATGAATAGGAATGAGATTATTTCTTTATTAAAAGAAACATTCATTCATTTTTTTAATAATTTCTTAGTATTTTTATCTTTTTTTTATGGTCAGGATCTTCATAGTTACGAATATGAATGGAATGTGACATAAATATCTGTATATTGTTTGATATATTATTTTTGAATTATTTTTGTCAATATTTAAAGAAATTGCTTACTAATGTATAATAGTTTAGTTGCTTGTGAAAGCGACGTGGAGCCACTATCCGGAAGCATTCTTAATCTGCACATTGAAATTCGACCTAACGCTCGTCAGTGTAGCCAACCTTGTCGTATGCTTTTAATGATACATGTTTTGCATAGATTTTTAAACCTCATAATCTCCTTCGAAATTGATCCTCTTGTTTCGTAACATGAGAACCGAATTTTAATAAGAAGCTGAAAATCAATATATTGATTCGTTCGTTTTTTTTACTGAAATTAATATTAAGCGTAATTATAAAATTATCAACAATATCGACAATGTAGTTTTTCATGCTGTTTCGAAATTTACTGATTGCTGTGTTAATGTAAAGGTTATCGTATAGTAAATGTATTTAAACGGATTGACGTGCAAACAGCTGTTCTCTTCAGTGTTGCCAACGGAAAGTTTATACTTCACTATCACACTACACACATAGAGCATCAGCATGCAGTTATTTTGAATTTCTTTCTTTTTTTATTAAACTTTGCATTTTAGGTCTGTTTTTTCGTTAAATTTTGTAAAATTTTTGAAGCTTCGCTTAATCTCAAATTATATAGACTAAGATGATAAAACATTAAGAATACATTAAAATCTATGACATCGAAAGCAATCGACGCGAAATTATCGCGTACTTTGAACTTCACAATCTAAAGCGAAGTGTTTAGGTAATCATTTAAATACTTTATCAAGATTATAGGAATCATATGTATTTATGCCTAAGAGTTCGTGCATTTTCACGATCATTTCTTTCTCTTTATCTTAACTGATTGTACGCATAAAAGATTTATCAGTAGTAAATATCTGAAACTATCAGATATGAGTTTTTTTTTCAAATACTCATACTATTTAAATTCTGATTTTTTCACGATTAAACTAGTAAAGTTCTAAATTTTAATTTACAGTTAATGTTTGATTATTCAACAATCAATATTATCTAACATTTGTATTCTTTTTTCCCCAACAAAATAAAGTTTTTTTAAAAAGTAGGAGCCCTACATATTTTACATTTATTTGTAATTAGTGATAAAGTAAATTGTGAATTGAATCTACGTATATTAGGATAACTTAACCTATATAAATATAGATTTAATATATTGCTTAACGATATGTGATAATATATAATTGCTGAATAATTGAATAAAAAATTTATAAATTTGGGAAAAAAATTCATGTATACATGTAGTTTAAAATGAATTAAATAATTATATGAATGTATTACTTTCACTAAAGTATAAAAGTAACATGTGCAACTTGTCTTTTATATTCATTCAAATCGGTTAACTTATTCTATAAATTTTACACTTAGTTTATGCTAAATAACAAATTTGTATTTGTCACGATAAATTATATATGAGTTATTAATATCGATTTCTAAAGTGTTTCATTCTATATTGATCACGATTCAAGCAAGTATATAATATAATAACATTATCAAACAACTTCTTTTTGAAATTATTGATCTTAAAAATTCAGAGTTTGGGAGTTTTTTATGGGAGACTGTAGAAAAAAGTTTAGTTGACATTATAGTCTAGAGACTTAATGATTCAACTTAACGATTTTTTACTTGTATATTAAATGATTTAGGAAATTTTCACGTGAATGGAAAATAGCTCAAACTAATCTTGAAATCTTGAGGATAACCTAAAGAGGTTAAAATTTAATATTGTTCCAAAACAAAAAGATTTTCATCTAGTTCATGGGCAACGACTAACGTCATTCAGTGTTAAAAGAAAAATTTATCTATAAGAAAAACAAGAATCAAAGATGATTTATATTTTCATACACTTATTCTTCTATATTACAATGCTCCAAGTTCCATTTTTCTAAATTTTTATATGTTTGTATTTCTATGAGACTATTGTTACAAATTGTACAAAGTTGTACCATGTAAACAAAATAATTCAAGTGCGCAAACTTCGCAGGAATCAGCAACTTTAATCTATATTTACATTTTTTTTTTTTTTTAAATAAAATTTGGAGGATCATGTGTCATAGGTTAGGAAAACAAAACAAATAAAAATACGTAGGAAACTGAAATATAGAATAAAAACCTAACAGAAAATTTTACGTTCTTTATGCTTAACAGTTCTTCGTTGATCATAAAGTACTAATAATAGTTGACGATCGTCCAGTATCAGCGAGCGCCACCGATTACTACAGTATCGCATTTCATGATTGCCTTTGACCGTGATTCAACATTCATTTGGAAACATTATTACTTTGCAATAATTAAAAATTATAATTCAGCAATATAATTACGTTTTTCCAATTTTATGGTCTTCATCATCTTTTTTTTTTTATCAGATCTTTTTTCAGTTTTTTATTCACAAAGGAATAGGGAAGAAAAGTTCATTACATTCGGTTAAGCTTACAAACGTTACTCGATGCTTTAGCAAGTGCGTTTAGTCGACTGACGTTGAGAATTTATAACGATAATTGAACTGATTTGTTTCAATCGCGATTACATGTGCGAGCCATTCTTCTTACAAGCCACGGCTATACTTCTAACGATCTAGTGATGATTGATTGTTTACATCGATTTGCGTGCCTCTCCGAAGCACCAATTGGCTATAAATGTAGTTTTCAAAAACATCAGTAAATTGCATAATCCACAAAATTAATTTTGACAGACAACGAATTACATTTACGAAATTAAGAGAAATGCTGATTAATCGCTACGGAGAAGTAAACTGAAGAAAAAAGCAAGAGAAAGAGATTGGACTGAAGTTATGAAACAGACGCACTTTCAGAACGATGAGATTTAGCAGAAAGACAAGCGTTTTCATCCACTTCTTTCCAGCACGTAACAAAAAACAAATGTAAAAGCGTAGCCTTGGGTTTTCCCTCAAAAATCAAGAACTTTTCAGCCGACTGAAGGACAGAAAAGAAAAGAAAAGAAAAGAGGTGGCGGAAATTCGTGTTTCGGTTTCGCGAAACGTTTGGAAAGAAAAGAAAAAAATATCGTCGTGGAACAAAGGTTTTTCACTATTGGAAGAGCTTTACGCGTCGGAAAGCGGCTTGTACACGTAGGTGGATAAAAATTGTAGGCGACAAGAATGCAAGAACGAGCTGGCGTGCGCAAAGGGAGAGAGGAGCAGAAACAGAAAGAGGGAGGAAATAGGGAAGAGCGAGGAAGCGAAGGGAGTAAGGGCCAGGTAGGGTAGGAAGAGAATAGACGCAGCAAGGATATCGATTATTTGCGGTTGCAGCGGCTGCAAGGCTCCGCTCCCTTCGTTGGAGCGCGAGGAGAGAACGAGCCACCCGGAAATCTCGACGATACACTGAACCAAGATTAATCTCATTTTTACCTTCCGGTTTTGAAATACTTCTCAATCGAGTTATACGGACGAGGGTTTTTATGAACAGAAGGGAGAAGGAGGTATAGGAGCCAGGGAAATGATACCATTATTATCTTCTCTTCTTCTTTTTGCAACATTTAGAACTCAAATTCACATCGTTCAATCTTCATCCTTGCAATGCTTCCTCGTTAACTGTATTTTACACTAATTAGAATAACAAAACAGCCAGAAATATTCTAGATCCTGTGGAATATGGGGGTGAGACTTATCGAGGCACTTTTAACGAATAAATAAATAAATACGTGTCGTAGGAGATACAGAACAAGATCTTGCGCAATGTCGGTCCTTATAATCATATAGCCTGATTTTTTTTTCAGTACTTTCCTCGAACACGTGGAACATACGTGCCGGGGAAAGTTGAGTTTTTCCAGGAATGTTGTGCCGACCAAAGGTCAATCCTAGCAATATCTGTGGTTTATTGGACCTGGGCTGCAAGGCCAGTGATACGCATCCGCTACCTGAACTACATTCAATGAACCTTCAATGCTGCAACTAAATTCTCAAACAAAGTCAAACTCTAAATAGTACATCAAACTTAAAGTTTACTTACATTGATTTAATGTTCCTTCTGTATTCTGAAGACCTGTATTGAATTACCAGAATTCGATTGAAAGAAGAAATGTCGTGGCCCAGTATCTTGGCTGGTGTGGGTGATGGTGACCATGATTCCTTTTACCATTTGCCTCAATTTGCCTTCTGTTCCTTAGGAGCAAGCCAATTTCGTGATTACGTAATTACGGTGATTCCAGCTCCTTGGTCGCAACTGACCAAGCTATACCAAGTTAATCGTCCCGGGAAACACGTTACACGATCAGAAAGCCACACACTGAATAAAGATCAGAGAATCGCAAGTGTTAGATCGAAACAGGGGGACCTTGATTCATCGATAGTGAAAGAGAAGAGCCGTTCTTTTCTCTCTCTCTCTCTCTCTCAGTTGAATCGATGGATCCTCTTCTCGTCACAATCGTAGAGATTGTATCTTCGTCGAAAGATAAAGAAGCCCCCGGGCGGATTCACAGCTTAGTTAACATGTAACCAGCTGTTTTTATGAATAATTTGATTGCCTTTATTGCTCGCGCCTCTTAATTGCACGTGGCCATCCTTACCGCGTACATCTGACATTTTCTTGGGAATCTTCACGCATCTTCCTCAACGAGGAAAGTCTCCTCTTTCATTTTTGTCAGACAAGATTTTCCATGAAATTTCTGTAAGTAATGAGTAGACTGCGGATATTTTTACATTTTCATATTTTTATGTAACTAAACATATAAATGGAATTTAAATGGAGATTTATTTCTGTCCCCTAAATGTTATAGTGAGCGCTTTACGAATTTATATTTCTATTTTTATACTCTCAAATTTTTCATAAATGCCTAAACACTAAGAAATACTTTTAAAATAAGTTTCGTTTGTTTTAAAGCATATAGATATAGAGAAACAATCTCACCAACTGACAACGAGAGATAGAGTAACTAGAGAACAGAGAGAATAAAACGAATGGGAAGAAGAGAACAACTTACAATTGGAAACAAGAAGAATAGATAAAATAGAAAAATAAAAATGGAAAGTAAAAGATGAACAAGGAATTCTACAAAAGTTTTTCTTTGAAGAGATGTATAGATGAAAATGAAGAGAAAAAGAGACAAGCAAGCAAGGCATGCTCATAATATCAAGAATGAGTCACTTTAAAATGATCTCTGCGGCTGTTTACATTGATGATGTGTCATTCTAATCTGCTCTTCGTATGTTTCACTTTACTTCGAGCGGAATACCTTATCGCACTCTATTATCCTCCTGGTTTTCATCCCACGCAAAAAGCTGTGATCTTAGGATGTATTAGACGCAACTTTCCAACAGCATTATTTAACTTCTACAATTGCAGAATGAAAGATTCAGCAGAGTAAAGTATAACGTACGGATAAAAACATATATTTCCGACTAAATATCTGGCAATGCACACGTTGCACAGTAACAGTGAAATTGTGATTTTAACGTAACTTTTAATAAGTTTTAGTAATTTGACAAAAGAAAACTTTCGGTAAATATGATATCTATTGAATATATTTCTCAGAAATTTAAGAAACAATTTAAACTAGAGATCATTAGAAATCACAGATATAAACTAATCAACATTAAAACAAAGAAAAAGGGAATTGTACGATGGAAGTTGGGAAAACCCGAGAGAAAAGAATTTTTTCTTTTATTGCAAAATGATGAAACGAAAGGGAAAGTCGGAAGCAATGAGAGTAAGAATCAACGACACTAAATCACCGAGGGACGAAGCAACGGGACGACTTGTGCTAAAGTTCATTTGTTGACATACCGCACGCATTTAATGTGCTATACCGAGCCGTTAGACAAAAGTAGCCGACATCAAACGGAAGATACACCCACGGGCGAACCCGGTGTGTGCCTGTAATAATCTTTGTCATCGTCTACTTACGCACGGGGCTTTCTCGCAGCCGTCGCGCATGGTCACCGGGAAAAAATTTCCTAGACAGACAACGGTACCCGATGTCTGCGCGGAGTCAAGGTCGTACGATGTCCAGCGTTTTCTTGCAGAATTTCCTGTGCGAGAAGTCGATTCTCATTCTTTTTTTTTTCTTTCTCTAAGAGTTTTCTGGTATCTGTAATATACATACAATGTCTTGTTTAATAACAATTGAAAAATTTTTCTAACACTAATTAATTAGCAATTTTTTAATGCTGATTAATTAGTTGTATGATATAAAATAATAGGAACATTTACTTTCACGTTACATGATGTGAAAGTCAGGAAACTGAAAATTATTTTCAGTGGTGTTGGAGATTTAAACATGAAATTTGAACAACTGAGATAAATAGACATAATACAGGCTGATAATAGTTTTATTTGTCTTGATCTGCTAAATTTCTTGTAGTCCTTCTTACACCTTTAAAAGACAAACTATTTTAACGAACAATAAAATTGTTTAGGTGGATGATACTCAGTTATACTACAGACCTTTCGTAGTTTCGACTTTTAAACTACTTTTCCGTATCTATTTTGCACAAATCAATTTAAAAATCAGTCGTAAATACTTCTAACTACACGTTTCTTGTATTTTTTAATCTCCTTTAAATTTTCTCATAGTTTTATCATTTTCATCTTTCATTTCCTCATTTATTTGTTTTCTTCTTGCACCTGAAATACAATCTTTAATCAAGAATTTTAAAAAGTATTAAAAACAAAAAATTGAAATTTGTTACCTTCCGTAAATTCTAGAAAATAGCTTGCATATGCTTTCCAAAACGATGTCACAATATTTACATGCAATATCTTCACGTCTTGCGTAATATCTTTACAAATCTTACCGCTAAGTCGCTAAAAATTTTTAATTTCCCAACGTTCACACGACACGATCGTGAATCGTCTTTGGGGACCGGTCTTGGCTGCACTCTGGTCTTGTTCGATGTGAAGATAATTCATCATCTGGCTGGAGAACAAGTTCAAGGAGACCTGTAACGGGTTCGCTTACCCCTAATAGAGACAGAGAAATGAAAGACAAAAAATGAAAGGAGGAAAATGAAAAAAAAGGAAGCATGAAAAGGAAAAGAAAAAAGAAAGAATAATATCAAGATGATTAGATTTCTGAAGGAGAAGAAAAGAGTCTTGCGTGAGCGCTCGATATACGGCGATACAGTCTGGCGCGCATATCTTTCGCGGACGATCTCATTGTTTCATGAGGTAAGGACACGGAAGCACGCGATCCGCGACTAATAATACTTACTGTCCGCCTAAACTCGGCTAAAGGGTGCCAGAGATTCGAAGCGACCAGGCAACTGGCCAGCCAGCCCTCTCTCCTTATTCTTTCTCAGTTCATCTTTTATAATCCAATCCTCCACGACCACGATCGTCGTCCCTTCGTCTATCGTTTCGTTCTAACGTATTTCTTGAAAATTTTCTTGAACAGTATAAACTCTTTAGTGGAGGAGGAGAAGATGTTTTCTTCGATGAAGCAGTTGGAGTAGCAAATGCTCCGTAAGGAAAATCTCGCCGTTGTTTCCTCTTCTTGCAATCGCCACGTTGACCAATGAAGGGGTCCGTGTTCAGTTGTAAAAAATAATACATAATCTGATCGTTATCGACCTGAAAAAGAATTCATCAAATGAAACAATTGTTAGGTACATTTAGAGAAAGCGTCAGCAGAAATGTCTTAACACCTGAGAAACTGAGAATTTTCTTTGTCAAATTTAATCTGGAGTGCAATGATTTGTGCACGTTTTTTTTCACATTTTAATCTCATCATGAGTAACTGTATCGTGACACTATTTGATACGAGATCAAATAGAATTGCGATCATGCTGCTTTGCCACTCAAACGTAACGTATTATGCGTTTCACGTCCGCCGTACGTGTTCTACGTGTACCAGACATAGAAAGGAAAAGAAGGCTCGCAAAATGTCTTCTATCTGGTGTGTGCACCTGCACAGATCGGCCGATGGATCGGCTAGACTCGAGCCATAGGTATATATGTGCCGTGGAAAACCGACTCCGAGAATCGTTCTTCCTTTTATAGCCTCTCTGGTCAAGCTGGCCAGATAGAATCATCGATCGATTTTTTATTGTTGGCAAGAAGATAGGTTTCCGCGAGTCGGAACCGGATTTTAATTTCATCGATAGGAATATCTCTCGTTTATATATGGCCAGTGATCTCGAAAACGGGCAGCACACAGTACGATATTCTTCAACTGCCACTGTATCATTAAATTTTAACATCACTTAGAATCATTGTATACGTTTCGACACGATTCGAAGGTTAGTAGTCGATCGATTTGCTCGTATCTGGAATGAGAAAAAACGTGAAGAATGACGGTCGAAGGAACTTCGTGAAGGGAAATTCCGGTGCAAGAAATTCGCCAAAGTTTGAGTCGAACGACTAGATTCCATACCTGTAATTCACTGATTAAGTGGAAGAAAAGATCCATCTCCTGGCGGCGCGCATGTAGGTCAGCTTCATGATATTGATGACTAACGATTAACTCAACATACACTTCGGAAAACGTAGAGTAAAACCGGATTTTGTTGCAGTCGCTATGCCGATGAATTGTTTCCCTGTAATTAACAAAGAAATGTGAGTTAATTTTTTGTTTCGTAAAACTTGACTGTTGAATAATTAACAATTTTTAGTATAATATAAATTTTCTAGACACAGTATGAAATCCATTGAATGTCAATTTTCAAACTTCAGAAATAATGTATTACTATACCACTTTCCGTCGAGTAATTTCGTTTATAAAAGAAATCTCAGACTGGATCTTTCGAAACGTAAACACGACGAGTTATGTTACGACTGCCACAGACGCGCAGAGATATATTCTATCTATCGAATGAAAATTCGTAGGATGCGCCTTAACGTGATGCTTTCTATTTAATTTTGCACAACGCACACGCAGCGTGTGTTAGGTATTTGTGGTATGCGAGCAATCATTCTATTCTGACCGGACCGAGTTCTGCGTCGGGTCTTGAATTATTACGTTAACACGAGTGTAGTCGAAGCTTAAACGCCAATAAGAAGCCTTAATAACTGGCGACACGTGCATGAATCGGGGCGTTTCTTAGTTGAAATTGCTGTTTCGGTTGTCGTAATTAGATGGTGAAGTAATAAAAACACACAGATAAATTTGAAAAGCTACTAAAATTGAATCGCGATAATGGCACAGATAAGGACAATGAACGCAAGATTTCGTACAATGTATTTTACAAAATTAAAGCTACAATATCTTTTAAACTAATAATGTTTCGACGTACATTAGACGTAGATTAGTCTGCCGAGCTTTATCGATTGATTGTATAAAAAAAAAAGATTATGGTTCCATTTAACAAAGTAGAGGTGATCTCTATCGTAAAATTGTCGCCACCCCCTTCTAAAATACAATAAGTTTCACTTGAAACATTTTCTACAATAACAAATACCTTTGGAGAGATGATTGCATGGAAAGATCAAAATGGGCCACTCTGTATATGTAATATAATATACATGTTCATTATATTATTATTTTAATTACAGTTTGTTTCAGAATTTTTATGCACATCACAACACCGAAGTATTGCGTTGTATTTCTGGATTAAATTTTATTTACTTCAACAACAATCTTCAATACTATGAATTTACACTGTTCCATATCAATATAAGGTGCTAAAAAATAATTGTTAAGAAGTACATGAAATGTTAACAAAACCAATTAAAACCCCGTGTAAATTTCAATTAATACTTCACCGAAACTTAAAGTTATGTCCGATTTAAAATGCCATTAACTTAATTAATGTACGACCGACAATATTAATATCACATTTATAAGTCAGTCACTCGACTGCACTTTAGATAGGGATAATAATTAAAAATAACTGCGTAATTGGGAAATCCTTTACCTCACTAACTGTATCGGTGTTCCTATTGTGAAACTTTCTGTGTAAAGATAACTGTAATTGTTTATCTGTCATTGATTCAATTTTCTGACTTCTCTTGCATAATAATGTAACAATTAATAATATTCGCAGCAGAGAAATTCACATAATTCGTGTGCTTTCCTCTGTTATTCATTTCAATCATTTCAAATCGGTATTTGTCTTTCGATGCAGCTTCATTTTTATGGTCAAAATGTACAGACAATAAATGTATAATGGATAATCGTTGTTCTTGATATTGTTGCTTACAATTTGGAAACAACAAAACTACCATGTAGTATAAAAATTGTCTTAAATCAAACTCCTGTCTCATATCCTTGGAAACAAATGATAATTTTCATGATTTGCTGGTTCTACCTTGGCAAATTTTGAACAGTTTCCACGTAGTTGAAGCGTCATTAAGGCGTCTGGAGGGAAACGTTAGCAGTCGAGTAATTAATTTCGTATTAGTCATCAGAGTCAGTGAACTTGGTATCTTACCGACTGCTTTTTCATTTCGAACAAACGGCTGTCTCCGTTCTGTTCAATATTTTCTTTTGTGCGTTTTAATACGACAATCGAACTTCTAATACTGATTTCCATTCAAATGAAATTCATGTTAACTATATATATATATATATATATTTTCCTGAAAAATCTGGTTTTACAGTTTAATTATAATAGTGATGGTGCATTTATATTAGAAATATGCTAATTCATTAATTAAAATATATATTTAAACATTTAAATGTTTAAAACATGTATCTCCAAACAATATCTCATTTTCTGCAGACTTTATAATAAAGTTCTGACGAATTATTATTTTTTATTCATTAGCTTCATTTTCTTCAAATATTATAATTATTGAAACCGTCAGATGTCACTTAAAAGAACAAAAATAAAAAAGAATGTAACTTTCTTTCATATAGTACTCTATTCGAAATTGGGAAGGCTTATTATAAGATGATTCACAGCAGCTGACTCATTTTGAAGTTCTTATGAAGTCCTGCTTGCAAACTACTCATTTCTTACTGTTATCTGAAACTAACGGCAGTTTTCACTTTCATTCACTTTTTTCTATTGTTTCATATTAATACAATGTTACCTTTCTAATGACTTCTTGATCCAGTGCTATTAATTTCTTTTGTAAGACGCATACATTGCGTAGATACAAGAAGCACATGTATAATTGAATTTTGACAGATTAGAAAATCTTCAAATGCTTATAACCATTTAACAAAATCTGTAATTATATTTCTTCTTTGTAGTTGCAAAATTGGATTCTTTTTTTCTTGTATCATTCGTGATACGCGTTTTTATTAATTCTTTCATTATTTGCTTTGTGAAGAAATTCCATTCGTATCGAAAATGCTCATCCTAAAACAAAAAGAAAAATATAAATATAAAAGAAAATAATTTATAATAGATATTTGTAGATATTTAATACATATACACAATTTCACTATAATTCCGTAGAGAAATGAAAGTTGATTTACATAAGATTGAACTCGCTACTGGAATTTGATTAAGTTAAGAATTTTTTCTCTTTCTATCTTCCTAATTAAAATTGATAGAAACCAATTAAACGTAAGACGTTCATCATGCGTGAATGATCCTTCCATAGACAGAGAAAGAATCAAATTTAGGGATAACTATGATCAATGTTCATCAGGTTTTAGCATGCGTTTGCTTTGACTGTACAATTTCAAATAAACTACAACGTCTTTTGTGACTTTCACTACGTCTATGGCTCATAACACTTTTATCAGATTGACTTTCCGTTTCGTGAATCACCGGAATCGATAAGAGAAATGCCGACGAAAATAATCATTTTTTATTTCATTTTTGTTTCTTTTTTTCCTTTATTAAAATCTTAGTATATCACGATTTTTTCATACCAAGAGGTTTAGAGGTAAATTATAAAGTTTAATATCTATATCTAACTTTTTATTAATTTAATCAGTGTACTTGTATAAAAATATCAGATTAAATAGTGTTTCAAGAATGATGTTTATAAATTTATAGAGAATTGAAAGATCCAAGTGCACAGTGTAATATATAGAAATACATAGAATGTAATAAGTATAGCCTAAAGTATAATAATCGTTGTAATATTTAACGAGTGAAACAAATCTCTGTATTCTACTTTTTTAATTGCGTTTGAAAATACTTGAATTTTCATAAGCATCCGCAATTTAGAGATTAATGAATTACTAAAAAAATTTTTTTGACAAGACGCGTTAATGTTTTTTTCAAATATGTATATCTTATATGTTATAGAGCTTTTATTTCATTATTTCATATATATATATATATATATATATATATATATAAAACTCTTAATGTTTTCATATATAAAATATATAAACTTTATATTTCACTAATCTCGTTTTCTTCTTTCTGTTCCAGGTAAGTTTTTGACCATTCGATCGAAGACAGCACGTAATTATTCGCCCGAATATATTAGGTACGACTGTATCTTTACTTGAGTCCTTTGCTATATTTAGATTTCGATATTATCAAGCATCTATTGTGTTAATAACGTCGAAGTTCAAAATATGAAAAAAGGCGCTGGAAGAAATTAAAAAATTTCTAAAATATAAACGCAGAAAAAAAACTCTGCACGATAAATGCTGCTCTTTTGCAATAATTAACTCCTGCAGCCCATCGGTCACGATACGTGACTTCATTAGTGAATGTCGAGGAGAAAATATTTTCAATGAAGACTTTTAATAGTACGTTCTCTTCGTATTGATGAACTGCAACACGGCACGAATGCTTCTCTCTTGATGCGCAAAATCTGAACGTGTCTGTTGATATTGCATGTAGATAGACTTGTTTGTGCATCTTTATCGTAGCTTTCGAAGTTTTACAATTTCCTCAGTCTTCAAATTCTAATCGAAAATCGGATCGTTGCAACCTAACCTAAACCTTCTTGTAAATTACGTTCACGTGTTTTGTACTTGAAAACACACGTAAGGAAAGAGCACAGGCAACGTGTAAACGTGTTGGTATTATGTGCTCGCTTACCTCGAGGTCGACCTTGCTGATACAACAATCCGAAAGTAATTGTCTTCTTCGGCGTGAAATTCTACTGTGTATTCTCCACAGTACGCTTGGTCATTCAAATTGCCCTCGATTGGCAGTCAACGTGCCAGTTTCCAGAAATATGTGACTAGCCAAAACTCTAGCAAGTTTCTATAGTATCTGTTCTTGATTCCTTTCACCAATCGATTTAATTGATCTCTTTTCAATTGATTTGAAACTATATTGAGTTATAAATATGATACAGAATGTTATTCAAAAGTACATACAAAGTTGCGCACGCGCACGTCACATACGTGCATGTGTATGATGTGCGTGTGTGACGGTTATGTCTCTCCATGAAATGCGAAAGGAATAGCAGTGCGTGTCACATGTTGCGTGAGTACGTGGTATACGTATCTTCTCAAGGTGAAGAAACGGAATGTCCGGTATGCGCCGGCAAAGAGGAACTCTTTCGTAGAGAGATGAGCGAGCCTGACGATTGGTTCCCTTTTACCTGATCCCCCCTTCCTTCCCCTTCTACCGCATTTCTTTTCTCGTCTTCTCTTGACCATTAAGGCCGTGTGCGCATGCGTATGCGCATCCACGCGCATCCGTCGATGCTTAGCAAACGGGACACCGATTCAATTTGTTCTTCGCAATTACAAATGATAAAAGTTCGTTGTGAATTTGTATGTGTTACTTTGAACCTTCGTATCATTGGTATTTATTTAACCATTAATTATTAGTACAAAACTTCTGTTAATTTACCGCCAATTGTTCGTACTTCCTATAAATTCATTTTCATAAAGCTAGAAACTTTGGCGCACGAAATGTAAATATTGTAATTTGCGTTTTCGAAATAGTGACAAATGCTAATTCTAGGCAGATGACACGTTAATATGATCAGTCGATAAAAAAAATCAGGATTTTAATGATGCACACCGAGGATATTGATCCTCGCCAAATACAATGCACGCCAACGACGCGTGAAACAGTCAGTGGCGTAACAGGCGAGAATAGCAGCGAAAGATGCCGAGCAATTTTCAAAGTACAATTTTTTTCCCCCTATTTTAAATGTAGAGGTATGTTTAATCTTATTAACATATCATAGATAATAATCCATATTAAAGTTATTATACTTACATGACAATTTTAATACATCCAAGTCTCCCAAGTATCATATTATGGCAGGACACAGGGGGATTGGAATTTACTACTTTTGAATATACATATAAATTGCCAGTTTGAAATTGCGATTTACAAACGAGTTAACGGTTCGACGCAACTCTGTCGACGCTAGTTGAACGTGCCGCGAAGTGCAAAGTTGATATAGGAAAAATGAATTTCTAGATGGAGTTAATGGCGTGTTTGAAACTGAGAAGTGGACACTGCCCGCTACTGCGAGAGTAGAGTACCTGTGCGGTTTATATCTGTTACCGTGTTCAATGGCTACATACATGTATCTTGGCCATGAAACAGTAACCGGGATTAAAGCAAGTTAAACTTTATCAGCACGCTTCTATGACTCTCCTTTATGGCAAATTTGTTGCTTCATGTAACTCGTGCATATTGTTACATGTTAAAACAGTCTTTAAAATATTTTACAAAAGTAATGAGCAATTTGTCTAATTGACGAATCATTCATTGAAAAGTTAGTGATGTAATTTAAAAAAAAGAATCTATAGGAATTTGTTGGTAAAGATCTATAGAAATTTGTCTGATGCTTTGTTTATTTATAATAGCATCAATCTGTAAATTCTTTCTAAAGTTTTAGAGAATGGAAACGCGTCAAAAATAACGAAAAAAACCAATTAATCTTTGTGAATATCACTTACGGAAAATGATGACGATTGGATAATTATTTTGGATGTTTTCGAAAATATCTAATTAGTTACAGTCTAAGCAATCAGTAAATCTTCTTCGATTTCAGTGAAAAGAAGAAATTTCATCGTATTTGTATAATGCGAATCCGTTTGCTAATAGAGCGTAACATTCATCTTACAACTGACGCTGTTTGCCCTAGCATGGTATGTGGGACATCCTGATTCCTCTTACAGAACTTGCTTTGGGACGTATTAACATAAAAGAAAATTTGGATGTGCCATATTCTGTGTGATTGTTTGGTCATTGACTCATCTTGCAATGTCATTTGTTTTGCAAAAGTGTGCTCTATTCGCTTCATTTTGAAAATGAGAGATTACAATGAAAAATGATGAAAAGTCTAATCACTTTGAAGTTACTTCATTATTTCATGTTGTTCCAAGTAGATTCCTGAATTTTTTTTAGAACACCAGCATGCTATTTTACAACTATACAAGCTTTCAAATGTGACGGATACATATAACTGTTCATTGTAACACGAAATTCTTTTGTAAATCTATCATTTGATTATGTCAACTTTATGTATGACTATGTTTCAAAACATTGCTGATTTTTTGATAGAAAATGGAGAAACATGTGTACAAATATTGTGATTTCCAAAAATATCAGATTATATTATGAATTAGAAAGTAAAATAAGTAATCTTAAGTTAAGGTAAATTAATCTATTTAAGTTATTTATTATCTGTTCAATTCTATTTTATTTAAAGAGTCTAATCTAAAGTAATATGAGAGAGTACATTCTAAGGAACAAAAACATTTTTTTAAATCAATTCTAAATAGGCAGCTGATAGCGTAATAATTTTTTATAAAGAAAAAATGACTTCAAAAAATTAACTTTTTACTCTCTTGTAAGTATATATCCTTTTGTACTTTGTAAGCGTAGCACGTACTACACTCTACGTTTTTTTTTATATTTTTTTGGTTGATTACAGAATTGGAAAAGTGTTGGCATAAAGTGAAAAAAGTGTTTTAGAAAGTAATTACGAGAGTTGTAGTTTTACGTATGCTGGATGACTTGATAAGAAATCCCCACAATTATCATTTATCAGTAAAGTCACGCCTCTCTGATAAGAAGAAAGAATCACCGATTCTCGTATGCTTTCTCTTTTATTTTTGCTCTATCCATGAACGATCTCGTATGCTTCCATTAATTTTAAAATATCCTCCTCTTCAAAGCATAGATTACAAATTCTTGAATATATAATTATATTGATATAATTATAATTATATTATAGCGACTATATTGATATCATTCATTTTCAAGTTCAAAAAGAAAAAAAAATTGTACTCTCAAGTCAAAGATTCACTAAATAACTCAAAATAAAGAATTACATATCATGTAATATATCATTCAAAGAAATTAATATGATTATTGATACCGTACTAATTTAAGAAAAGAAAGAGCATGTAACGTACTTCTCTCAACTAGTCGTATTAGCAATGAACATCAATGAAGATCCATAACAGAAAAGAAGGCTGCAAGACTCCAAAGATGGATGCATGGAGGTGTTTGTAGTCGTGACAATGGAGTACCAACATCACGGTGTTTTAACAGTACGATAACGAGACAGATGATTTGCCCGTAGATGCCGCTGGTTCAATTGAACGGCATGCAGACAACGTGGCCGTTGGTCACTGCGAAATAGAGAACGACGTGTGAAATGGGTATCGTGATATACCGACCGGATGCCACTTCCTGCTTACCACGTCTGCGCATCATTGTAACGTGTACCGTACCTAGCGATGGGAATAAGACGATTCGTAGCCTTTCGAGACTTATCCTCCATAATTTCCATTTATCCACACTGCGAGACTTCACAATTTTCTGAATGCTGCCAGTATAGCAGATGGCTTTAAAGTTGCAATGATTCCGGATCCTCTAATGATATTATTGAAGAGAAGTACTTGAGAATAAGGCTATTGAAGGAAAGATAAAAAGTACAGTATAATACAATA
The DNA here is from genome assembly GCA_036937485.2 of Tetragonisca angustula. NCBI lineage: Eukaryota > Metazoa > Arthropoda > Insecta > Hymenoptera > Apidae > Tetragonisca > Tetragonisca angustula. The sequence continues at coordinate 319,761 of JAWNGG020000184.1, forward strand.
TAAATTGCTCAAATTTGCCAATGAGTAATTTTTTTAGTTTTAGCTATTGAAAATATCATACAAACGATTATTACATTATTATTTGTGGCAAGAAACAAATTTGAAGAATCTTACAAAAAGTTCAACAAGGAGAAAGCACTCTAACTCAATCTACGTTTATTATAAGTTTTCAGATATGTATATATCCCATTTTAACCAGTCTTTGCCTACTCGATATCACATAGAGAAGAAATAGAAGTTTGCAGATAATACAGGAAGTAACAGAGTCGATACGCACTGTCGATAAACGGTTTCCAATAGATCTGATTCATTAACGCTTCCTTCTTGTCAGACAGCATTTCACGTGTATCTTGGAAATATGCAAATTAACGCAAGCTTAAAAACAAAACGCCCGCACAGAAGCATGAAACATGACTTTCCTATGTTCGTTAATAAGGAGGAAAGAGGTCGGTATGCAGTACAGGAAGTAACAAGATTCGAGTTTCGTGATAAGTGATTTACAGTCCTGATTTTCAGCTCTGGCTGACTCTCTGTGTGATCTGTCTTTATCTCTTTTGTCTCTTCCCATAGTCTAGTTGTGGCCTTCGTCTTGTTCTCCAACAAACGGTAAACCGTGTTATCACAACTATGCCAAAAATGCAAATCAGCGAGTAAGACCTTTCTAAAGAGATTGGAATGCAACACGCTTGAAAGTCCTGGAAAGGCCTGTCCTGCGATTGCGACAGATGCAATAACGGCAGCACCACTATGAGGAAAGTCCTTCGTGATCGTGGTGGCAATTTATTTTTGATGTTGTCCATTCATAGAACATTTCTTTTTTTTATTATTTCGATGAGAGAATCGTCCACCTGATGGGCTCACGCCATTTGATTGACAGAAAAAGCCCTTCCTTTTCTTCCTTTCTCATTTGATACTTAGCTGTTGTGTCACCTGCTTCTTTTTGATTTTATTTCATTTAAAACATAAGACTTAGACTTTTATGGAGATGAAGATAGAAAGTATCATAAAATTTTATATTAACTACTATAGTTCTAGTATGATAGAACTATTATAGTTCATATTATTTAGTGAGCAAAATTGAGTACAATTATACAAGTAGTGAGACTCATATTTATATGAATATAATTGGAAAGATAGAGACTATGATGTTGAAACTTGTTACAAGTAAAATGTTATTATCTTATCGTTACATAAGTAATCGTAACACTGTTTCGAATTTGCGTCAATAAGAGATGAACGAGCATTCAATGTGAGAAACGCATTTACAATCATTTGTAATGAGACTTCTGTACTATTAATATTTGACGGTACTCTTATGCGGAGGTCAAGCACGATAGATAAAAGCTATACTTATAACCATATATATATGTATGTATGTATGTATGTATGTATGTATGTATGTACAATGTACATATAATTCTTTTCTACGTGAATACATTTAGAAGATAAGTTAACAAAAAAGAAAAAAGTGCGATAAAGTCAAATCGTCGACTGTTTCGAGAATCATTTCGTATGTAAATGAATTTGCATTTCCTATAGTTATTGCAAGCTTCTTTTGGATTAAAGTATCTAGCAAAATAATGATAAACGTAATTAAAATAATTACTCTTTACAATGATCGTAAAACAAACACCAGATATATAAGTGCAAAGCCGCTCGTAATAACGAACGCGTCCATTATTGAAATGATGGCACAGATGGTAAACATTTTTCGGAAGAAATTCATTAGACGGGAAAAGTGATTTTATGTATCATGAGCCATACTTTCGAGTTTGGTGATTTTAACTGGATACATTTCGAGGACATTCCCTCTTTGTTGCTTCGTGCATAATATACGTTCCGAACTTAAACTTTGCAATTAAGGCCTATTTGTGAACAAATTTATCTGGCAACAGACCAACCGATTGTGCTTACTGTTGGTACGCGAACTCATAAGAGTTGCTGTAATGTGTTTGCTAAAGACATTAACTGACACGCATTTGCCGTGCAAATGACTCTAATTGGGATAGCATAGCGTAATGGCTAAGTGTGCTCTCCATTTGAGCATGTGTACGCGTGTGTGTTTTCCACGCATAATCATTTGCGAGGGTAATACAATGATCTTTATTTTGAAACGGTCGAAGAAAATTAACACAGAAGTGATTGCGATGAAGAAAAATGTTATCATTGCCATACAAATTTCAAATGGAGCATAAGCCTCTGGTTTTCGTTTTCTTTTCTGTTTTTTTCAGTTTTTCAGTAGTAACACTCAAGGCGATATTAATCATTCTGAACGGTTTATCTCTTAGATGACTCGCATTCGCCCCTTTACCGGCGATCACGATCTTGCTATGTTTTGTCATGTTGGGAAATGTTGCAGATCACTTTGTGTCCAACTATGATTGTACGTTTTGTATTCCCGTATGAGGCTTTTAAATGCCAGCTGTACCTAAAATGATTCATGCGTGATATCATGATTGTGATTGAATTTGATGTAATTAGATATAGATCTCGATTAAGTAACAAAATGAAAAAAGTAGTAACGTCACTGCTTTACAAATAAATCTGATTCTAAATGTTCTATAGAATCACATCAATGATAAAGTGGTAAAATAATTTCACCAATTGATGTGTTAATTGAGATCTTACACCTAACTTATTAGTGTTTTGAACTGCTCTGTGTATATAGAATATCTAAAATATATCCATCGCAACATGAACAACTTTCTACTTACGTGTTGTAATTGTACTTACAAAGATATAAGACATACAGTCTACTGATAAATCAACGAACACGACAAATTGTTCATATGAAAAACGATTGAAATGTACCTGTTTGTTGCATGTTTCAGGGTACAAACGGTCCAAGACCGACGTACGTGGGTGCTAATAATGGTAACGCCGGTGGTGCCGGGGGCGGCGGCGGCGGCGGCGGTGGAGGCGGTGGCGGCGGCGGCGGCGCTACAGGCGGTGGCGTTGGCGTTGGCCCGGCAAGTGGCGGCGGCGGCGGCGGAGGTGGAGGTGGTGGCGGCGGCGGTGGTGGAGGCGGGCACGGATTGAAGGGGAACACCGGCGGTGGACCACGAGGCGGGAACCCGGTGCAGTATCGTGCGAGCGGTGCCGCAGCTTGGGGCGCAGCGCCGCCCTCTCATGCGGCTGCGGCTGCGGCTGCGGCGGCGGCAGCGTATCCACCTTACACGCGGTATCCAAGCGCAGCGGCTGCAGCTGCGGCCGGCCAGATGCCCGTCGGAGCACAGCAACTACCGCCTACGGCAAATCCTTACGCCACCGCCACCTACGCACAACACGCGTCGGTAAGTCGTTCTCTTCCTTTCGTTCCTCCCCCACCGAAGCTTCTTCGTCTACCACTCGGCACTCGTGTTCTTCTTCTTCTTCTTCTACAAGTCGTCATTTTCGATTTGCACGTACATACGTGAAACGATTCTTCGATTCGTTCGATATAGGCAGATATGGATAAATGGGCTTTTACCTTGTATATTGTACGTCGAATTGGTTTTTTATTCGGGTACGATTTTCTACTCGGGCATGCATAGAAAATGTTTGATGTGTTTTTTCAAATTTTTTTTATGCCCTTACCTAGAGTGCAGTAGTAAGATTTAAACTTTTGTTTTGTGAGATGAGATCTCAAGTTGTCTGCAGGCGAATTTGATCGTTGTACAAAAAGTGGATGACGTTGGTTGTCGACTTCCGTGTAGATTAATGGTTAGGAAATGTCTTACACGTTTCGTTTGGTCAACGAGATAACCTATAAAAACAGAACAGAAAAGTGTTTCAGTTTAATATTGTACTGAGCTTTTTGTTTTTATAAGGGAGTTTTGGTTTAGATGTTTTTGATTATTTCGGTGAAATATACACATGGACAGAAAAAAAGTTCTAGTTTTGCGCAGCGAAAGGGTTAACTCTTCCTTAAACCGGGTGGGGCCATGACAACGCAGCAGACAGTTCTCGTCGAAATGATGTGCGAATTCTTTTGTTTGTTCTTCCGGTCTTGCATTAAGGATTCTTTCTTTTCTCGACACGTAGTACATCTCATCGATTGATAATTCAAAATATGTATGTACTTTGCTTGGAGTAACTGAAATGTTTATTTCACTTCCGCTAATGTTACGTTTTACCGGCATAATTATACAAAGTAAAAGTTGAAAATATAAGGAAAGACTTTGTTCTGACAATATACAAATAGAGGGTGTGATAAAATAAAAAAATTATCACGTGTTGTATCACGATAGCCTTAATCTTTCGTGCCGGGTGGGCTAATACACTTTTATAATTATTATCGATATTTTCTTTTTTCCAAACGTATGATCCAAGTCCAGTGATGTTTTTCTTTAAGAGAATAATATTTGAATCCTACTTTTTTTATTACTATATCTGTTTCTTATTTGCGTTTTTTAAAACTGGTGTTTTGTATCAAACTTTGTTGCTTAAAAAATATTAATCGTTAATACAGATAAGATTTGTTTTATTCGATGAATTTTACAAGTTCTTTTTCAAAATAACAAAACATATTTACGTGGTTTATTGATTTGTTTATTATTATTATTATATTTATTATGTTAAAAAATGTTTTTAACTATATTGCAGTATGGTGGACAACGGGTGCCTACAGCCTCCTCTCCAGCTAATACTAATAGTAGTTCTAGCAGTGCTACCGGCAGCCGAAGTGGGACAATGAGCACAAGTCTTAGCAATAATGCTATACAAGGACAACAGGCAGAACAGTTATCAAAAACAAATTTGTATATTCGTGGCCTCAACCAAAACACAACTGATAAGGACCTTGTAAACATGTGTTCTCAGTAAGTCACTCGTGTAATTAGAATTTTTTATTAAAATCTGATAGATATATTATCATTTGAAGCGGTTGTCAATGTAACTTCATATTTTTAATAAGATCTAACAAACATTATCTAGTAGAATTTTGTTTATAACATATAGTGAGTGTGTTGTTTCTAATACATTGTGTTTTTGCAGATATGGAACTATTACTTCAACAAAGGCAATTTTGGATAAAAATACGAATAAGTGTAAAGGTAAATATAGTTTTCACATATCTGTTCTTTTTTTTTTTATTACTAATGGTTGAATTCAATATCGCCAACTATTTTTCTTAATTGGTATTGGAATTGTTGTGTTACAGGTTATGGATTTGTAGACTTTGAGTCACCAGTGGCGGCTGAGGGTGCTGTGAAAGCACTGGTCGCCAAGGGCATCCAAGCGCAGATGGCGAAAGTGGGTATCTGGTTGCTCCCTAGACTGCCCAGTGTACGTTGGTTGTGCATGCAAGTACAGTAATACCAGAGTAACAGTAAACTCCTCTTCTTTCTTTCTTTTCTTTCTTTTCCCCTCCAATTCCTTTTTTTTTTATCTTATGTCCTTTTTATTTTCTATTTCTGCCTTTCTACCTTTCTATTTATTGTTCTGTTCTAGAACACGTCTATGGTCCTTTTATATTTAATCATTATTACAACCTCTTTGCTCTCCCATTGATATATAATTATTAAATGTCATTAATTCAAAAAAGATTCTTATTCCTGTACTGCTGTGATCAATATGTCTACAGTACAGTACTTCCATGCATTATATGATGTTGGATAAAAAAAAGTACTGAAATTCTAATCACAGTAGATATCATGGTTGTCTTTCAGTGACTGTTTAGCTTTCTAGTAAAGATTATTTATATAACATTTGTACAGAAATTTTTTTGAGATTTTTTAGCAGTATTTAACTATATAGTTATATGTTATAAGTTGTTATTTATTTTCTTAACTATAAAAAAATGATTAAGTTGTTAAATCGTTACAATAAATACTACAATAAACACTAATCCGTTTTATATACATACTGTATACTTTTTTTAAATTACAATTTTAAATTTCAAAGGAAGTATCATCAATAAATAATATTTAATAACCTTATGAAATTCCTCGAAATGTTGTTAAATTATTCAATTTTATCTACTAATAATTGAAAGACAAGCATGGCATCATCGTCTTGGCATCATTGCTCTGCTCTCAGCCCCTCTAGAAATGCATAGAATTTGTATTTTGACAAGACTGTTTAGTATTCTGTAATCGTTGCGTCTTGTAGAAAAAAGTATCTTTAGTATAGAGATGTCAGATTAAAAGAAAATGATAGGTTTCATGAAAAATATAAAAAAGAACTATTTAACTTTACTGACAAGTGAGAAGGGATTTAAAATAAAATAAATCTATAAATATATCTGTTTTACATGCACAAAATCCTTTATCTTTTAACAATAGAAAAAAATTGCTGCTAGAGGGGTGGTATTATGTACACATTATATTTTCATTGATAATAAAAGAACGAAAAAATTTACAAGAATAAAATTATACCTATAGTGCAAATATTTATAAAGATAATATAACTATAAAATTCATATACTTATATTATCAGTGAAAATATAGTAGCAGGCAATTATGCATATTTTGACATAAAAATAAATGCTATAATATTCTTCCTACTAGAACCTATCTCACTTGTCTAAAAATCTCTAGTTTTCACCAGTTCTCTGTCATTCTATCTATACCTACCAAACTATCGATGCTTGTTGCTGTATCTCGGCCACAAACTGCTGATACTGCTGTGTCAACACATTTATAATTCGTGTCTGAAGATTGCATTCATTTCAGCACTAATTCAAGCCTCTAGCAAATTATTCTAATGTATTCAACTGTCTGTGTCTGTGTCCTATGTAAAAAAGAAAAAAAAATATCTGTAGCTCATTGTCATATTAAAAGAATCATATTGAAATTTTTTTAGAATACTCCATTAAAATTGCTTTTAAATGTGATAGTATATACTATACTACATGAATAAAATACAATATATTTTATTTTATTCTCTGTGCAATCTGTCAAATGTTATGTGTTTGTCTCTTATTCTAATGATGTGTAAATATTAGAAAAGATCGCTTATATTCATTTAATTTAAAAATTCTTTCAATTTTAAATTTCTTTTTTTGTTTTCATCTACGTATGCACATTGCCAACAAAAAGTACTGATTCCTGCCTATATCTATTGCTAAATAAAAAACTAACTTGGAATGTTTCTTCTAATCTGGCCGCGGTAAAAGCACGGGGTGCTATCAGCAGCTGTGATGATGTCAGTCGCATGTGATATGATATAACTAAACAATGTACCCATTATTAAATGTATTCAGGGTACATGGTATTTACTTACCAGTTAGTGATGCTATGCGAAGATCAGGTGCTATCTTAATCCTGGGGTGTTGGTTGACTCTGATTGACACACTTGGCTTGATTAATAAAGTGTAACCAGCACACCAAACAAGTTTAGGATGTGTATTTAGGAATTTCAAAATGTATTTAGCATATAATTTAATACATTCTGGCTGCAGAGAAATTGCTACAGTTCTCTAATGACTTATTAATTATATATGATGTATAGAAACATACATAAATTATCTTCGACATCCTTTATACACATTCGCACTTGATCAATTAAATCATTTTATTGAGGTACAAAATCATTAAATTATATTATGGTTTTATCATACATATATGTATACATGTTAATATACGCATACATATATGTGTATATGTATATATCTTGGAAAACAAATGTATATATACATATACAGATACCATAAGCTTAGCTTATATCATAATGTTTTCATTATTTATTTTTTTGTTTTAATGCATTCGCAAGATTGAAGTAAATTGTCGTAAAGTATAAGTATATTCAAGTAACTGTAGAATTGATTGATTTTTGAGAGAAATGGTGGATCTCAAAATATGCTTGAGGGTGCATAAATATCAAATTCAAATTCGAGTTAAGTTTAGTGTACATATATCTTTTTCCTTTTTGTTCTCTACATATGAGAATTGTAAGCAAGGAAAACTTGAGCATGAACACATGTATATGTATGTGCATATATTTTGGAAACATATATTTTAGTAATATTGCAAGATATAATTTAATAATTCACTTTCATTTCTATCTCATAATATAACTGTATATATGTGAACATGCCTGTGCTTTTTTGTTATGCTTGTATCCAACAGTGTGTCATATGTGATTGAAATTCTATTAATGCTTTGAATGGTTATCCTCAGTATTGTTAATTACAGTTTAAACAATTAGATAGCTTGCATTACTTGTGGTACTGGTTATTTATAATGTAAGAATATGTGATTCTTAAAATACAAATTTATAAAAAGTAGTAGAAAGATAATATAATTAGAAAAGATTTATGAGTATTCTTTACAAAAATGTTTATTGTAAAGAAAGATATTTAATATTATGAAAGTATTATTTTATATAGTCAGAAAAATATTAATAAAAGCATCATAATAAAAATCATGTTTAAGATACCATTTAATACAAATGATTTGATTGAAGAAAAAAAAGTAAATTGCTGATAAATACGTTCTGGAATAATAAAATATTTTATTATTCGTATTAAACAAAGAATGTTTGCACAGGCGAGATTCACTATTGTGATTTTTTATGAATTTATTACTTCTTGACTTTTACATCATTACTATTAAGTTTTGAATGCTGATAAGCACATATATTTTGTAAATTTTATATACAATCTAATGAAAAAGATTTTTGTTATGAAAAAGTGAATGCGTGTGAGCATGCTTTGCACAAAAATGCAGAATATACTTGATGTCAATATTAGTTCTAAGCATCCACAAAGCAAATTTGGAGAACCACCACAATATGGTAAAGTAATGCCATGAAGCATGATAATTTTTCAATATCAAAGTTCTAATAATTATTTTAATTTGTTACGTATCGTTTTAAATATTTGTTCATTCACACATTCAATATTAGATTAAAAGAATTGTTTAATGATCTCCTTTAGTAGTATCTCATTGTAGATTTATACAATTTTTTTTCATTATTATTATTAAAAAAACATTTGACAAGTTAGAAAAAAATTTTTGCGATTATTGTATCAAATTTTAGTTTTTTGAATTTTTTGCATCATTGTATTGATATGAAATTTAATTTTGAATTATCATTTTAACATTCCATGTGAATGTGTACATATAATGTGCTGTTGAACATTTTAAATAATATAATCATAGAAAATATAAGAAAATTGTAATATTTTTATCTTATAAATTATTATAAAAAAAGTTTCAACAATACTTATTATGAATATTAGTTTCTCATTGTAGTGATCTCGTCTGTGCATTCATCTGTGATCATAGTTACACAGGAATATATGAATATATGTGTCCTAGTTGCGAATGTTAAAATGATAGATATGAAGCTTTTTTGACATTTATATACAAATATATACAAGTTCAGGAATGTAATACAATAAGTTGCATAGTATTTTTTACTCTCTTCTCAGCAACAGGAGCAAGACCCCACCAATTTGTATATTGCAAATCTACCACTGAACTTCAAAGAAAATGATGTTGAGGGTTTACTTGCTCAATATGGGCAAGTTATTTCAACACGTATATTACGTGATACAGCTGGACAAAGTAAAGGCGTTGGATTTGCAAGGTTTGTATCATATTGCCATTTAAAAAATAACTACAAGTCATATTAATTATTCCCACATTTAATAATGTTATGTATATTTTAGAATGGAATCTAAAGAAAAATGTGAACAAATAATTCAGATGTTTAATGGAAAGGCACTACAAGGAGCTAAAGATCCCCTATTAGTGAAATTTGCAGATGGCGGTAATAAGAAAAAATCATTATACAAAAGTACAATATGGAGAGAAACTGGAGAGGTAATTTAACCAATTGGAAAAAAGTGAAAATAGCATTTTTATGTACAGTTTTAATAGTTGTGATATGTACTTTCACAGAATATGACTTTGAACTACGATACAAGCGGTGTTGGTCAAAACGGGGTTGCAACTACTCACATGCTACCTACAGCCTTAACACAATATAGCCGTCATTATGGTCAAGCTTTACCTGGTTACAGTGTACCAGGAACGCCTTGGGTGACTCCTTACTTGGTGCAGACTGCCCCTCCACATATGCAACAGGTCGACGTGAGTTTTTGTACACATTTTTTTGTTGGTTTTGCTTCCGTTTTCTTCGTATTAAATTTATTTATCACTTCTTTCAAAGGATACTCTTCCAGTGCTATAAAAAATTTCATATTTTCATAAATAATTATCAATCTTTTTTACGGCATTTTCACGTTAAATTTAAAATTATAGTTTTACATTAACGTTAAACGAATAATAAAACATGATGACTTGATATTACAGATGATGCCATCAGCTGATCCTAGTAATCCACAATACAGTATGATTCCTCAACTTACTACACAAATGTCGACGTTACATCTTGGCACTGGTTCCGTAAGTATTGCACGCATCTTTACTTCTAAAATTTTAAATTATTCCTTCATGTTAAACTGAATATTTTCAATACTTTGTTTTTCAGTACATAGCAAGTCCACATCCTTATCCTTATACTTACCCTCCTAGCATTATTCATACCATGCCGTTGGGAGACTCTGAACAAACAAGTAATGCGGCGTCCCCTGATGATTCTTATCAACAGTATCAAGCTCAGCAGCCCAAGTAGGCTACGGTTTTTAGGTATACATAATATTTTACATTGATTCTTTTATAGCTCTCACAGAGAGTATCTTGCAGACAAGCTGTATCAATTCTTCCCTTCTAATATTTCAGATACGAATACACCGAGGATTACGTAAGTTAGGAGACCCACATCTGTTGATACGAAGGATTATATTAATGAAGAATAGATGAGACTAAATACATTACATAAAGTCAGATAAGATTCTTCCTCATGATAATTGACTTGCCAGCCATCTTTTATACATTTTATCCATCAGATAAATAGGTGAAAGTAGTTAATATTTTCCAACGATTAGAGAATGAATGTTGTCATAAGAACGGCGTACGAGTGCTCGTGTCTACGTTGTTCGGCACCAGCACGGCTCCACGCTGTAACGTCAACACATCATTACGACAGTGACAAAACTGATATTCTGCGACGGACAGTTTTAGTGTCAAGCTGATAGGCTTCCAGGATTAACTTTAGGTATTACATTTACTAAGGAGACGTTAAGTCGAAGCTGAACGCTTGAGAGTGTGAATAAAATATTTTAACAAAAACTGTAAACTATAAAAGAAACGCTGCTCAGAAATATACAAAAGAGAATTCTTCCCAAGAAATAATAATAATAATAATATACAGAAAAAAAGCACTTCCAAATGCTAGAGTTGATAAAAAAAAGAGAGAAAAAAAATAACATTCAGATTCAGTTACTTATCAGTAGCTACCGGACTTTCGTGCCAGCTGGCTGGCCGGTGGCTGGGCTGCGAAGAGAAGAGGCCGTGAATCAGTATCTTTTTAACAGAAGATGCTGACATCAGTGTCTTTTTATAACAGAGGATACTGACAAAAAAAATTAACTCTTCCTTAACAGCGTACACCACCCCATCCACTAACTGCACTCTCATCATATTATTTCTTTTTGTTTTCTTCTGTTTCGTTCAGACATTCCAAGTCAGGCATATATTGTATGTATTGCCACGCGGAGATTTTTATCTACTTTTACAAGTACAGTTCGCGTTCTCTTTTAATCACGGACGAATATATTTTATGGATGAAAAAGAAGTGAAAATTTTGAGAGAGAGAGAGAGAGAGAGAGAGCGAGCGAAAGAGAGAGAGAGAGAGAACAAAAGATGAAGCTTTATTTCTAAACGAAAAAAAACTTCAGGATATATGTAATTATTGTAACAAGAAGGAAAGGAACATAGTACTTTTTAGAGGATTTATATTTATGAGTACAGTTACTACGAATCGATATCAGTTTTAATTGTACAGTGAATACAGATATTTTTTTTAGAATTGTGCCTTTTCAGACAAATCCGCTAGACAGGGATATGCTGAAAAATATTATAATATATTTTTACGTCAGTATGTAAATGCGAAACTTGAGCCAAATTTTGATCTTCTAGTTAAGAGAATATAATTGTTTTTGCGTTGTAGCCAGTTAAATATCACTATGTTTGTTTTTTGGTTACAAATTCGAATAGATTTTGTATGTGTATAGTTGCCACTAACGGGATTGACGGGCCGAAAACCACCTATACGGTTCGTGCGGAGTCTAGGAACTGAAAGAAGGGAAAAAAAAATGAAATCAAATGGCGGATCATTGTAAACCGAGACTAATTCACACCGCCCGAGAAAAAATGAGAGAGAGAGAGAGAGAGAGCGAATGAGAGAGAAAGAGAGAGAGAGAGAGAACGAGAAACAGAGTAGGCTTGTTACAACGGAATATGATAGATAGAGTGTAAATTAATTTATTATATCGAACGAATAAAATCGCGTTGCAAATGAAAACGAAAAAAGATAATGGGACTGGAGCAGAACGATAGGCGAGAGGATCGAACGCGAGGAAACAAAAAGAAACGGGAAGTATAACTCGAGGATTTTCTATCTGTGCGTGATATCTTAGAGAGAGAGAGAGAGAGAGAGAGAGAGAGAAAACATGAATATCTAAGAAAAAAAAAAGAAAAGAAAAGAACACCCTCCTCTCCTGCGTTCCTCTAAGCCCGTTTTTACATCCGGCACAGTTTTTCACATTGTCTGACTTCTTAGATCGAATCGAGGAACGATTAGAAAGCTTTCTACCAAATATTAAGAGCTCTGGGCTCGAAGTGGCGGGCAGGTAGTTAGATAGAGTTAGAGAGAGGCGATCGTAGCTATTATTATAATATTACAATAATATGCTGTATTATTATAATTAATGATTACTATTATTGACGTCATCTAAAGTATGAAAGATTTTTACACTGTTGAGACTTGAAGTAAATAATATATTTAGTTTATTTTGGTACATCACGATTTGATGACGAGATAAAAGATGAAAAAAGTGGTATGAGCTATTTTTTAAGAGACCGATTATTACTCGATTTGAGTCCATGCATGAAGGGAGGTTAAAGAAGAAAGAAAGAAAAAAAAAGAATAAGAGAGCAAGAGGAAGAAAGAAAGAAAGAGGCGAAAGGGAAAACCTATTTGCGAGAGTGTGTAAATTGTTGCACAAGCGATTGTCACCACGACTGACAACAAAAATCACATGTGATTAAATAGTGAATTTTGAAGAATTTTACTAATAGACTTGTACTAAATAACTAATTATTATTGTGACGACCAAAACAAAAAAAAAAAAAAAAAAAAGAGCAGCATTTTTTGTAATGCTGACCGGAAGAGCGGGAGAACGATGGTTCGGCCGACATAAACGCCAACTCCCGCAGATACGGAGCCGCACTGGAGGGCGGGCAGAGAGGAGAGAAAGAGAGAGCGAGGAAGATCAATGAGTGCGAGACAACGAGCGAAAGAAATGTGGAAAATTATAATTAGAAGGTGAATGAAAGTACGTGAGCGAGCGTTCTTTATTCGAAGCAGGACGATGTATATGGAAAGAAAAGGCAAACAAAAAAGAAAAGAAAAAAAGTGAATGACAAAAGGAGAGGGAGAAAGAAGAGATGGAACGTGAAATATAAATAAAGAGAGAAAGTAAGAGTGAACATGAGAGAAGACGAGAGCGAATGCGTCGTAATATATTGTATAGAACATACGAAGAAAGAGGACACTGCAAGATGTGTAGTTAGTGTTGACTATGAATATATAGGATAGGTACCATTTTTGGATATAGGAAATAATCGATTAAGTGATTAAGTTTAGGTAGATAGTTAGCTGATAGTTAGGATATATATATATATATATATAAAAATATATATATATATACAACTGCCTCTCCTCGTTAAAAAAATCCAAAAAAAAAAAGAAAAAAAAAGGAAAACACACATCAGGCGAGGCACCGTTCAGCCTATGCACTTCGCACCCGTCAAGACTGACTGGCTATTCATATTAATAATAAATATATATTATTCTACAACATATTATCTACTGTAATATAAATAGTAAGGACTGCTTGCTGCGCACCGCGGGTCGGGTGCTTGGGCTGGCCGGGCGTGGTTTACGAGAGAAAAAAGAAAAAAAAAACCAATCTCTTTTCTGGAGACGCAACGTTTCCAAGCAATGCTTTCCGTAAGCTTTCTCTAGAATTTCTAGCGTAGCCTCTTTTTAGAATAGATTCACAACTAGTAGTCGTAGGCTGATGATGTAGAAAGATGAGAATAAAAAGGAAAAAAACTGTAGGATGTTTTTAAGTAACGAAACAAAAAAAAAAAAAAAATAAGTAATGTAACGTTAGTCGAACGTCGGCTTAAGCGATTTAAGGGGAAAAAAAAATAAATAAATAAATAAGAAATACGCGAGTCCGAGTTGAGACTCTGATGATGCTCCGATAATGTGACGCGCGTCATTGTACTTCGACTTGTACAGTCCTTATGTTCATCGAGGTTTTAAGTCATTGTTTTACGATTGTTAAGCGAGATAGGTTTTTTTTAGCTATAACGAGAGAGAGACACGAACATTTTTCCATTTGCCCTATGCTCCATTGTTCTATTCCTTTTTTTTCTCTTTTTTTTTTCCTTCTTTTTTTCCTCCTTTTTTTTTTTTTAACTTTGACCCTTCCCGTATTCCCTCCTCCAGGTTTGTTTTCCATAATCCTTTCGCACTTCTCGTTCTTTAATCTAACTCCCTTCGTCGTATTCTTCGTCGCTTACGAATCTTCCGTTTGCGTTGTAAGACAAGGGTATGACAAGTGTAATTATCCAAAAAGAAAAAGAAAAAAAAAATTACCAATACTAGATTCGCTTATTTCTGTTTTTGTTTCTTGTCTCCACGATATGATTAATTGTTATGTGGTGTGCGACCAATGAAGATACACGTGAGAATTAAAAATTTCGTAAATTTCAAAACGAGTGAAAGAGGGAGTGAAAGTGACAGGGAGAGAAAGGAAAGAAACGAAACACGATGTTGAGGCATTAAGTTAGACGGTTCGCATTCATTCGTAAATGAGGATTGAATAATCGGGAGGGGAAAAGGTTTAAAAAAAAAAAAAAAAAAAAAAAAAAAAAGAAAAAAAGAAAAAAAAAGTAAAGAATGAACACACACACACACACACACACACACACACACACACACACACACACACACACACACACACACACACACACATACACAAATACATATTAGATTTTCGGATACTTTTAAGATGGCGAGGCATAGCACGTAATGAAATTTTTAGATTAAGGCAAGTGTGTCATAGTTAGTTAAGAAATAGGGACTCTTAGAAGTCGATAGGTGCTGTAATAAAATGATGAAAAAAAAGAAGATGAAGATGAAGAAGTAACAAGAACAACAACAACAAAGTTTAACAACGGTCAGAATTAGATTTTTCATGAAACTCGAATAAGAACACAGGGCATACGCCACTAAAAGTGCCCTTAGTTTATTTTGGATCGTTTAAAAACGCTAGTCTTTGTGTGAGATAATGTGGGGGTAATATAGATAGGAACTTCTAAAAAAGGAAAAAAAATACGAAAAAAAGAGGAGAAAAACGAAACAAACGAAAAAATGCAAACAGGAAACAAAAAGAGAGAAAGAGAGAGCACGCGCGCGCGAAAGAGAGAGAAAGAAACGTGAGATATAAGTAGTGAATACAAAAGATTAAGAAAACACATGTGAGAGCGGGAGAGAGAGAGAGAGAGAGAAAGTGCGAGACGAATATGTGGTGTGTAAGTTGTATGCATAATTTATAATGCGTACTTTAAAAAAGAAAAAAGAGGAAAAAGAAGAAAAAAATAAGAACAACCATCTGCCTATGACACGACACAGACTGCAGAGACACACTGTTACTATAAACTGCACACTGCGTGTGCACGCTCTGAATGTCACACACTTCTTACACTTTGTATGCGGAGCGTGCACTTGAACAGTTTTTAGAGTTACTTACAAGTATGGTTTGGTATATTCAAAGTGAAAGAATCAAATTCTTAATTATCATCCCTTATTTTTGATCAATAAACGATCTGTTTTGGGGATTTATTCGAATGATTTTCTTTTCCTTTCCTGAGTTTTCTCTAATGGCAGGCCGCCAATTCTGGAATGGTCCTCAACACAGACTTCAAACAGAGTGAATCCCCAAATTGTATCATTGTTTCTTCTCAGATGTTTTCCCCATTATTACTTCTCTTTTTGTCCGCATTAAATTTCGTTGAGTTTCATAGGAAACACATACAGATTTATTTTCGTTTCCCTTCGTTTTTTTTTTCTTTGTTGTGTCAAAAAGTGAACGAACATTTTCTGTGAGAAACGAACAAACGAAATGTAAAGTCTGTAAAATAAACTTACTCTCGTACAAAATCAGTGACTGTATTTATACGTATTCCAATACTAAAAGAGAAAAAAAAGAGAGAGATATGCCTTCTATCGAGTCAAATAGCGACTATTGTATATGCCTTTTTTAATATTATATCCTGAGACCGATTTTTGGTATTTTCCAGGACTGAAAGAGTGAGCTTAACGAATTTAAACAAAAAAGAAGAAGAAAGAGAAAACAAAAATAGAAGAAAATCCAAAAAAAAAAAACATCACGTTCTTCTCAATCGAACAATCGGTGAAACGAAAATTATAGTATCTACTAATGTGTAGTAATTACAGCATGTGCAATAGACTGAACATTTGTCCTTTGTAAGTAATGTTAAAACAATAAGCCCCCCACATTATCCTAACTAATTGTGTAATGATACATCCAGCGTCCGCCTGTATATTAATCGACGATAGAATTGTTTTCTGCGAAGAATTAATATGTCACATTCAATTTTTTGGTAATACGGTAGGACGTAACGAGTCTTTTTCTTAGTACTTTTAACAACCTTACACGCTGATGCGATTTGTACTATTTTGAGTAAATGGTTTTAATTTGTGCGCAATAAAGATGATTCGAAATTCTTAAAAACGTAAAGGTGAAGATAAAAAGATTTGAAAATGTTGGCAATGTATGAGAACGATTACTAGATCTCCTCTTTTGTCAATTAAATGGTGGTTTTATAATGATGTAAAATACAAGAGTAAAATTAAAAAGAAAAAAAAAAGGAAAGCGAACACGTAAAAAGAACTCATTGAAATAAAAGGAATGCGAATTTTGATTTGACGTTGAGAGCTTTTTTTTAGACCATGCAAAATAGTTTTTCTATTAAAGTCGCATTTTTTTCTCTTTGACTTCGTTAAATATATTTATTTGTACGAAAATATTTTGTACTTGTTTCATGTACATCATCTTGATTTGCATACACGTAGTTTTGAGTTTTGTTGTTGCAGTTCAGAATTTGATTCGATATTTTTTGATTATTTTACACTGAGTGCATGAGTTTGTGATTTAGTATGTTTCACGATGACAATACATCTCTATTTCTTTTAGACGATTACATTTATTTAGAATGTAATAAATATTCAGATGATAAAAAAACCTTACTGTTATTAATTTGCATTGTGCACAATATTTCATTTTTCTATTACGTGTAAAGATTTCGTAACGATTCGCTATTAACGAACAATATGTTTCGATTTGAATATTCTTACGGTATTATCCGCACCTCCGGACACCATAAATTTGGGATTCGACCAATTGCAACACAATACTTTATCTTCATGCCCGGAAAGATCAAATAACGGCGCTTTAGGACTGTAAAATGAAACAGACTTTTTGTCTTAAACATATTTACATTATAAATATGCCTAAGTGAAATTGAAGATTATCATACCTTCTGGTATCCCAAAGCTTCATCTCGTTATCATATGCTCCTGAAATAAAAAGATTTTCGTCCACTGGCGACCATCGTACAGATTGTACCCATTGTGTGTGGGACGTGAATATTGTTTTCACAAGTGTTCCCTCTAAAGAAGAAATTATTTTAATGTAACAAGAAATTTATATATAAAAAAAAAAAAAAAATGATTTCAATTGAAACCTGTAGATCTTGGGTCGTATAATCTGATATGCCTATCAGCTGATGCGGTAATGACAGTGCGACTTAATGTTGAATAATCGAGGTCAAAGAAACTCTTGTTCCCAGCTAGTTCGTGTTTGATTCCTCCTAGTTCTGAATCCCATATTTTGATTGTATGATCCCATGACGACGTTATAATTTCTGTTTTATCTGACCATACTACACCACTGATGGCTTCTTTGTGACCTTTCATCGTTCTTTTAGGTATCTTTATAATATAATAATATATATTGCAATAAATTATTTTTTTATTAAAAAAAAAACATTCTACTTGCATTTATTTATTTTATTTACCCTTGTTTTACCATGTTCTGATTTCAACCTTTTTGAAGCAGATTCACCGTCTTCATTTTCATCTTGATTCGCTGAAGTACAAGTGAAAGTGAAACATTTTTTCATTAACGATCTGCTTTTCCTTTTAAGATAAAATATTTACCTGTAGACCAGATTTTAAGCATTGTGTCCCATCCTCCAGTTGCCATCACTGTCTTGTCATAATTAACATTAACAGCTTCTAGTCCACGTTCATGTCCTCTGCATACATGAATGCAATCTACTGAATTCTTTATAATGTTCCAATCCCATATTATAGCTGTTTGATCTTGAGAAGCGCTGTAAATTGTAGATGACTGTAAGATTTAACAGATTATTTAATCCAACTTTTTTAAATTATACCTAACAAAAGTGGCCATGTCACTGGTCAAGGAAATCCATGCTACTGCTTTAATAGGTGAAGTATGTCCAGGAATTACCAGATGATGTTTCCCTTTAGACGTCCATATGTGTAATGTATTGTCATAACAGCCAGTCAAGATCCTGTTAAATTACACCTTTGAAAATAACTTTACAATTCTAATGATAAACAACAATGATAAATCATAAAGGAAGTAACCATTTTTCACAAACAGCAACAGCGGAAACCCAATCATCATGTATAAGACAATCCTGAGGCTCTGGTGGTGGGTATTTTTCAACATATTCAACGATTATGACTTCCTCTGTAGAAATATTTTTCTCTAGTATATGTTCGCTTAACGAAGTGCGCAGAAATTGTGAGCATACTAAGAAATCAAATTCTATGTTATTCTTTACATCAGTTGACTCTGGAATCAAACCACATTAGTAAACAGGATATTCCACTGGCTCAAAATCTGCACATTTAGAAATAAGTTGTGCACTACCTTTCAAAAGTTCATTCACAAGGGTGTTTAATTCATTGGGTACAATGGATGTGTGCACTGATAATGGAAAATCTGGAACAGCATACCTGAAATTAAAAAAAATTTATTCATCACGATTAGATATCACGATTGTGTAAATAACAAAACTGTTGCAAAGTGTACAAAGCATGAGGACAATGTCATATCTGTGACAACAGAATGAATTAACCTCCTAAAGCAGCTTACAAGAGATAGTCAAAACGGATACTCACTGTTCCTGTTTGGTAAGAAATTTTATTTGCACTTGTGGAGTACTGTTATTTATAGTTGCACTAGCCATCGTAGTTCTAATGCGATTCGTTTTTTATTTTTTTTACGAATTGGGAACTGAAGGAAATACACGTGTACGCTACATTTTAAACTGGACACTATCGACGACAATGATAAATATTCTCGAAACGTCGTTCGCAAATCGATACATCGACACGATCGATAACCTCTTTTGGACGCTATCGTTTCTCGCATTATCGAAAGATGAAATTTTTTAATCGATTTATTTGCCTGCGCCACAAGTGCAGTATTTCTAACAAATTTCGAAAGGTATTTACAGAACTATTTTGAAGTATAATTAATTTGACATTTCTATAATACTTTTAATTTAGTCTTTTACTTTAGTTTTTAATAGTTTTTAGTTTAAGCTTTGTTGATGCAACGTTGAATGCAGTTTTAAGATCGGCGATTAACGAGCTTGACGACGTTACTTCAACAATCAACTCTCGAGTATGCGTAATATTTCTTAATATATTAAACAATGTTGCCAAAGAATGGTAGAAATTTAATGTTAGAAAAAAATTTTAATTGGAAAACAGAACAAATATAAATTGTTGGTGGTATCATATCTTGCTCTATTTATCATATTTTATCAGACTGGTAGCAATAACAATGCACATGGAGTTACAAAAAGATGCAATTTTTTATTTATCCTATTGCCAAATACTTTGTTACATTGATTTAATTTTTATTACTTTCATTGTTATTTTTGTTATGATAATGAAAATTATTTTCACACAAAAGTAACAAGAATATTCCAATTACTTAAAAGATCATATAGTTTTAACTAATCAAACACGAGTGAAAGTGATGCTTAAAACCTTAGTGACTGGTTAATTGTAATGATTTTTAATGTAATAAATTTTATATGAAGATGGATTTTTAACATGTTCAATACATTTTTTTTTTTAGAAAGTCAACGTCTTGAAAATCAACTGATTAATGAGAGAAGATAAGGACGTTGAGACAAATTGACTGTCTGATACATCATGGAGTATTCTACTTTCGTCTTTGTCCTCTCAATAAGAGAAAAGAACGAGTAGAAAAGACTCATTACTTCTTACGACACAGGGCTTAATTTCCCTTTCCAATCGATACTTTGGTGAAATTATAAAAAATGCATTCCTGTGTGCAGATAACAGGAATACAACAATTCTTTTTTCGAAGATCATTGTCATATTAAAAATAATGTTCATTAATATAATAATATTGTATAATTATTAAACATAATTAGAAATATGTATTAATGAATATACATATATATTAATATGTTCATTATTATATTAACAATAATATACGTTTCTAAATTACAATAATCAGATTCCACGATTGCTATTAACATAGTACAACGACCTGATGGAATTAACGTGTGTTAAATTGAAATTATTTCAAATCCAAGAAGATGTAGCGATACTGCGGGAAGAATGAACAATGAATTATTGGTTACAATTTATATTTATGTAACAATCAATAGTTCCATGTAATTATGCAACAGTTTCATCGAGGAATGATCTGTGTGGAAGAAACTAAGTTCGATCATTTCAAAGGGGAAACGCAGTTTATGAACAACAGGTGCTCAGCGATAAAAGAGACGAAGAATGCAAAGAGGGATAGAATGGAAAATGCGCAGGCGTTTTGTCGGCTCATGAATACACTCCATGCAACAACATTCGACATTATCTGATGGAAAAATTTTTTTTCAATCGGAACTTCGCTAAAAGTTCTTGAGCCATTCGAGATAGGGCGTGCAGTAATATCGGCCTGATAGCGGGCTGCACAAAAAGCTCCAGCTGTTTCTCTATTATTGTTGAAGGTGTTATTTCTTTCCCTCTTTGCTTCTTCTTTGTCCCCTTTTAGCGATGGGAACGACCTTATATATTTGCTACGAAACAAACCTTATTGTTACACATTTGAAATTAATTAATTAAGATGAATTCTAATTGTATGATCAATTTTTGCTAACTTTTCCATAGAAAAGTTTTGCGTAGTTGCGCTTGCGTGTCTAATTATCAGATTAGATCAGAGTTATTTTTAAATTCTAATTTGTTCAACATTTCAACTATTTGCAGATAAAATCATAATTTCATTTCGTATCAAACGGATGTGATCCCAATTAATATAGAAATACGGTACTTGATGTATTAGTTACGAAATTTATTAAATTAAAAAATCATTACGATTTTATTTCATCATCTGTTACAATGATGAACAAAACTGTATTTTTTTTATTAACACATACATGAAAAATTATTGTCCTCTTTGTAGAAATTAATTTCCATTTGACGAATTTTCCAGACACATCCAATTCTCATTATTTCATTCAAATTAAGTTCTTTAATCTTTTCTCTTAATTCTCGTATTGATAAAAACATTCCATCTCGTTACACTTTATCATTCACGTACTGCAAATTTGTTTTCAGTGTAATCGCACACGCAATCCGGATCGATTCTCTACGCCCATTCGAGCGCGTCGCTGTAACGCGATAATCCATATATCAGGAAGCATCCAATGTACTGTGAAATCGTCGTTTTCAAGGTTCAGGTATCGCGAGGGTATTGGTCCCATCACTATCCACATCCTTGATCGTTTGCCAGCCGGCATGTGCGCGTTGCAATCGATTTCCGTGGTCAACGCATGCCCTGCTTGCGCTCGTTCTTTGTGGAAGAGTACTCAGTCGGTGGCACTGCTGCGGCACAACAAGGCGCGCAGGGTAGGAGATGGTCTATTGCCGATAATTTC
This sequence comes from Tetragonisca angustula, assembly GCA_036937485.2. NCBI lineage: Eukaryota > Metazoa > Arthropoda > Insecta > Hymenoptera > Apidae > Tetragonisca > Tetragonisca angustula. The sequence continues at coordinate 341,924 of JAWNGG020000184.1, forward strand.
TATTCCGAGTCGAACGAGTCGATCGCATCCAATTCTCCTCTCCTTGACGCACGCCGGTACACACCACCAAAGGTCGAAGGATCCTCGGCAAGGATGTATTAAACTTAAGAAGAGAAAGTAACCAGGTGTCACGCCCAGGTAAGCCGACGGAGAGACACGTTCCTCGCCGTTACGAAGGAGTATGGAAGCAAAAAACGGAGGGGGAGGGAACGTGACTACAACCTGATGCTTCGACTGTATAACTGGGGACGTGGTAGTTCACGGAATTTTATCACTTGCTTGAACTGAATCAGAACAGAACGCAGACACTCTAGTTGTTAGGAATCAAATTAGATGTACGTTTAAGGTATATTAATTTATCCACTTTTAATTTGCAAGATAGAAGGTAGAAATTGGTGGGACAGAAGGGAATGATTGTTGAGAAGAGACGGAACGAACAGCTGTTTTTTATTGGATGGTAATCGAGATTGGAGTAATTAGAGGAGTAATTACGTTGGAACTATTGGTCGAGTCTGAACTCCGGATTTTAAGTAAGCTACTTTCCGTGCTGTTATTAATTTGCTTTGCTCTCGCTTTGGTGTCATTTGACTATGGGGGTATACACCGTGATTGCGTAAACGTTACGCAAAGGTATACCGCACTCTTTATGAAGGCGATTCGTTATTCCAACAGTAAAGAAATTAGATTAATACAGTAATTTTATTCCTTTTGGAAGATTTTGACGAAGCTCTTACATTCGACAAAACGTTGGTTTCTGACCTGATGAATAACTCGGTTACTCCAACAAGTTGCCATGTAACTCACGTACCGCGAGCCAAACAGCTTGTAGACTTTTCCACAGTGTAATACATATCGCGAATTATTTTCCATTGTGAAATTGAAATCTCGCAAGTGAACGGTTTCTGATTGTATTTTGTTATACTTTAATTCAATAATTTAAATAGACATTTGTGTCGACAAAATTGTTGTAAATATAATTATTTATCATACTGAAAGATATTATATATATATATATATATATATATATATATATATACAGGAAGTATGTCAAAGAATAAGAATCTTTTGATAGATATTCTTTCAAACTTGATGGTGCTTTTAAATTCGTTAATAATATCATTAATTAACAATGATTAGTGACAATTATAATCTATAAATATCTATATCGGATATAAATATTGAAAAGATATTGAAACAAAAAAATGAACTGTCATAATCAACGTATAATTAGAGACGTACCTGTACTTCATTTCTACACGTTGACCGCAATCTTTCACATATTTTCTAGCTCGCTCTGTTTTTCTTCTTTTACTCCATTTTATCTCATTAAAAATGAAGATCCATGTTCTCTCATTAATGAAAATGAATATGCAACCGACTACGAACTATGAACTTTAAAGAAACAGTAATTAGCTTACTCTAATTTATCTTCATTTCTGTTCAAGATAATTTTGTTTTTCTTCTTTCACAAAAAAAAAAAAAAAAAAAAAAAAAAATGCTATCGTTACTATAAGGTTGAGATTAAATTGAAAAAAAAGATAAATATATATAGAGAGAGATTTCTGTTTGGTTTTGAATAAGAAACTAAATTGGATATACGTAATTATAGGAAGATCTATGGGCCGTAAACGGTGGTTGCGAGGAGGCTCGGAGCTGTTGGTGCTCTTCATCCTTCATCACGTAATTCTGGGTGATGGCGATGTTGGTAAGTATCAAAGATCTTCACGATTATTCCACCAGAGTTTTCCTCTGGGGAATAGTTTGAGAATCACTTTATAGATCCTTGAATGCCTTTGGAATAAGCAACAAGTGAAACTGTTTCTTGTGATAGACTCTTAATTCTGGTTCAGTGGTTATCTGAAAAATGATCATTGAAGTTACGTAGAATTACATAATACTTTTAAAATAACTTTTAAAGAATATCTTTGATCCAGAATTTGTAGAAAAAATGGATGTTGCAAAAATTTTATAAAACAATAATGAACATTTCTGACGTAGAACATTTTAAAAGTTAATGATGAATGATCTTTTCGTAGAATTAAAAATAATTTGTGACCAATATTTTTAAATTATATATTATTTATTCTTTATAAAGGATAAACTTTATTTCTATTATATAATACTACATTATAATGCCATTATAATATTACAATATACGCCAGATTTTCTTTTTCTATTATACTGAAAAAAGGAAAAGAATGACATTATGTGTTAAAACGCAAAAGGGAGGGTTAAAAGCGCAAAGGGAATAAATGAAATTCTTGATTCCCTTACCTTACAGTCTTCTCGTTTAGAAAAACTCTGGTATTTTTATTTCGCCCTTTTATTACAACGTGATCGATAGTTCTGAGAAGATTTCATTTCTCCTTTCAACGATGATGAACAGTCCTTTTAGTCGATATTTCTCTGAACGCCATCAGAATAGAATAATATTTCAATGTCTTCTGCAAAAGAAAAATTCTATTAATGAAGATTTTTAGAAATGTTAATTATGTTTCGCATTACAATAATTCATTATAAGCTTAATACTTTTCGACATTTTCCAATTTTTTTTCCTTGTTATTTCCGTTGTTATATTATCGTAGTGGAAACTTAGACTTTATTTGACGCACGCAAAATATAATTTTAGATTAATATATTATTTTAAAATATATTATTATAAAAAAAAAGCAACGAAGACAATCTTGTAATATCGACAAAAAGATATTTTATAATTAATTCGGAGTTTCAGCTATAATATTTAATATTTAATACATTTCCTTTTCCTTTCGCCGAATATGGCAAGAATAACAAGTAAATACAATTCTTCTCACAAGTAGAGAACAAATAAAAAAATATAAAAAATAAAAAGGAGTGAGAATCCAATTTCTAAAAATCTCCCCTCAATCCAAAAAAAAGGAGGGGGGGGAGGAATTACTAATAGAATTTTCTCGTCTCAACAGTTTCTTTGACATCTCTTTTCTCCATCCAATAGCCTTGTGTTCATCACACTCAGTCGCCATCGATTTTCCATCGGATACCTTCTCGTTGCGTGCGACTACTCGCACACACCGTCTGTCTGATCGAGTATAAGCTGTAGATAAGCTTATTTGCTCGTGACCTTGAAAATTCGCTGCTCCTTCAACACAAGACTGGACTGGAGAAAGAGAAAAAAGAAAAAGTGGAGAAGAAAAGGAGGCGATGTTCGATTTTCGCCCACGAGGCATTCATGATTATCGAACCGTACATCCCACGCAACCACCGCACCGCCTTTGCAAACTTGCTTCCTCTTCTCTGCCCTGGATCCATTTCCATCCACGAGTGCGACCCTCCAATTCTATTCTTCGTCTATCCCTCGTTTCCTTTCTCTCTTCTATTCCACTCTCTTGTCCCTAAAATCTTCGCCTCCTAGTCTCTTTCTTTGAGAGACACTTCTTGATTCGACTCGTTGTTTGATGCGGGTTTGTTCCTTGTCAATTCTTGGCTGATTCGTTCAATGCTCGTGGCTGAATTATCAAAGAGCAATGTTGCCTAGTACGGGTTAAAAACACTTTTCATAAACGATTTTACACGCCCAAAGGAAATGATATCTCTTCTTTCACAATCTATCGGAAAACGGAGTGAAAAGAAGATCAGTGTCTTCGTACTAAAAATGATTACCTCAAAATTTGCAAATAGAGGAAAAACGGGTTTCTAACATGAAAGTTCACTTATGTTTTTTTTTCTGAAGCTTATTACTTTTTAAAAATTTTTTTCTGTTTTTTTTTGCACATTGAGCATACAAAATCCATCTCATCTCAGCCTAGCAATCTTCGTGAACTGGTCACAGTAACATTTTGTGCAGTGAGCTCATTCTTCACCTACATCAGAAGAACAGAGGTATTTGTGCGAAACAAATATTCCGCGTCGTAATTTTCTTCATGGTCGCTTCATGGTCATTCATCAAACAGTGTCTTCATCACTTTCATCAATTCTCGAACTGTTGTATCAAATACCAATACCATCCGATCTTTATCTCGTTTGTCCATCTGGAAAAGTGAACTAAATAATTAAATGTTTCACATCTTATGAGACCTGTCTCATATTAAAGAACAATGATAAACTATAACGATAACTATTCAATAATTTAAAGATCAACTCTTCGTTATTTTCATCAGTAAATCTTAAAAACTTCACTGCCTGTGTTATATAACAGTAGAGTTAAAACAATGATCAAACAGTCTCACCAGTACATTGAAGGTATTTACAGTTAAGTGAGAATCTTCCAAAAACTTTTTACGATGCAATTTTCACTTAACATGTGTTTCCTCGAGGTGTTCAACAGTTTGTAACGCTAATGTACAATTGATAAACGTTTCGTCTTGAACAAACAGTCATCGCGATTACGTTCGATAGTTTCCCACGAAGATAATCTAAGATCTCGTGTTAGGGGAGGCGGCTTTATCCCATTCCTAAAAATAGCAAGACAATTATTTGTCACAATAATAATTGAATTCCATTTTGTAGCAGAGTAAATTTTATTGTACGAAATATAATTAATGGAAAAAATTGACGTGATTTCCTCGATCAAGCTCTCGCGGCACCAAGGATATTCGTGAAATATGAAACGTAGAACCGAGATACATGTATTCGACGCGGTGGTATTTTCAAAAGAGCTCAATTCTAAAACGAAGGTCAAGGGAAATGAACACGCCACTCGCCCTGTTCCATATTACCTGTTCCAGAAGTCGAGGAGCAATCAGATCTTATCATCGGGAGGAAATTTTCATTTTTTCCCCTATTTGAGCAACATTGAGATGCTTCTTAAAATAGCTATGTATTACGCGACCATATCCATATAAGTACATACTGCACAATTTTACTCTTTTACTTTTTATTATTTTATATAATAAACATAATATGCAGTAACATTGTACACGAAATATTTGTTAAAAATTTGTAATATAATCGTGCAACATATAAAATTGACAAAGTATTAATAATCATTTTAATACAGCATATATATTGTATAATTACGCTATATTGTCGTAATTGATCTTATGGTGCATATTTACTCCTTTATAAGTATTATATTTCTATTTTACAAGTATTGCATTCCATTAAGCATTTTTAATTTGAATTGATTGCAGAAGGGTAATTGCAATTTCGTCCAATACAGTGTGTTAAAAGAAAAGCTTGTTAATCGAAGCTTCATTAGTCTTCTATTGATACATGTAAATTTGTTTTAGGGTGCCTGTTCAGCGAGAGCCTCTGTGATCCCCGAATGGAAACGTGTTACAATGGTAATTATCAATCGAACAAAAGAATTCTTCGCAGTCATCAACATTTCACACGAATAAATTTCGATTGTCCACTTCTAATATTACAGACCTTGCGTTTGGCAGATGTTTACCATTATACACGGATCTAAACGACGAAGACTATTATCAGTGAGTATTTACTAAATAACAGATCTTCTTGCGGAAAAGGTAGTTTCGAAAGAAAAGATTAAGAAGATGTATCAATAAAAAATTAGGAAATTTTTATTAAACGAATATTTCTCTTACTTATGTTTTTTTTTCTTTTCTAAACGTGAGTATATACTTTGTAACGACAATTTGTTCCAATAATTATGATTAATTGTACGAGAATGAAGGGATTTATTTATTTATTTATTTTTTTTTTTGATTCAAATAAAATTGGCCATTTCACTGAACATTTTGTACTCACATCCATTTTAAACAGTAACTCCACTTTTTGACTCTGTTGCTTCATTTATATTCATGAAATATTCTAACAAAGTTCGATTAATCAAAAATTGGAACACTCTGTGTTTGATAAATAATTTAGGATATTTTACGTTAATATAAAAAAGAAAGGTAATTGACACTATCTTTTATGGCAATAGTAAATAGTTTTCTTTTAGTGTCTGGCCACAAACGAGTTATACTACTTAAACTTAACTTCCCAGTTATACTAGTGAAATCAAATATCCAAGTGAAACAGTTGATATTGTATCAACTTGCGAAACAATTTCATTTGAAAATTTTTAATTAATGTTTTTTTCCTTTCTTCAGATATAATTTTAACGTCGACGAATTGGAGTTGCTAAGACTGCAATTAGAGAGGCTGCAAGTAGATGAATACAAATGGTCCCATCCCTATACACAATGTGTCATGCAAATGACCTTGTATAACTTACGCCACAGGTACTTTACATTATTAATATATATATTAATGTACATTAACATAACATAAGCTACTATTTAAAAAAGTAGCTATTAAAAGACGTGTTTTATGTAAAGAATCCAATTGAATATTTTAGAAACATTCTGTGAATATTTACAAAATTTATAAATGATTAAAAAAAAAGGCCAAAGAAAAGGTGTGCGATAGATCAAATTGAATTGGGAAGCAGTGTTACATAAATTTTACAATATTATAGTAGTGCTTTCTTCCTTCTTTCTTCGGAATGTTAAACTGTAATTTTTATATCGTTTAGAGAAAATTATGATCTTCGACTCTGTCAGCATTTGAAGCAACGTACGCACTTCGAAAACAAGAATGAAATCGATCAGGCCAGAGTAAGTTCATCACGCTATCGTAATTAACAACGCTTTGTGTTGTGCTAGTGAGTATTCTATTTTATAAATTTTTAAAATTTCCATCTTCTTTAAACAAATCAGTCAAAGAAAAAACAGCGGTCTTTCAATCAAAATCTCACAGTTGACACACACAAAGTGTATTTAACACGAAGCTGTAATAAAATTTCATTTCAAAAATTACCACCCACTCTCGTTTCAAAATCCTCGTCGCCAATATAACGATGCAACCTTGTTTCTGAAGATGCCCACGATAGCCATAGTGAAATTCACGCCAAATAACGACAAGTTCAACAGCCAATTCGCCAACGAGCTCTATTATCCTCCTGGCACACGAAATCAATATTTCCCCGACGCTCTTCACAACAATGAATATCCTCGATCGCCGTACAAGGGACAGGTCAGAGAAACCGATTCTCAGTTCTACAAGCCGAGATTCTACAACTCCAACACTCACAACGAATACGGCTCACTAACGAACGAAGAAACCTACGAGGAGAACCTCGACGGAAGCAGTTCGCGCAAGAATCCACTGACTTTCGATGGAATCGACGAGAGGCTGTCTCGAACCAGGCGTCAACCTCAGATCGGGAGATACCTGCAAAGCTACGACGACAACGCGATGGAATCGATTAAAGACGCTCTGGAGGAGGAGGTGTCGAAGAAGCTCTCTGACCTGGAGTTCCTGATCAATGACAAGTCCGAGGATTATTCCGATAAAAAGGAGCTGGAGGATGAGGATCTCGAGTACGAGAGAGCGTTTTCAGGAAAGTACAAACCCAGGAAGTTCGGCGACGCCGCGGACGAAGACAAGCTTCTTCTGGAAAATGTGAAACCTAATTTGAAGAACGATTACAACGACGATTACGACGATCTGAGCGACGAGGAAGAACTGCCTCAGAAGGATAGTTCGCCGATGGACAGTGGAATTTACACAGAAGGAGGACTCGTTCAGACTGCTGACAAAGCTGACATCGACACCGACGGTATACTATTCTATTAATAAATTGTATTGTTGCGTGAAGTTATACTTGATTTGAAATGCTTAGAAGAAAAAAAAGAAAGAAAGAAATTTACAATGTTGTCCTTTCTGTACTGTCAGACAATGCCTACCACAATTTATTCGCCGACGATTTAAACGAACTCCTTCGAAAGCATGGTCTAGCCGGATTTAAACGCGGCGATGTTAAGAAACCGGGGCCACTGTTCTCAACGAACAATTACGCGTTTAAAACTCCATCGCCGTCCGGTAAATACTTGGAATTTTCAACCATTATTTCCCCGATTGATATTTCGACAGTTTATTTTAGGTTTGTTTCTGATTTTAGGAAATGAAAATCGTTCCGATTCCATTGAGACCGAACAGAACGTAAGTCATCGATCGCGTAGAAAAGCAAAATGTCAATTCGAATGGGAAAATATTTCAAACGTGGAGAAATATGAAATAAAATGTAAAATGAAATATTGAATTTTAGAATGACGTGCTGCTTAATCCATATGTGAAGAAGGAAATAGGCCAGCAAGCGGACTCGAAATCGTACAACAATGTCGATCTGGATCACGTTTACGTGGAATTTCAACAACCATTTTGTAAATGGTCGGACGGTGAACACGTTGTTGAAAAAGTAAGTAATTGTTTTTTTCTCTAAATCTATAAATCTGCTTCGAAGAGCACAGATGAAACAACGTTTAATTTTTAGGTGGGCGAATTACTGAGACTGACACCTGGTTCTTTGAAAGATACTCGAGTTGGTCGTGCGGAAGTGACATTCAAAGTGGTTAAAAATAATAAGAATTACAACGCTACTGATGTAGTCAACAACATAGGTAATCAAATAATTTGACGAAGAAGAGCATTGAAAGATGGGAAAAATGCATGGAACGTACAGAAACATTAAAAACATTCAGAATGTTGTATTTATTTGGTAGAATCAAATCTCTATTTAGATTTTACTTCTTATTTTACTTCTTTTGTCTACGAATCTAATTAATAATCTAATTAATAATCGCGAAATCGTATGAAGCATGAAATTAATCAGCTATATTTTATTTCCAGACGACATACGTGGAAAATTGAAAGACACTCTAGGTGTCGAGGTGATCCGTGCAGGCATAGGTGACAAGGTTCATCTTACAACATATCTAGAACATAATATTCGCGTTCAAACTAAATTGTAGGATCGCTTGTCGATAAGAAAATATTACACTCAGAAATGTGATCCTCTGTTTATTTTAAACAGCGCATTCAAACGCTTTGATGAAATAACTCTGTCGAAACAAAACATTAATATGCTTCTCTTTTTTTCTATTTATTTAAAGATCAAGCTACCCGCAACGCTGGAAATCGAAAATCCCGAAATGAGTTCGAGCATGTTCGGAGCGATAGTGACTGCAGGGGTCGTAGCTGCTATCGCAGCTGCAGCAATCACATTGGTGATCGCTCGTCGACACGCTAAAAAAGTAAGAGCCAAACTGGCAGGATTGGCTACACCCGATCCAGAAGCATCGAAGGACTATCAAGATTTATGCAGAGCAAGGATGCATGCCAAACAACCGGCAGATAAGCCAGAATCACCGCGAATTACAAGCTTAACCAAGGAGAACGAGTCCAATAATTTGCCGTCGAATCGATCTAGCACCTCCTCTTGGGGAGAGGAACCGGCTCTTTCAAATATGGACATATCTACTGGACAAATGGTTCTGGTAAGTTGATGCAATATTTCCATAGGCATTTCAAAGCAAAGATAAAGATTCACAAAAAGTGAAATCAACCTAATTAATTAAATTGAGGTATGTATAATTTGCAAAATTTTTTTTTTTTGCACATTATCTCCAGAGTTACATGGAGGATCATTTGAAGAATAAAGATCGATTGGACGAAGAATGGGCGGCATTGTGCGCGTACGAGGTGGATCCTTGTTCGACCGAGGTCGCACAAAATGAAGAGAACATCAAATGTAATCGTCCTGGTGCAGCAATTCCCTACGATCATTCCAGGGTGATTCTAAACGATTATGCTAATGCCAATAACTCCGACTATATTAACGCCTCTACGATCGTAAGTATTCTTAAATTTGTCTATACTTTGAGATTTTTTCAAAATTCAAGAAAGACATAAATATAGAGTAAAATAACACGTGCGTGGTTTACATTTTAAAATCATTGAAAATGGAACTGAAAATAGAAATCGGTAAGTCACACGACATGGAGCATGGAGAATTTTCTGTTACATTCTCGCAGTTTTAATGACGAAACAACGCTTCCTCTGTGAACGCTTCCGCGTAGATTTCAATAGTATTGATTGCAAATCGAGGCATGAGTTTTGAGGTATCATAAATATAGATATAAATTTAAAAATAAGTTCATTGTACGAAAAGCAGCGAAGAAGTTAATATAAATGCTTGACATACTCAAATTTTAATTGTTTTAATTTATCATTGATGCTAATTGTGAACAGAGGTAAATATTTAAATAGAAAGCTCAAGAAGACTGTGCAAAAAATGAATTTTTCTTGTAAATTTATATCTACATTTTGTGAAAAACTTTTATTTTAGATGAACGTTATGCGTGCACTACAATAGTTTAGGTATTAGTTTAACTCCCACAAAATGGCTTTTTATTAGATTAAACATAAAAAATGCAAATTTAATTATAATAAGATCTAAACAACTTCTGCATAATGTAAAGAAAAAAATCACCAAAATCACGTAATAATAATTTAAAAAGTAGGAAATACGCTTGCTACGTACTCAAGAAAGCCGTGTGACTTGCTTCTCAATGTAGGATTAATGATAAGAAAATAATGTTCTAAATAAATCTATTTTTCTTTCTTTTTAGACGGACCATGATCCTCGAAATCCAGCTTATATCACCACACAAGGACCATTGCCAGAAACGACGGCTGATTTTTGGCAGCTAGTTTGGGAACAAGGCAGCGTCGTAATCGTGATGTTAACTAGACTTACCGAAGAAGGTGTTGCCATGTGTCACCGTTATTGGCCGGAAGAAGGATCAGAATTGTATCACATTTATGAGGTGCATCTTGTGTCTGAGCATTTCTGGTGCGACGACTACTTGGTGCGTTCCTTCTACTTGAAGAATTTACGTACCGGTGAAACAAGAACTGTAACCCAATTCCACTTCTTGTCCTGGCCTGAGAATGGCGTGCCACACTCTATCAAGGCTCTCCTTGAATTCCGCCGGTAAGTAGCCACAATGTAAAACTGTAAAATATACAATGTAAAATATAATTTAAACTTGAGCATCGTGATACAAACTATAATTACGGTGTTTAAATTATAGTCCAAATATGAATACACTTATATAAAATGTATTCTAATGTTTATTATCGTCTGTTTTTAGGAAAATTAACAAATCTTACAAAGGCAGGTCATGCCCTATAGTTGTGCATTGCAGGTAAAATTTATATTTAAGATATTATACTTATCATGGCAAATTGCTCTTTTGCAAAATACATAGTTAGGAATCTCATCTGACACATACATGATTCACTGAATAGAAGTAAGAAATATGATTTTTTATAGTGATGGCGCTGGGCGTACTGGTACATATTGTTTAATCGACATGGTCCTGAACCGTATGATGAAAGGAGCCAAGGAAATCGACATTGCAGCTACATTAGAACATATAAGAGATCAAAGATCTGATATGGTTGCGACAAAGCAACAGTTTAAATTTGTTCTCATGGCAGTGGCAGAAGAGGTGCACGCTATCCTTAAAGCTTTACCTGTACCCCCTGCAGAAAAATCTCCTCTCCCGGGTAACTCTTCGACAAAGCAAGACCAGTAAGATTTGATTCGAAATTGCAATCGCGGCGAACACAGGCAAAGTATTAATTACAATTTACCAGAGAAAAAAATGGCCAAATATTTCTAGTCGACCGTAATCGCCTCATTTGTTCCCTAGAACTTTCTTCTAAATATTTTTGAACATATCCTATCATCGTACAAATCTGTTATAAATTTCCAATAAGCCGTTGTTTTAACTATGCTGCATTATAGAAAACATCGAACTCTTTAAATTATGAAGATTTTGCTTGTTTATTCATGTTACGAGATAAATATATATAAATTATATCAACTATTTTAGAGAGAAGTTTACGTGGCAATCTATAATATTTAATTATGCATCTCGTTTGACGGCCTATTTGAATAGTCGGGTACAAGCAAATGGATTCGAAAGACTGAGCTATGCAGCTGATGGAATTCTAGATATCAACTAGTAATGGAATCATTTGTACTGCGAGCCCTTGTAAATTTGTCTTTTGAAGTAATTTTTGCAGTGACCAAATTTTAACGCGATATATTGTTTTATCGTGGAAATGGATGTTTATCTCTCATTACGTAGCTCAGTCTTCGTATAGTTTATTCTATCTTTAATTTCATATTACAAAAAGTTTTACTTTTAAGTTAAAAATACGTTGCTTCCTCTCATGGACAACTCTACTAACGTGCTTTACAATAGCTTTAAATAAGATACCAAAATATATTGTGGAATAATTAACATAATTCTATCTGCTCAGTCAATTCTATCAAGTGTATATAACGTTGATGCTCACATTAATTAAGTATATAATTAACTATGCGTTCAATTCAATTATCTACTTTGTTGAATTGATTTCTTTAGAAGAGTCTTTGATATACAGAGCTTCATTGAAACTTTTATGTTAAGACATGCGAGAATCGAAATTTCCACATTAGAAATTGAAATCAGAATTTTTATACTATTGTTACATGTTCTAAAAAGAATGGATTTTAATAGACGGCTATGACTGTTGTTTCCGTGAAATGAAATTTTTAGGCGTTAAATATAAAATTTCATGCGAGAAATTCACAAGAAGCACTATTTATCTCAATCTTTTTTCTACGCGTTCAGAAATAAAAATGATCGAGCTGCACAATATAATTCACATTATTATTAAAAAAAAAAATTACTGTAAAAACGTCTCATCGATGTGAAATATGAATTAGAATTAATGTTTTAAATATCATGTGGAGATGTTACTATGAACGCGCCTGTGAATGAAATGTTTAATCATCGATATCATGAAAATGATATTAAGCGGTATATTAAAGGAAAAATATACGCATACATGTTTGCACAAATTGCTGTGTCAATCTTACGAGTTGTAAATGGAAGCATTGTCCTTACTTTAAAGCTACGGCTTCGTTCGTCCTGTAGATCCAGCCTCCCGCAGGATGAGCAAGTTGTATTTGAAATTCTTTTCTCTTTATTGTGCAGTACGATTACACAAAATGCTTTTTTCCTCCATTTTTATTACTTTCTCTTTTCTACTGAATTGCGACTTATAAAGCAGTCATACATTTATCAGGTACTGCAAATAAATAAAATTACAAAACAAACTTAAAAATAACATATAGTATCAAATAATTAAATTTTATAATGCTGTTTTCATTTCTGAATGCTATACGCTCTAAAAATCTAAGTAAGAAAATTCAAAACATTAGTTTTATAAGTATGATAGCTTATACTTTGTTAAATTAGTACAAATGATATATTGTGAACTAAACGTGAGTTTGCTTAACCAAAATATGTTTCATTAGTCTCTTTTAGCACAGATCCATATAAAAGATTCTATATTTTTATGCAAAAGGATGAGTCTATATAAAATGAAATAATATATAAATCTATACTATGTGTGCGTATGTGTATGTTACACATACACTCAAAAAATGTAATACTATATGTGTTATAATATAATAAATCAGTCTATGTTCAAATCATACATGTGGTATGTGTTTTTATTCTTCAGATTTATTTTCCTTTTTTTAAACACTATATTTTACACACATCACATATCTGAAATTATAAATATTTATACACTTTGTACTTTTATTTTGTATGATTTTCAAACAAAATTTACATCAAGAAATTTTAATCTTGGTAAGTAGACTTAAAAGAAGCATCAGGAAATAGGGGATTCCAGAAATCTGAAATATACAAATGTTTATATAATTTAAGTATATAGGTTTGTTCTTTTAGAGAGATGTACGGAATGTATGAAGAGATACATTACCATCAGGTGTAGAATTTCTTTCATTATACACAGTTCTGTGTCTAGAACACTTATTTTGCCTTATTTTTATTTCTTCCTCAGAAAGTCCAAGACTAGCGTAATACTAAAAGAAAAGTTTCTTGGATGGAATTATTCAAATTATATTATATACATATATGTACATACAAACACTCATAAACATACTTATTACTTTATACATCCTGCATGTACAGTATTCAAAACAAATAAACCATATTTAATATTGTTTTAATTAATTATTTATAACATTAACATTTATGAGAATATTTGTTTATAACAAAAATTAAGTTTGTATGTTACCTGTTTACATTCCCAACAAGAAACACCATTCATCTGTGCCCTTTCTGATTTCTTTCTTGATGGTTTAACAAATATATGTTCTTCCTTGTTTGGTCTTCAAAAAATACATTAAATTAAATATAAATATTTTAGAAAACCTTTTACATTTATGTAATACTTACATATCAAAACTGTTCATAAGATTCTTTCTTGAAAACTTATTTTCTTTTAATTCATTTGTATCACAAGCAGACTTTTGTTTGAATTCTTCTCCTAACATACAGAATGTTTCATCACATGCTGAAGAATTGGTACTAAGCAATTGACCAATTGCTTTTGAATATGTCTTTTCTTTCATTCGATCATTATTTTCTTGTATCTTACGATCATTACTAACACTTCCACCACAAAAATTAAGTACTTTTGGCTTTGTAAATAAACACGTTTGATTTTTTTTTATAGATGTTTGTAGAGATGGTGAATGACAACTGAAACTAGTTTTTTTAATTTTTTTTCCTGAAGTTATATATTTTAGTTTTACATTTTCCATTTTTGAATTCAACTTCATACGTTTACTCGGGCTATTTTGAATTATATCCTCTTCTATAGAATTATTATGATTTTTGAAATTTTCTTCTATGTCTTGTTTAGATTTAGGCGGAACATGTACTGTTAAAAAATTTGAACTATTGTACTTCTGATCTACGGTGTTAGTTGGTTGTTCATCTTCAAGAATCACAAGTTTCGATTGCCTAAATTTTTTGCCATTTTGTAATAAAGTGGTATCTACATTATATAATGTACTAACTCCCAATTTTTTTGATATTTTGGTAAGAGATGTATCTATCTCATCATTTTTATTTTCAAAAATTGAACATTTATTTTCATTCTCAGATAATGTCTCTTGTTTAACATTATTCTCTAGATTTATTAAAATAGAAGTATCTAATTTGGTTGGTAGGCATGAACTCACTTCATTTTTCTTGTAATTTTTCACATTAAATCGATCATTTGTAACACTCTCCTTCTTGGATCTAGAATATTTCTTTATAAGTATCGGACTCTTTAATAATTTGTCTTCTTGTATTTGATGATTAATTGATGTATTAGGTGAAACAATATTGTCTATACTTGAAATACTATCAAAACTACAACTAATACTTTTATTCGTAGATGCTTCTGTATTTTTTAACACTTGATCAATAGCAGGCGCAATACTGAAATATGGAAAATTAAACAATATATAATATAATCTTATATTAAAAATTATAGATCAATAAATCCAAAACTTACACATCTTTGTTATCAAAAATATCTGATTCAAACAATTCACGTGGAATCTTAAAATTAACACCTTCATAATGTTTTAGCAATTTTAAATATTCGTTCCACAGCTCTGCAAATATAAATGTCTATTGTGTAAATATTGTACAAAATTTGACTATAAAAAATTCACTCAAAATTCCATTCATAACATAATACAGTATTTGCATCATAATTCACTGCAAAGAATCTATTTCTATCTTATCTTTCTAATTTAAATCAACAGACCAAAAGATATATATTATAAAACGAAACACAAAAAATGTACAACATAATTCTCTAATTTATAATACATTTCTTGTAAAAATATAAACAATGGTTGTATTTGTTGATATAAAAACAATGTATAATATATGATATATACTTACTTTTGTATTGTTCGAATGCTTTTCCTAGCATTTCAGCGAAATTCTTCGTAGCATTTCGCGCAATCTGATTGTCCACTGAACAATCGAATTGTAAAACATTTGACAAAGCCATCAGAAAATGAACGAGGTTAGGTAATCTTTTTTTTTTTAACGATTTAATACCCTGCCCCTCTTTTCACTTGATGTTAATTAATTCGTTGCGTTTTTTTTATTATATTATATTATTATCACACCGTGCATAGAATCGAACAAATTCAACAAAATAAACAATTTATTATTCATTCCCACACATCATACTGTTGATCACTTCACTGAATAATCTACAGCGTGTCGCCAGTTTCTTTTTAAACCGCAGCACAAATCGCCATGATATCATCACATATTGTATACAGCTTGCCGGTATAGAAGCACACGTCCTAACCTCACTTTCGTAGTGTACGTGTTTCTCTTGGAATCACTTCAATCTGAAACGTTCGTGAAACTTGTGTTAATTTTCTTTCCATCCTTTTTTTTATTATTATTATGTTAAAAAAATAACTCCAGAAACTTCAATCTTATTATCCTTTGCAAATAAGAGAAGAAAAGGATATTCGACAATTCTGTAAAATATCTAACCAAACAAATTTATCTACTTATGACGTACTTAATTTGTAAATACGAATTTATATCATTGAATCAGTTTCTCCTCTCTGCCCTAAAAAAATCCTACTATATTTGTACTTTTATCTCTTTATTATGTCTGGATATTATGTACATTACATCCCGTAAATATTTCCGCAATAAATAAGAAACATCGTACGTAAAAAAAAAAGAAAAGCTTATGCAACAAATAAACGTTTAAAACGTATCGAATTTTAGTTTTCTTTCCAACCTACCCTTTTTTTGTTTTTAGTAAATTCATTGAATATAACAAAATATATTACCTAACGTAAAACTGTATATAATGAACGCTAAATATTTAAAAAACAAATTTTTTTTTTTTTTTTTTTTTGAAAAAGATAAAAGTATCTATATTGATCAAATATTTTGTTTAAACTTTCCAAATGTACATACATACGTATGCGTTTCCATGTATGCACATAAGTATTAAATGTTTAATACGAAAACAAAAATCTATGCGTGAACAAACTAAACTGATAAATATTAATACTTCAAAGCTCTTATTTCATATGTCGCATAAGTGTATACTATAAAGAGCATATTGTTATTATTAAAGATACAAGTACTATATTAAGTAACTGGTCACGTATTAATAATACATCAATTATATACAATTATACACCGAATGTGCACTTACAGTTATGAACAGATAGTAGAGTCTATAAACAACTTGGATGCAGTTGTACTTCCATGCCTAGTTAATTTAAAAAATAGCAATTTAGACCTTTTCCAACTTTATACAGAACATAGCTTAGAACGCTGTAAAGAGTTATATGTACAAATCATTATGAGCTAAATGCTGACTGAGAGGAAGTCGAAGGTAGGGAAAGGTTCTGCGTTAGGTTGGATGTTGGTTTACCTGGGGGTCGGGTGATAACAGGGGAAGGATTGCAAGTTTCCAAACCGTAGCGCGACATTAGCGCTAATAATGCACTGCGAACACCTGCTGTAGCCACTTGTGACCATCTTCCAGAACTCATTGCATCATCACCAGCATAAACTGCATGTGCATCAAAATTTCCTGACTGTGCTGCATTTGTATCTGCAAAAATAAGACACAAAACAATAATTCATCACAAATAGAAAAGAGAAAGAAAGAATATTCACAATAAATACATACCTATAGATAGCGGATTTAATACAGGAAGATGAGATTCTACTAGTCCACTTGACCTCGAATTTGCTGCAAGTCGTAGTTCAGCATGTAATTCCCCTAGTAACTGTACTACTTTTGGGTCGCTCTGTAATTTGAATTATAACAGTTATGCTATTAAATTATAATAATATCATATCGAAGTACTAGTAATTATATAAAATTATAAAAATGAAACACTTAAATTAAAAATTCGAATATATGTACCTCATTATCTGATCGAAGTGACATAAGATCTTCAACACGAATTGGTTTTCCTTGATTTAATGCATTTGTGAGAACACTTAATTTTCGAACAAGATTATCTTCTGTGTATAACTCCGACATATGAGAGCTAGCATCTCCTTTGGGTCGTGGTGTAACAGGTGGTGGACTAACATAAAAATATGATGGCGATGAGATCATATAAGGTCTGCTAGCATCTCCTTTGGGTCGTGGTGTAACAGGTGGAGGACTTGTATAATAATATGATGGCGATGAGACCATGTAAGGTCTATTTTGGTTGAACAAGTTATCTCCCCCATAGTAGGATTCCGTATCAAGACGATTTGGATGAGAGTTGTAACCTGCTTCCATTTTTAAACGTTTGGAAGACCTGAAATCAAGTCAAAAACATATTATAAAAACTATAAAAATAATGATTAAGTGTTTTATTAAACATTATTATAAACATTAAAATAAATTTATTGGATACAAAACATGTATATCTTACTAAATAAAAACAAGTAATTAATAAATATATTTAATGATAAATATAAATAATAATAAAATTATATTATATGTAATTCTATAAAATAATTTTTGTAATGATTTAAATGGAGTAAATGTTCCTTAAAATTTAAAGAATATATTAATAATATTATTATATTTAAGACAATTATAAAATAATGCTAATAAAACACTACAAAATAAAAATTTATATAAATATTATTAAGACGGACAATAACACATGGATATCCAACAATAATATTTGCTTCATAATTAATAGAAATCATGCAAAAGATAATACGTTTTATAAACGTGCATATCGAACAAGCAAGACTAACAAATCAATATTTTATATAAATATACATGCAATTTAATAGGCACAGCATATCAAACTTTATTTATATTCCATAAATTTTATTTTTCACAATTTATTGCATACTTATCACTTATATCTGTATAAGTGAAAAGATATAACAAAACAATGATATAAAATGATTCTTCATTACATCCTCAACCTTCTTGCACGATTAAGCTTTTTAGTCATAAAGCCCAATTTGTTATATGATACACAAAACCAAGTCTCATGTGAATTATTAAACTGGACACCCTGGGTATAAACATATATTATACAGATTTGGAATATTTATTACCTATTTATATTCTTATAAGTGTTATAAAATTTGCCCTTTATCATTCAGCCACAATAACATTACTTCCTGAAACATAATTGTTTTTCTTATTAGATATCTTGCCAATTTGTATTTACCTATAATTACTTATTATTTTATATTTCAAATATGTTGTTCCCTACAAATTCCACAATATAATCTATTATTAACTTAATTTATTATAAATAACAATTTAATTTAATTTGTATCTACTATATATAGCATTATTATGATATATATATAGTAGAGATAATATGTACACATAACCAAAAGTATACTATTTATATAATATTATATAGTAAAGTAATTCATTATGCATAAATGTCTATTATATATATTATATATATTATGCATAAGTGTGTATATATATTAGAAAATATTCCTATATTTTATCAGTTACATAATAATTACATATATAAATACAATAAACATTGAAAAACTTGAATTTAATTACACAATTAATAAATTTTTATAACAGATTTTGTAACATGTGCCACATAATTTGCAATATTTGGAAATCATTGTGTTGTCTTTTATACATCATTTTATTAAAAACCAATAAAACTACCAATTCATTTGCTTAAACAAAGGTGAAAAATATATTCAGTTTTTTTTACAAGTTTTATATGTTGATTTATATTGTGACATACATTAATTTATTTTTCTTTTTTTATTCACAACAAAACAACGTTTTCCTTTCATATTTTAAAGTAGCACATATTAATCATTCATAATTTTGTTTCTTTATCTTTATGACAAAAATGATATATAAGTCAAATATATATAATATTTCTTATTTGTGAAAATAAGTTGCATGAATCTTTGAATCATGTTGTCATGCAAAATAAAATTTTTATTTTACTTCATCTATATGTGAAATTTAATATTTTTGTAACATTAATATATTATTTATTTTGATACATTTTTTATTAAAGTAATAAACGTGTTGAATATCTGTTCGAGCTTATTGTGGAATAAGTAGAAAAATAACATGTATTTTGCTTATCGTTTTGAAAGAGTACATGATCATGTACACTGGTATTATCATTCATTCCCAAGGTCCCAGTGTTCATTGTCAGATATGACTTTATCAAAGGATTATGGTTACTTAGTTTATAAATAAAAATGTAGAACATTGAAAGGGACTAAACAAATTAAACAATAAAATATTTTAATAACATTGGAAATTCATTGTCCATAAAATTGTTAGGCAAGTGCCTATGGACATTTAGTAAATATTTATATTACAGAAATTCAATATTATTTTACATTGTGATAATAATACATTAGGTTTGTCTGTATCCTGAATTTCATTATAAGAATGGCTTTACATACAAAATACATGCAAAAACATGAAACTATTTAACAGATATTTAAAACTGCCATTCGTATATTGAAATTCGCGATAATTATCTACAATACAGAATAATAAACTGTAATACGCAGTTGCGAAAATATGATCAATTAAAATATGCCTAATTTATGTAGGTGTGAATGTTCAAATAAACTAAATTAACGTAAATAAAATGAAATATTGATGGTGATGGTTGTGATGTTAGTATTTCGCGTAACATTCACACTTTAATCTTGGGTCCTTGTATTCCATTGTCTTCAATCTTCCAACAGCTTCTTCTTAGTATCCGTTTGACCTATTTACACTCCAAGACTAAATATTATAAAGATCTCGTTTATTTGCTCATACTTCGTGTTCATTCATTTCAATTATCGTTTCATGCGATTGTAGATATTTCCATTTAATAGTTTAATATTTAATTAACATACGAAATTTCTTTTTTATTTACAATCATATACCTACTATATATTTCTGTCTTTTTTTTTGTTTTTCGTATAGTTCTTCATTTTAAAAATCAGTTTCTGTAGATGTATGTCACTGATACAATCGTAGATATTGATAATTGCAATATACGCATATACATTCACTGTTGTAAATGCATATATAATTGCATAATATAAAAATCATACATATGTGCATTTCATTTACGCGAATGTGTCACACTGTATACATGTTTATGTTCACATGTACATATATTAGCAAATCTGTATATATATATCTACTAATTGATCGTCTTAATATTATTAAACATAAAAAATATCTCATGTGATTAATTTCAAAGGCAATCAATTAAATTAAATCACAAACACATTGCAAGAGAAAAATACGTGTTTTTGTTTTACATAAATGTTGGTATCCTTCAAATAATAATATTTGATATTATTTTAAAAGAAAAATTCTAATATATAATATGATATTATTTCTTCCAATTATTAAAAAGTAATTAAATATTGTGATATATTTTTTGTTGTGAAAAAAACCTATCATCATAATTTTTGTATTTTTTTTAAATACATGCATTTGAAATATTTTCAAATATTTGGAAAGTAAAGTAGAACATAAATCTTTGTAGTAAACCCATGAAAAGAGAAGGTTGTTGTACATTTTCGTGTCTATATTCCATTGTTCTGCACTATAGCCATCGTCGTGTTTGAACGACTGTGAATCAAACTAAAATTAACTTATTTTATCCATTATTGAAAGTCACATGCAAATGGACGATGAAAATAAGATACTACACAGTTATGTTTTCATTCTTTAAATAAGATCTCTAACAACGCATTTTGCTAAGAAAATAAATGCCAAGCACAACTGCAGTACACAGCCATCTACGTGTGTAAGCAATTAGTATCTGGTCAGTACTGGATATCGTGTCCCAGTTTGTGCGAATATGTCTCTCTACAGCTACTCACCCCCCAACATCAGATAGATCTTCCATAGCCTTATGGGGACCTCCTTTATTTGGAAGAGGAAGAAGAGGCATCTTTCCTGCAGAACTTTCTTGTTGTTCTCGTTGTTGACGTCTTCGTTTTTTACTCCAGAGCTCATGACAGTCTTGCCAAGTAGGAAGTTGAGGTGCTGGCATCCTAATTTTTATATAAAAAATACATATCTTATGAATAAGCAATAACAATTAAAATCTTAGTACAAAAAAATCACAAAAAATTTTTTTCGATTGTACTCTTATGTAAATATTGTTTCTGTTATTTTAAATTGCATAATTAATTTAAATATATTTTTTATATATGCATATTCAAATATAAAAGGAAAACATACTGTTCCGGTTGAACATTTTTCAGCCATGCACTTTTAAGTGCATCAGCAGCCGTTATTCGTTTTTCTGGATCTAATTCCAGCATTTTGTCTAAAAGATCCAGAGCTGGAGTTGGCATGAATGAAAAATCTTCTCGTAAACGTCTTCTATGTGATTTTTTTGGTTTCAATGTATGCCATAATGGCAATTTTATCACAGATGGCCAAACGGCAGGAGTTGGTGTACCACAAACTCTGGAAATCATCTCCAACTGCATCATTTCTACATTTGCCTAATAAAGAATAAAAATAATCATTTTCCAATTCTTTTCTCTAATGAATATATAATTTACCATCATTTTCTTACTTGAAATAACGGTTTTTTAGAAAATAATTCTCCTAAAATACAGCCACAACTCCACACATCTATGGCAGGACCATAACGTTCTTCGCCCAATAATAATTCAGGTGGCCTATACCACAAAGTTATCACTTTGTTTGTATAGGGACGTTGTCTATCTTCAGCATTATAAAGTCTTGCAAGGCCAAAGTCAGCTAACTTGACTTCCCCTCTATGAAAATTATATAATTAAACTACAGAAATACAAAATTTATTGTATAATAAATTTTATGTACTTGTTGTTCATCAATATGTTAGAACACTTGATGTCTCTATGTAAAAAGTTTTTACTGTGGCAGTAATTTAATCCATCTAATAGTTGTTTCATAATGCTTGCATTATTCATTTCATTGAAATCCACCATTCCAGATTCCAAAAGACCCATTAAATCATGATCCATATATTCAAATACAAGATAGAATGAACCCTTGTCCTGTAACATTATAATGTGCAATATTATTCTTACTACATTATGTGTGCTTTAATTATATACTTTAATAAAGTACCTTCCTAAAATCCAACGCATCTTGTTTATCCGTGACTATTTCCCTTAAGTTCACAATATTTTTATGATTAAGTTGTCGTAAGATTTTTATTTCTCGTACTGCAGTAATAGGAAATCCCTCCTTCTCATTTTCTAGACGAACTTTCTTTAATGCGACAAGCACACCAGCTCGTTTGTCTTGAGCTTTATAAACTTGTCCATAAGTACCCTCTCCTATTTGAGCTATGACTTCAAATACGTCGACAGAGCGTTCTCCCCAATCTTTACCGCTTGAAGCCGACATAGGAGTATGACAATTTCTGGAACCTCTACGCTTTAAAATTTTTGGTCTCTTCAATTTCGGTTTTGGCGGAATTCGTTCGATTTTCGTACGAGGAGGCGTTGCATTTGGATCATCTTCTCCACTTAAATCTTCTGAACCAGGAACAACTAAATATCAAATAATAATATAAGTAATGAAATAAATTATAAAGATAATATTTCAATGATATTAAAATTATACATGTTCTTATACCACAAACTTGCCTGGTGGCATAGGTAAATCTTTAATACTCTTCTTCTGCGGTGGTTTTGGAGTTGAAGATGAGAATTTCATTTGTGCCTTACTAGGCGGACTTGGAGATCGACTCGGTGGTGAGTCTATACTCTCTAAATCATTTTGATTAATTCCAGGTGGCAATGGTAATCGTGATAAACTTTTAGTCTTGAACGCCACAATAGGAGGCTTGGGAGGATCTACTGATTTAAGAGGAACTAGATTGTTAGGAGGATTAAATTTAGACATAGCCGTGTTTGGTGCTGGAACTGGTATAGGTATAGGTGGCGGTGGAACAGATAAATTAGGGAGAACAGGTACTGGTACAGGAATAGGCACTGGCATAGATACTAAACCTGCTGTATTTGCAGACTCAGATTGTGGCAATGGTGGCGCTTGTAGATTTGTAACAGCAGGGAAACTGGGACTATTTGTAACAGTCACTGGACAAACGCTAGTGGTGGTTGTAGGCGAAGTATATACAATCATATGCTGATTAGTTCCAGGTATTACATTTGGTGCATTAACGGTTTGTGTGATTGGCAATGGTGGCGTTTTTCCCGCTATTCCGTTATCATCCGATATTGGAACAGGAATATCCACAAGATCAACAGGCTTCATACTTTCATTTGTTGTCTTCAATTGATCTTTATGATTCACATATTTATCTTTATTGTCAGTGGATGCCTTATTCTCCGAAGAAGTATTACTAGCATCTTTCTCATCAGTACCTTCTATAATTTGAACTTCATCTTGAGTGACAGCCTTTTCCTTAGCAGCTTGTAACTTTTTGTATGCTAATTCTCTCATGTTTCTATCTTTTACAAGTTCGGCAAATAAACTAGTTTCGCTAATTTTTGCTTGCACTCGAAGATTTCTTGCTGTGATGCTTGAGGGACTTCTCGCTCTAGGTCTATGAGGTGAAGGGGAAGGTATCCTCGAGGGACGTGGACTTTTTGATTTGTGTTTTCTTGCTGATTTATGTGATTTGCTAGGAGAACGAGATTTTTTTGGAGTACGACTTCTTCTGCGCGAACGAGATCTAGATCGTGATTGTAACTTTCGCCATCGTCCAGGACTCCGTGATCGCGAACGAGAAAGAGGTAAATGCAACCTAGAAAACAATGTGAAATAAATAATTATTTTATTGTATGTATATTATATATATGTAATACCTGCTTCCAGTAGGACTTCTAGTTGACCTCGATTTCCTTTTATCTCTTCTGTCTTTTTCATGATGTCTATGTCGTCGTTCAGATTCATCACGTCGTCTACGTTTCGAAGATGGAGAGCTAACAGGATCTCTACGCCGGTGAGTTACGGGACTCGGACTGAACTCTCTCCGTCTTGTAGAAGGACTAGGACTATGCCTAAGTCTATGCACCATTGGACTTGGACTAAAATCTCTTCTTCTCGTTGGGCTATGGTCCCTTCGTCTTGACGGTGGACTTGGACTATGAGGTCTCCTGCGACTGGAGCTAATAGTGGGTCCAGGACTAATGCTACTACGTCGTGTATGAATACTAGGACTATGCTTTTGTCTTTCAGGAGTATGTTTCATTGTGGAACTTGCTTTGTTATTTTCCGGCGTTGTCGTTCTTGGAGGTATTAAAGGGGTATGGGGAGATTCTGTTGGTCTTGGAGGAAGCGGTGGAGGTGTTACATTTCGTGGTTGTCTTGTTATTTCAAGTTCTACATCACTTAAACACCTTTGTTCTTGAGGTGTAGCAGGTGATATTGGCGAGGTACTGTCTTTTAATGGTAAAGGTGGCGATTCTGACCAATTACCAACTGGTTTTTCATGTTCTGGACTTATAATAATTTCATCTGTAATACGATGCGGACTCAGACTATGAGAATGTTTCTTGGATTTTCGTTTTTTCTTTTTCCCAGAACTAGACGAAGGACTAAGACTTTTCTTTTTCTTCTTTTCTCGTTTATGTTTCTTCTCTTTTCTCCTTGCATATCGTCTAGACTCTTCTTCGTATTCAGGTGTTCCACCATGCATTGCCGAAGGTTGTTGTTCATTTGGTGAATAATGTCTATTAGTATGCCTATGTTGAACTGGTGGAGATGGTGAAAGACTAATAGGAGATGCTCCAAGAGCACGTACTGGACTCCCTCCATAATAACGTCTTTGTAAAACTGGTTCAGGTACTTCTCCATCTGTATAGCTATTACCTCTACTGTCTTCTGATTGAATTTCTCCAGCTTCTGGTTCAGATAAGTCTTCACTACTCACATCTGAGTATTCAACCAATGGTTTAATAATGGAAGAAGCTACAGTCGGCACATTCTCTATGGACTTATCTCTTGATCTCTTCTTTTTCTTTTTTCCAGAACTTTTATTTTTCCCATGCCTTCTGTGCTTCTTATCAGGTGCTTCAAAACTATGTCGATTTATATCACTGCTAGTACTACCTCTTCTACGTGATCGAAATCTTCCATTACGTTCAGCTCTTTCAATATCACGACTGCTAGGCATGTCACCTACTGAAATACAAGAGTATTAATGTACAAAAGTAATCAGTAATATTTCATTTACCTTATCAATACATTGAATGTTATGAGGATATTGATAAATAGTAATGTTAAAATTAACAGAAATATTTAAATTAGCAAAGTAATTAACTAAAGCACTTAAACGATTTCGTCCTTTTAATAAGGTATATATCATAAACACATATAACAATATATTGTGTTAAAATAAACAACACTTTGATATTATAGATAAGATATATAAAATTTATCCATTAATCAATAATGTTGATTTATGGCACAATAAAGATTCACAAAATAATACTTGCATGAATCAATGTAATGCTTATACAATGCACAATTTTAAATGTGCACTTTATATATATATTAAATCTCGCTTACAAAAATATTGCAAATGTATTGAAATTTCTTATACTCAATTTCCGTCAAATATAAAGTTTAATTCTATACAAGCACATAAAAAATCAAGTATTTTCAATATTTATTTTAGCTTTAATTGATACAACACAAAAATGAAAATTATATTATATTTTTGCTCTCCGTAATGCTTTCAACAGAACATCATGGATATTATACACACACAATGATATATAATACATACGTAGGAAGACACACGTACATACATATGCATAAATTAGTCGACGTAACAGTATTTCCGAACACGATTCTTCGGCTAGTATAATGGAAAACAGTAATTATTAATAAACTAGTCTCTTTTTAAAATAAAAATATCGATCTACTCAATACAAACTTATGACTTGTTGGTTTAAAGGATATTTTACAAAAAAGAATTTTTCGGCCGAGCTAACATAGCCGCCATTGTTAACGACTGGGTGGCAAGGGAGTTGCCCAGTTTTCTCGAAAGAAAGTTAGTTAATGTTCCTAAACGGAATTATAAACTGATGACCCATTCAAGTACTCACGTGCAATATAAATCTTGTGATATCACGCTGAATGTTGAATTTCTTTGCATCGAGCTGGTCCAACGTAGCGATGAATGTAATGGTTACGTTCGTTGCTCAATAAACAGTTTTAACACATATTTCATAGGCCACGAGTAAAATTTGATAAAAATTAATAGCTATCGTAACAATTAAATGTTCAGGCAATCATATTTTTATAGTTTTACTAGCCGATGCATCATATCTCATGAATTTTCTTTGGATTGTATTTGGCTTTCTCATAAAGATAGCTCAAGTAAGTAGAAGCCATTAACCATTAGCACGTCATTATTGTCTGACGTAACAAGCGATAAGTGCTGCACTCTTGCGGCTAAATACGAAGTATACAAAATTGCGGAATAATCTTAAATATTATTATACTCATTCTAATTGGTTGAGTTGAATTTCTTCATTATGTTTATATATAAATATAAATACAATTATTATTGAACTTTTTGCATTGGCAGATATAAAACACGAAATTTACAAATATAAATGTTACACATAGCAATATACTTTCATACATTTATATTTTACATATTGTGAAACTACATTTTAAACTTATAGTTTATATATTTTAATACAAGAATACATTTTATTTATATCAAGTCAGTATCGATTTTTATATAGTCTTTTTTTCAGAATAATACACAACGAATACACTCTTATCTTTATGGTCATTAAGAAACTTATTTTAAATATGTCTTAAAATATTTTTTTTACATTATCCTGTTCATCTAAATTCATTATTTTGTTGTTTTATATGAAAATTTATGAAATACATGAAAAGTCTGCGTTATGCTTTTTCGACAAGCACGCTTCCTATCTTGAGGTGCAGTATAAATTTTTGATCTATGGTTAGTGACGATTCAATATCAGTAGTGTTAGGTATATTGAATTTAGTAAATAGAAGTGAATCTCATTTAATTTTCATCTTTATCTTTAAAAAGTTAGAATATGGGGGAAAGATATAACATTCACAGTCAGTTGGAACATTTGCAATCAAAGTACATTGGGACAGGGCATGCCGACACAACCAAATTTGAGTGGCTTGTGAATCAGCATCGTGATTCGTGCAGTTCTTATATGGGACATTATGATCTATTAAATTTCTTCGCTATTGCCGAAAACGAAGCGAAAGCCCGCGTTCGATTCAACCTTATGGAGAAAATGTTACAGCCCTGCGGCCCGCCTCCAGAAAAACCAGAAGATTAAGTTCCATGGAATACATACTACGTACATATTGTTTAAACAGTACACGTGATTAAAACTTCTTTTACTGTTTTTGTATAAACTGACGAAGTTCCTTTTATTTTCACACCATAAAAATTGATTTCAATCGAGTTATATTCTAAAGTTATTTTTGTGTGTAAATAAAAAAAATTATTATTGTGAATTCAACAAAATTATTATGCAATTTTAACATAACCTCTACTAATAAAATTTGGGTTACGTGATTTTTGAATTCGTTGAATAAAAGAAGGGAAACAGAGACATAAACTACAAGTTAAATTACCATAGTGACAATTTTATTATAATATTCGTAGTATAAAAAAAACAATAAAAAATTCTACAAAATGCCTATTCCGTGTTCGAGGCAGTGTGGTAAGAAAGCTATCCTTAAAGTAAGTCAAATGATTACTGTACTCGAGATTTGTAAATATAAAACATGAAAGAAAAATGACATCTTTAATTACAGAGACCTAAAACTGGACATGCCTTATGTAAAGAATGTTTTTTTTATGCATTTGAAAGTGAAATTCACAATACAATTACGCAGGGTAAATTATTTAAACCTGGCGATAAAGTTGCTATTGGAGCGTCAGGAGGAAAAGATTCTACAGTACTTGCGTATGTTTTAAAAACCTTGAATGAGAGATATCAATATGGAATTGACCTTTTTCTTCTATCTATTGATGAAGGAATTACTGGTATTATAATAAAATATCCTATAATACTTAAACATTCTAGAATCTTTCTTTCAAATTTTTTCATTATAAGATTGTATTATTTTAGGATACAGAGATGATAGTTTGAAGACTGTTCAGCAGAATAAAGATGATTATGGACTCCCATTAAAAATATTATCTTATAAAGAATTATATGGATGGACAATGGATGAAATTGTGGCTGAAGTATATATAGTAATTTCAGGTAAAAATCATTTAAATTTGTTACTTAATTTTTGTTCTATTTTAGATTGGCAAAAAAAATAACTGTACATTTTGTGGTGTATTTCGAAGACAAGCTTTAGATAGAGGTGCAGCTTTCTTAGGGGTGGATTGCATTGCAACAGGTCATAATGCTGATGATATTGCAGAGACAGTTCTAATGAATATCTTGAGAGGTGATATAGCAAGATTACAGAGATGTACTTCAATTATTACTGTAAGTTATATATTATATATAGTTATAATTATATAATTATATATAGTTCTTACAAGAAAAAGAAGAGAGAAAAGAAAAATTCAAAGGTATATTACGTGATAGAAATTAATATTTTATTTATAATGTAGGCAGGAGCAGATTGCATAAGACGATGCAAACCTCTTAAATATGCATATGAGAAAGAAATAGTAATGTATGCATATTTCAAACAGTTGGTATACTTTTCAACAGAGTGTGTATTTGCACCAAATGCATACAGAGGACATGCAAGAACATATCTTAAAGATTTAGAGAGAATTAGGCCTTCTTCTATATTAGATATCATTCATTCTGGTAAATAAAATTGTAATTACTGTGCTAAAATTATTTTTTGATATTTATATAATATGTATATGATTAATATATTTTCGTTCATAGGAGAAACATTACAAGTAAAAGAAGGTATCAAACTGCCAGAACGGAGGAATTGTTCTCGTTGCGGATTTGTATCTAGCCAAGAAATTTGCAAAGCGTGTATTATGCTAGAAGGTTTAAATAGAGGCCTTCCCAAACTTGGTATTGGAAAATCTACTAAAGTTAAACGAGCACTGGAGTCTATTGCAAAAGACAAATGCAATGACAAATGTAATGGCAAATGCAAAGACAATGAACGGATTGAAGAAAAAGATTTAGAATTTTGACGATTTCTTATGTTTTAAAATATATTTGTATACTTTCAGGATATGTTATTAAAATACACAAATTTGTAGATAATTTCACTTGCATTTGTATTATTTTGAACCTCCAATAATTGTTTTATTGTTCAAAGTACATTTTAGTCTTTCATTAGTATTTTTAGTCATTTTGTATTGATTTACTTTTTTACTCCTAGAAATATTAATTTTCATCAAGTAAAAAAAAGTACTTACTAATTTAAGAAATTTATATTTGTGCTAATGTTAAATAATATATGCTGCTGCTTTTTGTGAAATTGGCGCTCTACAAACTGGACAATCGCTAGTAATGTCATCAGAGCAGTCTTCACATAAACAGACATGCCCACATGGAAGAAGAATAATCTCACGAGGATTTGTACGACAAACAACGCATAACTGATCTTCTCTAAGATCAGTGTCTCTTACTCTTTGCCGTCTTTCTTTCCGAGATGCAGCTAGAGATTGTCTTAAATCTTCTGCTAATCTTTGTTCTGTTCTGTCTTTCCAATAACGTCGGAAAACTATTCCACCAATCAACATTCCAATAGCACCAAACATTAAACATAATAATCTAAAATATAAAATGTTGATTAAGAACGATATTTATGAATTACATAAACTATACAACTCACCTATATGTTCGTTTACGCTCATCCAATTTCCTAAGCAAAGAACTAATTGACATGCTTGTTAAATAAAATGGTGTACCATTTAATGGTGGTTGTAATGTAAGTGTTTTAGATTTCGTTCTTGCTAATTCACCTATACCTGTCATAACTGATCCTTCACGAAGCAGTTCTTCAGTTGATTGTAAACCACGCTGGCGTATACCTAAAATTAAAAATGAAGTAGTTTTTATGAATTTTGCTAAATGGTACATTGCTGTAAAACATAAAATTGTTTTTTACCTGTGAAAAAACCCCATAAATGGTCTGCAAAGGATGGTACTGTTGGCTCAAAGGTATTAGATACCACATCCAAGTCTAAAATATCTGCTGACAATGGTTCCAATACTTCTACAGAATAACTTCCATGTTGTAAAGAGAATGGAACAGTATTATAAACTTTATGAACAGTACGCTCTTGATCTGACCTGTATAGAAATAAAGGTAAATTTAAACACATGTTTCTTATGATCTCATAATGATTGTATTTTTTTATAACATATTTGAAACAAAAGTATCACCAGAAACCAGCAGTAGTTCTAGCTACGACATGTTCTTTGATTTTGAGCTTTTGTACAACACCAGTTAGTTTTTTATTATTAATGCTATTCAATGGCTTTCCTAAGGGTTTTACAATACCCCTAATAGCTATGTAGTCTATCTTGTTATTGGAACTTTTATCAATAAGCTCTCCCAATTGTGGCCCAACTTCGTGAAACTCGGCACCCTGTAGAGAAACTAAACATTTTGAAATACTGAACATTAAACACGTTAATATAATTTACTTTGAGATAACATTTAAATCACTGCACAAACATTTAATGTTTAATATTTTATCCATAACAAAATTAAGAATCAAATAATAAAATAATGACAATTATATGAACAAATATATAAATAATAATAATAATAATAATAATATAATTTACCTTAACTGCTGTAATTGCATTTTTGCAGTGAAAGTATTGTTTCATACAAATACCAAAAATTATACTGTCAATTCCGAGAGCTATTACTTCACCTAAATAATCCATGACTAGGTTATATTTTTAAACCTCAAAGTTAAAATATTGTCCATGTTTAATAATTTCTTTCTAGTCTAGAGTAGTTTCATAGTAGCAATAGAATATTTGAGAACTTAAAATATATGATTTTTTATTGAAAATTTAAAACATGCGATCGTTACCTGGTGTAAGATATAAAAGGCAATTATATATATTATGTTGTCAACACTGTCAAACATGTGACACGAAAAATATACATGTTTGTGTTGGTAAACCTGTTGGAGTGCGCGGTTAAAACCGTTTTTTATTGTTAGTAACCGTTTATTGAAATATCGTATTTTCAATTTCTTTTTGTACCTTTTAATGTAAATGACTTGTGTTACTTCAAAATTTACTTTAATCAAGAAATGCGCAACGAATCAAGTAAGATTTGCTTGTTTAACGAAGTAAATTTTCAAATGTCGTCATTCTTGTTCCCATGAGTTTCCACGTTTCGTTCTAAATTTCACTGTCACTTTTACGATTTTCATAATTCATTTTTTAATTTAAGACGCAATGTAATATAGAAAAGAGACCGAGATTGGGAACATAACCTTCGAAAAATGTTATCATCGCCGCCTATATATTGCATTATGAAATCGTCTCTGCAGTAGCACACTGTTTTTCGATTGTCAAATGACACACTGGAATTGTTTGAAGTTAAGGAAATACTCGATGATATTGATTTATGAAAAAATTCGAGATACCATTATACCAAGTTTGTAATTAAATTAGCAAACTTTCGTGTATTTATAGAAAATTTGAAAATGCAAAACTGCAAAGGATAAACGTAGAACAAGGATAAAACAATTTGCTACTTAAGCATGCACCGTGTGGATCACCCCTAAGATAGATGCTACAACTAATTTATATCGTTGTCCTTATCGCACGCCATCGCCCTCTTTGTTTATCGCGCGTATATGTCTATCCTTGTCCCACGCTATCGCTTTCCTTGTTTACGGAGCGAATATCTCTGTTCTTGTCGCACGCTGTCTATCGCGTCTATACGTCTGTCTTTGTCGCACGCTAGTGCCCTCCTTGTCTAATGACGCTAGACAAGGAGAGCAACAGTGTGCGACAAGGACATCCTTCGATCTATTGAAAAAAAAAAATTCAACTTTCTACACACACGTTTCTCTAGGACAAAATACGCATAGAAAGAAAGCGGGGAGCCTAATTTTCAGGAAGCATATAAAAAAGTTCGCAAATTATTCCTCTTAATTAGGTTTTTCTCGTAATTAGTGCGAATTGTCACAAAATGGACATGGTGGCGCTATCTAGCGGTGACTCAGTGGTACTAATTAATGAAAAAAATACTTATTTCTGCATTTTTCGGGTCAAATGAGGTATGAATAGAAAGCTAAGGGCCTAATTAGGGTAATACAATCACAAAAGTTCCCAATTCATTTCGCTAAATTAGGTTTTTTCGCAAATGAAAATTTCTCTGTTTTACGGGGTAAGAAACACTAGCGCCGCGTTGTGGCAGACCGGTGGAACTAAACGCTCTACCATATAAGGGAAATAATAAATTTTTATTTTTCACGCTACTAATTTGCACTCCACGAGAACAAATTTCAAAGATAATGCTATCAGTTACGTTCGCAAATAAATCTGAATCTAACATCGAAGGATGTCCTTGTCGCACACTGTTTCTTTCCTTGTCTAGCGTCGTTAGACAAGGAGGGCACTATCGTGCGACAAGGATAGACATACACGCGCCGTAGACAAGGAGAGCACTAGCGTGCGACAAGGACAGATATATTCACGCTGTAGACAAGGAGAGTGATAGTGTACGACATGGACAGCAATATAAATTAGTTCCATCGTTTCACTGCTACGCGACGCTAGTATTTTAATGCCTATAGCGGCTAGGACATCCAGTTCTTTCCTTAGCATACTGGTTCCAAAGATACGAACATTACAAATCATAAGTGGATTTCGTCTAGTTACGGATTAAATGCGATCTTTAGGTTAAGCGTGCAGCGTGCGAAATGCCTCTAGGATGGGTGCCGTTTGTTGGCTCAAGCTAGAGGTTGTTAATAAACCAAATGTCTGAGGTTGGGGATCATCCGCCCTATTGATGAATCTAGCGATGAAATACTCTATCTTCTATATTCTTTATAACCTTACATTATACATAAAATCATCCGCTACAAAAATTTCACCGTGAGTACCATCTTGATGAATTACAAATTGTATATTTTCAGTTATATACATGCAAGTCTCATGCAAGGGCAAAGGGAGCAGTTCCTTCTCCAAGCGGCCCACTAGGTTTTGTTTGTTTTGCGTGATACTCGCGATGAATAGGTATTCTTAAATCTAAGAATGGATTGGAAATAACCAACCAGACCTACATTCTTTTCGGGAAACTTCTCATCTCTGCACGACACGTGTTGACGCAAGTATAAGTCATCGTTTCGAATCTTGAGATTATTGAGTTATTACACTTGAATTCGGCAAGAATATATTTAATTTTATACAAAATATAAAAATAATAATATATCAAACTTTACAATTTGTTTTGCTCTGGGGATTGACGAGAGAAATGATTGTAATTATGGAAGATGAGGAACTAATTTTTTTTTTTATAGAAAGAATCATTTATGGTGATTCACTTGATTGCCATTTTATGTCTAAACGGTATTCAAATATGTTTCATTCCGTTTGTGGTATTAAAGTCTTACCTTTCAATTGTACACGTAACAACGTGAAGTTGCATTAAACATGTGCGATCTAATCGCAGTCGATCAAAGAGGAAAGAACGAGACACAGGTCAAGTGTAGCACAAATTGGAGGAAAGAAATTTTTATTGATAACATATAGTGATGTTCGAATAGGTATAAACAGTATGTATAAAAGTATAAAAAATAAATAATGACGGCGCCGCGACTTTGTAAGACTTAATGAGAGCAAATTCATCGTAATGCGTTCCAATCGCGACCGGGAATACGATTACGATCCCAACGATAATAACACTGCTAGTGATTATAACGGTATAATAATAATAATTGACATTGTACGATAAATTTCTCTAACATCCTTCCACGCATTCATATATAAAATTCTTTTCGTCTACTGCTTTTCATTCGAACCTTTTAATCGAACCGGTTAAAGCTAAACGGCGGAGATCAACGCGACAACGTTATTACAAATAAAACTAGATTCTGCAATACGTAGCTCGCTCACGTGTAGTAGCCTAATTTTCGAGTATTTCCCACGCTTTCCGCATTTATAATCTGTAAGTGTAAATCGCTGAATGTATCTAATATTTCCTTTCCTAACACGTTTGATATTTCAAGTACTGAATTCTGTTTCTTTAACAGAAATGACTGCTCTTGAACGAGAGGACTGAAAATATTTTCCCCTAGAGTCGTTTACGAAAAAATATTCGAACACTTGCAAAGGTCCTTCGATGAATATATCGTGCATTGTTTTAATCTTTTGTTAACAATCGTCAATATTCAAGTTTATCATCTACGTTTAAATTTCTACATTTAATGCGGTATATTAATCTTTTGCGTTAAGTATCTAGTAATTTTCGTGAATATCTTCAGACAGATCTCGAAACCTCACGAATGTAATCGTTTACACTCTGCCGATGAAATTTTAAAACTTTAATCTGTTTAAAATTTCAATTCACGTAGCGATATGTATGCGATCAAATGTTCTTTTTTTCAAAGTTTTCTCTGCAAGCTGTTCAAATACTGTGTAAACATCGATGTGTAAATTCGTATTAAATCGTATTCACATTTAAGAAAGATGAGCCAGCCGATAATTTTCCGCTCGCGAAACAAAATGCAACGAATTATTAAAAAAAAAAAAAAAGAAAAAAGATCCTGTCGTGGGTGTAATTGTACACAAGTCACTGTCATTTGTATCGAATACGCGATAGTCTCTCCTTTCGTGATTCTTATAAATTCAAATAACAAGCGGGGCGTACTGTTAACGAAAGAACGCGAATATTTACAAATATTCAGATACTTTCGATTTATGGAGTTTGTGGTTTGATCAGTGTGATTCTTTTGTATGGTTCGTTTACCGCAAGCATTGTATTTGATAATAAGATTCGCATACTGCGTGAGTAGTACCGCTTACTAATTTATCAACAAAATGCACGATTGTTTAAATATTTTCTGTTTTTCGATCTTCGTTAGACATAGCTTCACAGCTCTTTCAAATCTCGCCAACATAATCATGACAATTGGCCTGTGTCACGGTGAAATTTCAAAATACGTAGCTCACATGAGGAGTCTCAAAGATTTTGAGTGTCCGAACAGTTTCGTGAGATGGCATAAGAATCTCTCCTCGTACTTTCCTCGAGGCATGATCGTACGAATGCTTCGCGAACTGTTTTCGTGACCCCCTTCGCTTAAATTCTTTTTATGGCAGTCAATTCGTAATTTATGTATAATCGTCTGCAATTGTCGGACTTGGAACGATCGCGATTGAGGTCAATCGCGTGTAGTAATATTAGATATTATTCGAACTTCTCGCACACGTGCCTCGTTGATAAATCATTTCAAGTTGTAAAGTGAGTCACACACACACACACACACACACACGCCCTCTTATGCAACGTTCCCATGTAAATACACATAACCTGGGAAAAAAGAGTGTTGAGAGAAAACAAAAAATAGCAAGGAATTGCGGCTGTAATTGGCTCTGTTAACTCAGGGCAATTAGCAGAACGGTCGCAACTGAGCTATCGTATTTTCCTTTCTGTCCTCAAAAGACACCCCTATTTATCTTTAATCATTTTACCTCCACCTTAATTTTTAATTTGGTTAAAATCTGTCTGCGAAACTAAAGGAAACTAGACCTTTAGCATTTTCTCTGTGTCCTCTTTTTTTTTTCTTTCTTTTTTTTTGTCATCCAATTTAAATCGGAAGTAACGTCGAGCAATGCTATAAAATTGAATTAGATTATAAACATTATTGTTCGAAATTTACTATATAATTTGTTATAAATTTACTGTATAATTTTCTCTGTTAAGTAAAATTAAAAACGTTATGGGAGTCGATCGGTCTAGCTTTTGAGAGGCACACGTGTATAATATAATATAATTTTAATTGAAAAGTTAAAAACGAAGGAAAGACTTCGAACATTCGTTGAAAGAATGAAAAAATACTAGATAGTATGTTGTAACGTAGCTAATGATTTTGTAATCAAAATTATTAGAGAAAGTTAATGGATTCTACGAGTCATTGATCGAAAATGATCCAAAGAACATAGCAGGATAAAGAAAATCAGTTATTATTAGAGTTGCTGAGAACAATCAAAAGATCAACGCGTGATTCAATGATTCAGAAATAAATAAAAAAGGTAGCGAACATTTTCGTTTAATTTCTAAATCGTACAGTTTCTGAACTTCTCTATACGATCCCTCTATACTTCCGTGAAAGCTTTTTAACCTCGCTGCGCTCGTACAGTTCATAAATACATTACATATCCCAGTTTTATTATTTTCTCGACAGATGAAAACAAATAATCTCCTAAACCTGTCAACTTTCTCGTCCTTTAATTAAAAACTTCTATTTATGAAATTAAAGGTTAATAACGTTTGCTTTCTGCTGATACGCAAGTCGTATTAAAAAATAGATAATTTATTCGTAACGAAAATAACGTTACACACGTAAAAGAATTTATCATTTTAAATGGCTCGTCTCTTCTGGTTAACAGATTAATATTTCAGCAGAAGTTCTGTTATAAAATTGCAAAGAGAAATTGTAGATATCATATCAGCAATGAGTCACTCGTGTTTTTGTCATAATTTTAAGAAATTTCCTACGTTTAAAAAATTTGAGAAAGAGGCACGATCTGGGTTGAAAATGACCCGTAAAGACCGCACCAGGGTTGGAAACCGCATGGTAGAAGAATGTCCTCGAAGGTGTACGAAAATATGGCAGTTTTTATTTCTTTTTTTTTCTTCTTCTTCTCTCAGCTGGTCACGAGCAAAGTCAGGAGCAAAAATCAGCATGTACAGACCATTAGTTAATTGGAAGGATTAGAATGACTCTCGAACTTGGATCATTCACCTGACTAGGCAGTGTTCGGATAAACATTTTGTTGAAAAGTGTCGAAACACACGCGCGATTCGTTCGAATTCTTTGTTCGTCCGTCGTCGAACGAAGTCGAACTGAAATATGCACGCGTTATCGTTAATCTTCCACTTTGCATTTTGTTAAAAAAAAAAAAAAAAAAAAAAAAAAAAATAGCAGTAAAGTTTCTTCGTCAATATCCGCGCGACGGGTTCATTTCAAAAGCACACGCGAAAAAAAGATTTATCTCTTAGTTCCTTTCAAATTTCAGTTCGCTTCGCGAACATCATCACAGAGAACATTGCTTCGCAGTTGGACCTATGTCGGAGATACACCATGAGATTGCTCATTATCGTTTTTTAGCTTATTGTTAGCTTTTCTCCTCCGCTGGTATCCTTTTTTTCTTTTCTTTTTTTTTTTTTTCTTAAACCTTAGAAATCGTTTGCATCGTTTGTCAACTTCCAGTTTTTCTTCGTTCGTTCACGCTCACTTAGGAACACAGTGTCTCTTTTTTCCAAATACATTGCAATACGTACAGTCAGAGGTTTCTTACGAACTCGATTTTCATCGATCGTCGTGGAGATTCGAGGCTTCGTTTACTGTTCACTCTCGTTTCTCTCAGCGCACTGGATAAAAAAATTCGACAAAATTGTTTGCTCCGCGTCTACCACGAACGACAAACTTCATCGTTCTTTCGAATACTCGAACGACATGTCTATCAAGCTTGTTCCTTCTGCCGTGAATAAAAATCTTCTTTGCTCTTTCGAGTATTCCCTCCTAAAAAAACAATCTTCCATCCAAACTTCGTCGCCGTAGATAACCTTTGCTCATCTTTCTATCCATTCCACGGCGCACAAGAAATCCAAACAGTACACGTCTAACCAATCTCATTCCTTTTCTCGTACCATTGTAATTTGTCACTTCAGCAAGAGCAAGAGCATCTTCCTCCGAGTATTCGCTCGATACTCGAAATACACCCCCGGTGAATTGAACCAACGTAATTCATCGAGCTCGTCCTGCGTCTCTCCTCGATCCACACATTCATTTCTAACGAACCTCCGGCCGTGGATCGACAGACGATTGTCAAAATGATCCCCCTCCTCCCAGGTTAGGGGGAGGGGATGCCAACGAGGAAGCTTCAACAAGTCTATGTATATTTTCTTGTTCGTGCAGTACAGTCCACATCAGTACTGGACAACTGTGACGAACAGTTTGTCGAGGTTTTTTTCTTGAAATCCCAAGATCGCCCCTGTCGGGGACACCTCTCTCAGAGGTAGTCTTAGGCTGGAACCTGGACTACAGGTCTGTGAATCGGCACCGATATCACGTAAATGTCTAATTTCTCTCCAGACGTTTTGTCCACGATTTCACCGTAATTCACGGAATCGTACGACGGCGGTGCGAATAAGTGATACGGCGGTGGCGGTGTTTCTGTCGCTGGCCCGTTCATCACTTCGGCTCGTTGCGCGTAGGGGACAGTCAGTGGCCGTCCACCACGACGGCAACACCACTCTGAACAACTGACGATTAGGAAGAAAGCGACCAAACCTCCGAACGAACCAATGTACCAGACGATCGACCACGGGTCCAGGGGGTTTTGATCGTTTCCGTTCTCTGAAACAAAAAGAAGATGTCCACCTATGAGGACGCGGGAACAGGTCGATCGAATATCCTACGATTACCGCGATAATCCCCTGCAGCAACAGAATATAATTTGAGCTAGAGAATTGATGACCGTGAACCTGTAGATTAATGCCGTAATAGGTACTGTGATTGTACACGGTACTGTTCCATCAAGCTGGAGATTACTAATTTTTGTCCAATAGTAATTTTTCCACAGTGCACCATTTATAATGCGATAAATCGCACAAGCTTTTTAGTTGCACATTTTCTCGAAAAGT
This sequence comes from Tetragonisca angustula, assembly GCA_036937485.2. Lineage (NCBI taxonomy): Eukaryota > Metazoa > Arthropoda > Insecta > Hymenoptera > Apidae > Tetragonisca > Tetragonisca angustula. Next base: position 381,434 of record JAWNGG020000184.1, read on the forward strand.
TATTTAAAAAAATTTGTTAAAAACACATTATTTCGTGTTTAGAAAATTTCTAACAAAAATTAGAAATTGGTAGCACTCTGGTAGTTTTAGAAAATTAATAACTCTATAATGCACAAGGTACTCTGTCCATCATCCGCGAATATTTCACAAAAAAGACGAGGATAATCTACAGCAACACTTGCAATTTTTTATCAAGCCTTGATAAGACTTGATAATACTTTTCACAATGGTTAAGTAACTGAACGAACCTTTCGCGAATAAAAAGACAATTTAAAACCCAGAGTAAATAAATGAAACGATGTACGAGGTAATGATTCAAAAGTAATTCACGTGAATTCAAAGTAATATAGATCACGGTACAGATACATGTAATATATAGAGCCAGGAGAACCAGTTATTGGTTCGGTCTGCTGACGTCTTTCGTTACGGCACCATCTGGAGAGTAGTTAGTTTCACAGCCATAAATTCCTTGATAATTCACGCCAAATCAATGCTGGAATTGATTTATCTCAATTACCAGCTGCTTGCACGTAACGCCTTATGCAAATTGCAAATTCGAGGATGGACGATCGAAGTCCGGGCTAAATTTGAAAATGTAAATAACAAGATCGATTATGTATCCCGCGTGTTAACGTTTACGATCCTAATCATTAATATTAAATGATCTGTTTCTTAAAGTCTCGACAATTTTCTATTCGTACGGTAAAAATACTTTAGAAAACTCAGTATCTCAGTAATTCATTTCCAACGTTAAGAAAATCAAATCAGCCGAACCGAAATAAATCGCGACGAATTAAAATGTTGATCATTGGAAAAAGAAAAAATTATATTATGACCGGGGGAAAAAAAAGAGAAAAAGAAAAATGAAAGATATCTAAAGAACGTACACGAGGGTTGAATTTCGAGGAGTCAATCGCGCGACGATGGGATAAAAATCGCGAACAAATGTTTCGCGAGACGATCGGTAACGTGTCGAGAATCGACAAAACGGATCTTTGTAATGAACGCATTACAAATTCTTCTTCGTGGCATCATTTTCGTTAGAGTCGTGATTCTCTTTGGAGGAATATCAGAATTGCGGCAAGTTGAAAGTGAAAGATCCTCGCCGGGGGAATAATTTTTTCAATTGGCGAGGATTTTCAGTTAAGTTAAACGAATGTGTCATTGAATCTTACGAGAATTCGAGTCTTTCCCTTTGTTCTGCATCGTTTCTTCCTTCTCGTTCGACTCGGACTCGAATTCGATCACGTAGACCGTTTGCTCGTTGTCGCGTTCGTCGTTTGTCGAATCGGCCGGGTGTTGGTGGTGGTGGTTGTTGTTAACTTTATGAATCACCTCGTTGCTCTCCAATCGTGGCTGAACGTGGCCAGTGATATCGTAACTCGGCGCTCCATGAACTGCAATAAGATAACACATACACGAAATTAACAAATGCACACATGGCGCAAACGGCGAGAGGTTAACAACGGGAAAATTAAAATTAACTGTCGAAGCTGTCGCGAACGCCTTCGTAACGTGTAACTCGAAACAATTGGGGAATTGCAGTAGTCAAGGATCTAGACGAGTCTTTCCAATTTCCAATTGGGATTTTTATTGGGCTATTATTGAGTTCAATTTTTATTAGAAAAGTTTTACCAAGTTTTATTTAAAGAGATAAGACTGACGTTTTAGGAAAGTTAATTTATTTAAAATGTTGATTATTCGGTTAAATTATTTTGTTATTTCGTTTAAACTCAAGTTTAATTTTATTGGTTTCATTTAAAGGGACTATAATTATGAATGGAAATGAATATTTCTGAAATACTTATAATAGTATCTATGTTCTAATGTTAATGTCAAAATAAAAATATCATTCCCAAAGTGTTGCAAATTCATTGCAAATTCGAAATGACAAGTCGTTTTTAATCTTAAATTTCTTCCATAATCGAATTACGCTTTCAGAAAGCGAAAGATCGTGTAAATTTCTTACTTTCCAACTTTCTTCGTTCGTTTCTCCAGTTCAACCGCACAATATGAGACAATATTACATACATAACACATATGCATATTAGGCTATGCAAAACATACGTAAAACGTGTATTAACATAAAATAAAATTACGTAGCATCATTCTTCAAGAGTCGAATTATGTTATTTTGAAGAAGAAGAAGAAATCTTGATAAAAAAGGAACTATTGATTGACTAGTATGTCGAAACGAAAAAGAGTGTTTCACGTGTATACGTTGCTAGTGGGGGACATTATGTCATTTACGACATAAATGTTATCTCGACTGACAAATACGTTACCTCTATCTTGTCATCTTGTCAAATATTCCCTAAGATCGTAGGATCAAACGCGATTCCAAATCATGTAATTCCAATTCACGTGGCCGAAATTTTCGTACGTTCAAGACGTTCTCACAATAACTCTGTCACAGTTCTACGTTAATATTTGTCTTTTCTCATAGTAATAGCACGTTCCTCAAATTCTTCTAGCACTTGATCGAATGTAGTCTTAAGGCTCGATTGATAAATTTTGATAAATTTCATCAATTTTCTTTGTTTTTCTTCTTCGAGTTTTAACCGAGAAGAAACTTTTATATTTCGTATAATTAGCGAGAATACCACTGATCATTATATCGTGTAAATATTTGTACGTGTCCAAAAAGGAAATTAAAATTTCGCGTTTACGCTGTTTTTTTCGATGCATATTTCTCGTGATAATCTTATCTGTATGTTAGATCTTAAAATTAAACGTAAAACAGTTCACACAGAATTTAACATTAAAGTAAACTAATTTTATAAAATAAAACACTTTATATTACATTGAAGTAAACTATTATATAGAATAAAACATTTCATTCGGAATATTTTATTTTTATCATACCCCGGAATATCTCGGGCGAAGTATTTTTTTTATAACCAGACTACGATGTTTGTGCAAGCTCATACTTTATATAAATACAATTGAAAGAAATGGAACGCGAGCAGAGGTTTATTTCACGTAAAGTACTATAGTCTGCATATCGCACGAGGTGTGTTCCCCTGCTTTTGTGTATTTTTAAATCTTTCGCAAATGCATAAAAATTCACGATCTGCTTGTGACATTTAGAGCATGAAGTATGAAATGCTATCTCTTTAATTGTACTCGTAAAAAATGTTAATTTGCATAAATGTTCGTGGTCTACTAATTATCTATCTACAGTTAGATACACGTTACGGGTTAATAAACCCTCGCGTATTTTTGCACAGGCTGAAAAATGTTTCACAAGTACATGAACATTCGCAGTCTGATAAGCAGAATTAAATTGATGTGATAAAAATAAATAGATATACGCTCGTACGCAATTATCTGTACATCAATGACAACTCATGTCAATTTTATTAATTTCAAAGTCATGAAGAACACCTGAGTTTTAAAAAGAAAGATTGTCGATTACCTCGACGTTGAAACGATTGCGATTATTTCTAACAAACCACTCTGGGAAATAGAAGACGACAGCCATTAGGCGTTAATCTTTCAAAAATTCACTTTCGATGATGTTTGAAAAAAAAAGAAGAAAAAAAAGAAACAATCATGCAGTTAATACGAAAGCAAGACACACGTGAGACTGCATCCAATTACTTCTCCAATGTGAATGAAACAAAGTCACGGCATCGTTACGAAACCTAATTTCGTTCAAGAGGCTTGCGCACAGTTGATCAGAAAAGCATACGATATTGTAATATTGCAAATTTTAATGCAAGATTCCATAAGCATGTGCGTGACAGTCAGTGATAAGAATGAATGAAAAGATAAGAGTCAAAACGACCAATTTATAATTTTTTCAGAATAATGTGTTTTGTGTTTTTCGGAGATTCGAATGACTTTTGTAAAATACACGTTCATGTCCATTATCGTATTATAAACTTTTTCCTATCCCTTGCATTCTAATTACTTTGACTTAATTTTTATATTTTCTAGCGGTAGTTCTAGCGTTAATCACTTGCGCGGACCATAACGAGTGACCAAACCGTACACAGTCGCTTTCTTTTTCAATTCGTCGGTATGATATCACTGGATAGAAATTATTGACAAGTGATAAATTTATTATTTGTTTTGGCTATTTTGTTTTATCTAAATATACTTAAATATAAAATTCTCGACGTTGCGTTGCATTCCAGCGCAAGAGGTTGAAAGAGAAGCATATGCGTAAGAATCGGTAAAAGAAATTCAAGACATCAAACAGAAAAAAAAAAAGAAATAGATATCTATTAATTCAATAATAAGAGAATAATAAGAAATTAATATGTTATAATAATATTGAAATTAGAATTCTTTGTTGAAATACAATAAATTCATTTCGCGATGATATTTTCTTCTGATTGTCACGTATACATTCGATACTTAATTCTCATTGTTTTAATGATTATTTTATTCATCGTACGTAACGTAATACCTACTCGATAATTTCGTGATCAACGTGTAATACAGTTCGAGAAGAATCGGAAAGTCGACGAGAGACAGAGGGAAAGGACGGCACGTTTCGCTTCGCGAGCAGAAATCAGCAATTCACGTCTATCGTGACACGATTATCTACTATTAATTGCCACGTCGTTGATAAACGTGCCGCTATTAGATGATTCGATTCTATGTAGTCAACGTTCACCTGGCAGGAACACACTTCGAACGATATCGATTCACCCACTTTGAGATTATACAGAGGTAGCACGAGCTCTAGGTACGACATACAACATCTGGTATTCTCGTGACTCTTCAATACTCGATGATACGCAATTAAAGCATGAAACGGCGAAATCACGGTCTCGAGACAACCATTTAATCAGCTTCTAATGTATTGCTTTACGAAACATCGTTTTACGAGATTTAGATAACTGGATCGTTTCATTTTTACTTTGGAATATTATTTATTGTCGATGGACTGTTGATACTGTTCAATATTAAATTAAATTAACTTTCAAGAACGTGTATAAGTACTAGGATTACTGCACTTTACTCGTTTATTAGAAAACTCGAATCGAGGACGATCAACTTAAACAATAACTTACAGATACTCCAATCGATTATTACTTATTCGATCAAACGTAAGCACATGCATACTCATATTTTCGAGTATATCACAATATTCCTTTAACAGATAAATTGACAATAAGTAATTAAATATATATCGACAATAGATAATTTAATACGTTAAGTGGAGGTGAAAATATCCATAATATGATTTAGTTGACCAACGAAACAGGATTCAGTGGATTTCTCCTCACGTTGTAACGACACAGCTGCGTCCCTCTGTGCATTTCTCTCTCTCTCCCCCCCCCTCCCCCCTCCCCCCATCGTGTGTGTATGTCGATAAAAGTGTCCAATGGCTAGCAGAATTCCTGGCCAATAAAAATACCGGTCAACACTCGATTTTCCCCTTTTTTCTTCCGTCTGTATTTTTTTCTCGCGACGGACAAAGGCGAGGCTTATGTAACTTTCATTTGTGCCAACGTCGATATATCCAGAAGCGGAGGAGAGAAGGAGCCCGGCCCCGCAGGATTTTCCATATTCAGGCTGCCTCATTCCCTCCGAGGGAAAAACGGCGTACGTGATCCACGAAACGTCCAACGTTTCAGAGCGTTGTAATCGCTTGTTCTTTTTCTCCACTTAACGCGAAACGATTCTCTCGCGTATACTGCGCGACGATGCAGTCTTAATCACCGGTGACCTTCGGGAATACGATTACCGAAGAAGGCCTGACGAGAAATTGGCGACGACTCGGCATCATCCCCGATATATACCCATCAGGCAAATTGAACATCTTACCCGGAGAAGATTTTTACCTCCTCCCGGCGTCTATCCTCTGATTTTCTTCCTCCACTTTTTTCCCTCGAGCTTCCGCTCTTATTTTATTTTTGCAACTGCAGCTACTGCCAATCATATTCATTACATAATGCGATCCGAGTTGATTGGAGTACGTCTTCTCGTCGGTTTTTTCCTCTCTCTCTCTCTCTCTCTCTCTCTCTCGACGTTCATTCAGGCGGGTGAAATTTTGAATTTCGTTTCGGCACCATCTTTCGAGAGATGTTGAAGCTTCCAGCGAGTCGGTGTGCTCTGTGTTTTAATAAAAGCGTATGATCTTGTTGTTTCACGAAGACAGAATTATATACACATGACCGAGATAGTATAGATAAGCGACAGCAGTGTTTGCGTGTTTGAAAATAACTAATAGGGTGCTTGTTCAGATTTTAGCGTGCGAAACGATCGTAGGCGTGTCTTCGTATCGATCGAAAATAGAACAGAATGGTGGATTCTTTTGTTGGAAAGGTTGGAAAATCCTCGGCTGAGGTTACACGTCGAGAAACAGACGCGTAAAAATATTTCCCAGTGAAAAACCAGCGTTCCAACATTTCGCGCGAGTGTAATTTTTTTTTAAAGAAGAATATTTCAGAATTAGGTGCCTGATTATATTTCTTCTCATTATTGTTACAAACGTATAATACACCGAAATATACCGTAAATATACCGAAAAAGTAGCTTTTTCCTTGGCGAGAAAATTATTCTACGAATTTCTACAAACGAATGTCGAAATTTGCATTATCGCGTTATACACGATACACGGAGTCGCAGTGCTCGAGTCTCAGCAATCTGACAAATGTAAATAATTCCGTTGCAAGAAACGGATGGAATTGTTTTTTTTTTTTTTTTGGACAGTTTTACGATCAAGATGAGTTACAATTGTTTTTGAGAGAGAAAAAAAAGAAAGAAACCAACATGTTAATGTGACGTGGTAATTTCCGATGGTCTCTGCGCGGTTTACTCCGCGCGCGCAATTTAGATAATTGACTCTCGCTTGCCGATGCTTATCCTGCCCGGGTAATTGCGAATGTAATTAATACAATAACGGTGTTAAACCATTGAACGCGCTGTTACGCGCCAATTTGCCTCTCGTTAGCGTCGGCGTTGGCCGCAAATGAAGTTTTAAATTCAAGATGGAAGACGGTACAGTTCGATTCGAATTTTCTTGAACGCGGCAAGCAAACCAATTACGATTACGACGTATTTTGCACAGTGCCGTAGAGGAGACATTTTTGCCTCTTACTCCTTGATTAGTCTTTTCATTTATGAGTATCCCCACCCCCATCCCTCTTCTAATTTTCTTAGGTTAGCTAAATGATCACACGACTCGATAAATTAATTTTAAAAGCAAAATCCTATGACTCTGTTTTTCTGTTTTTAACTCCTTTTTTCTTTTTTTGGTCTCTCCCGCCACTGCCAATATCATTTTCGCGTATCCCCAGGGGATTGAGAACCGCTGCTCGAGAAGATAAGCGGCAGGGAAGAATTACGTATGTAATTTTACAGAAAAACAAAATCACAATCGATAAGAGCAATTGAATAGACGTGTAGTATATGTTTTTTCAAACTTCGTCTGTTCGCAATTCCGTATCTCCAATTTCGTAAAAAAATGTTGATAAACGACGTGGTGTCTGTGAAAAAAGAATGAAATATAAAATAGCTCTGTTCCTTCGAATGACGATAATGATAATTTTTCACAGCAATAAGAGAAACAAAAGAGATATTGAAAACAGGAAAAAGAAAAGATGATAGAACAAAAAAATAAAGAAAAGACCTTGGTTCACTGATCTCTTCCTATTCTTCTTATCTTGTATTTACGCCAGATTGTATATCACGGACGAATGCACTGGCAAAAACAAGAGGCTTATTATAAAATAAAACTTATAATTTAAAACGAAAATGTGAGAAATGACGGGAGGCGTATAAAAAAAACAGTAAACGGCGTTTTGTTTGCGCAAATTGATATATAATTTGTTTCGAGAATAAACATTGTGCTAGCCCGTATATTTTTGGTACAATACACATTTTTTAATTACATATACTCATACTCTCTAGACTAGAATAGTGTGTTAGACCGTTCTGTGTATCAGAGTTTGAATCGTGCATACTTCATTTCAAATCACACTACTTTGAGATTTCCTGTATTACCATTGACATCAGCGTGATTTAAAAAAATATTTCTACGATGTGTAATAAGCGAATAAATGCTTGCTCGTAAATTCAACTAATCGCCTCATGAAAAATTATATTTTTTTTTTTTTTTTTTTTGGTAGTATAGGACTTAAAAAAAGATATATCTTTTATATTTTGAGATCAGTTATCACGATGTTTTTCAGATCAAATTTTAATTTGACCAACAATTGTCATGTTCATTCACGCGACAATTTGCTGCTTTATTTATATTGTATCTTATCTTTCCTGCGAGAATGAAAATTTACACTTACTCGGTCGCGGCCTCTTCTTTCACGAGCAAAGAAAAATCACGTTAATCCCTCGCCATCACCGCTTTTGAAAACTTTATCTCCTTCACAGATCCTATATATATATATATATATATATATATATATATATATATATATATATATATACATACACATCACACACAATAAGCGAAATAATAATTTCCGAAAATGCGTTCCAAGTGAAATTGTACGCGATCCGCGAGAATCGTGCGAATCGAGTTGCCAATTTTCGCGGGAACTTTTCTTTCATTGTTGTCGCCACGAGGAATAATGACACTTGGCTTAGTCCTGGGTTATTCCCGACCAGCACAATAGCATAGAAAACGCAAAAGGGATCGCCCCTGATGCGGGGGGGAGGAGGAGCGGGTGGGGAGAGATACTTACTCCCATATCCCGTTATTTATACAGCGCAGCGTAACAATGCCATTTTTCTATCACTTTAAAACCAGCGGCGACCCACTTCGTAATGCGTTTGTTTCATAGTTGTTAAGGAATAGCGTGCGCCCGTGGCCTCTGTTACTCTGCTTCTATATCTCAGTAGATAAACTTTTCACCGAAAAGTTCTTTCGCGAACTTCGCCACGGAAGTGTGCTTTAAAGTCTTCTCGTTCCGGCGTGCACGTGAAATAGGTCCGGTTTTGTTGCGCTAGAAACTTTCTATCTGTGGTTGTTACGAGGAGATTGTTAAGTACGATGCGTTGTTTGTAGATTGATCAGAATCACAGGACTCGCGACAACTGGGTGGCTTTTTATACACCTTTTGTTCTATTTGTAAAATGTATGATATATATAAAATATAATATATAATAATATATAATAATGTTATACATAAGTAGTTATCTTCTGTCAGAGAATGAAAACTTGAACCGCGTTACGTATAAAAAAGAAAAAATTCTTTGCGCTTTTCTATCTCTTTGTCATTTGAGAGGGGCACAATACGAATATCCTGTAATTAACAGGATAATTTCTAAACAGTTTGCAGAATTTTCTCAGTGGCCAGCTACAATTCCAATTTGCAGAAGGTTAAAACAAATTCGATTGGCAATCGCGATTGCATCGCGCATCAATCTGGCTCGCGTTAGTCAGCAAGTTAATTATTTGAATGCAAATGAATCTAATGACAAACCAGTTGTGTCTGTCGGTGTAGTTTCTTGGCAGTGATGTATGCACATGCATAGACGACTGTAAAAGTTGCGCAACGTATTGTTGACTGATCGTGGAATCCTCGTTGACTCCATTGTGTTGCACTATTCCTAGACGGATCGCGAATCGGTCTGTAGCAAGCAAGTGCCTGCGTTAATCATCCAGACTTCGGTTTACTACGCGTGACCGCGTCATCTCATAAAATTTCATTCGCCACTGCGACAAACAGTAGTCACGTTTGAGAATCTCGAGATCTGCTGTTGAACACATTCGAATGAAAGTTTCTAGGAGTGACAAACGGAAATTTCATTCTTTTTTTCTTTTTTCTCGTCTTTTCGATAGTTCCTCAAAGATAGAAATTTAACACGCAAGACGACTTTCATTAACGAGATGAAACAGTTGAATTAATCATTAGAGGGGAAATAATTGAGAAATAATTACAATTGCTATAAACACAGAGACAGAGTAGCAGATATTATCTTACAATTGACATAGTGTATTCAGGGGATAATTTCTACGGTGATAGTCTAATAAAAGTTCTACTTATCACAGCACGTAATTCCAATAACGACATTATTCGTATTATTTACAACAATATTAGTATCATGATATCATTCAAAATCTATTGCACTATATTATTATATTGTATTATATTTTATTATAGTCTATTATATATCGAATTTTTATACTGTATTATTTTATATTATATTCTATTATATATAAAATTTTACTATTATGTAATATAATATAACATAATATTCTATTATAGATATAAGATCTAATATAATCTATAATAGATATATTATGTTACATAATAATAGAATCTAATAATAGAATGTATATTGTATACTCTGATATATTCTTCACATCTTCACGTCTCTCGCGTGTTTATGATATTCGTGAAATCAAAAGCTGTGAAATGAACAAGGAATTAATAAGCCAAGAATTCATTAAAAAGCAATTGAATAAATAAATACACTGTTCGAGAAGTGCCTCTTAACTTTCGTCCTCCGAAAAATCCATCCTCCCCTTACAACAGCTAACATTCTCAAATCAAATCGACGAACAAACCAGTCGTGTCGATAATCGCGAAGTGAAATTTTCAATAGTGAAATTCGGCTAACGATTCGATCACTATCGCGCGTCGCTCGCGTTTATCGCCAGAGATTAAAAAGTATAAATATGTTTTCGAGAGATAAAACGCGATTTTCACGGCGAAATTATTTTTAGACGATCGATAAAATATATTTGAAATTCACCTTCTCTCTCTTTCTCTCTGTTCTTACGTAAAGTCTAAACAGTTCCACGATCTTTGGCAGATGGCCAACGATCTGTAGAACCGCCTATCGAGCGTAGAGTAGACGCGCAGATTCAAATCTTCACGATTCGTTTCGTGAATGATGGAGTACTAAAGTACTAACCAGATAAAAAGAACAGACACGTGCAATTAAGACAATTACGATGCCGGTCTATGGCTGGGATCGGATGTGATACGTTGTACCATGTTGTAGCCATGCATTTGATATTATATAATCGTCCACGTAATATGCATTTGATAATACATTGGTAATTGCATAGTGCTCTTCTCTTGGTGGTATGTCATGCACGGAGATTCGTACAATGTACATATCTCGAATTCATTGAGTTACTCATTTTTATGTCTGTTTTCCTTATCTTTTCTTTTGACGACGCTGATAATAGCGATAATTTCTAAATAATTTGTAAAATTTGAAAGAAAGGGATTTATAAGAATTATACGATTATAATATAATTGAAATTTTACGTAACTGTGTATAATGTGCTTTTATGGAGATATATATTTGGAACGTGTGTTTCTACCAATGTGGCTTTTCTTATAATTTGTTGGAAGTTTCCAGTTGTGGATATGAAAACGAAGGTAAACCTTTATTCGTTAATAATTAAACAATCTATTCGGATCTTTTAGAATTTTCAAAATTTCGTCCTGCAGAAATAATGAGATAAATCGATACTTTATCAATCAGAAATTGCGTTCCTGTGATACAAAATTCCTTCACATCCGCGTAAAAGAAATTTAGGTTACAAGGGGTGGTTAATTATTAACTCCCCGCCTATAATCGTCCCCGATTATTTCACTCGGGAAATTTTTCTACGAGTATATTTTCGACAAATATGGATTAGTGTGTAACATGCACTATCTCAATCTCGTTCACGCGGCCGACTTTGAAACAAACGTCGAAGGGTCATCCCTTGGCGCCACAGCATCATCATCCGGCGAAAATCTAGTGCGGGCTCTTGTATCCGTCCGCGTGTACGGGAACAATGGCTGTACACTTCAGGCCAGATAACAATACTTCCGATAATAATACACGACGAACGTGAAAGTTGGTCGGTGGCCAAGTTCCATCGAACTGGACTCGGCCTCAAAAACAAAAGAGTTCGTTCGAAGGTCTTCCTCTCGAACAAAGATTCGAGATAATTGTATTTTTTTTTTTTTTTTTTTTTTTTTGAAAAGAAAAAAAGGAAGAAGACATATTTTTTTATTTCGAATGCCCCATAATTTCACCGATAAATATCATAAATTTCGTACATTCCCCGAAAAATCATTGATATCTCTAAAAACACATTCTATGAAATTGATCATTTTGATCGCTCTAGCAGTATCGAATATATCCTCTTTTTACCTAAAAAGAAAACAATTTCAGTATTAATTTCGTATTATCGCCAAACACTTGCATGACTAATTGTAAATGAAATCAATTTAAATTACATTAAATTAAACTGAATTAAATAGTTGCTTATACAAGATACATAACGTCAGATATTTTGCTTTGAAATATGTTAACCAATCCACGTTTATAGGCACTACGTGTTTCTATTTTATTCTGTACACCACTTGGTAGTCTTGTTCTTTGCGTAAGTACATCCGGAACCTCATGGTCAGACGCAACGATTGTCTGCGCATCTTTTCACAAAGAGCACCGGAGTCTGTTACCGGAGATTGAGTGATCTTATTTTTAAACCACTCCTTTAACACGCAGGCGATGTTTGTCCAGCCATGTTCAGACTTATAAATAGAAAGGCTTATTCAAGATTTATCAAACGAACGACTTTTGCATAAAAAGGAGACAGTTATTTGACATGGCAGATGTATCGAATCCAACGAACCACGTATAACGGTTTCTTGGGCCTGTTATATCGTTACACACATGTGAAGCATTTATAAATCCATCACAGAAAGTTCAAGCCTCCAATTTCCTGTAACACGTTTACATTCTTCGTCACGATGGCGTCATGTCACAAAGTCCAAAGAATCTTCATCCTTCGATGATACCTCTTGCAGAAGTACACATCTCCGTCGTTGAAGAAAAAAAAACCTCGTATTGCGTAATAAAGAACAATCAGGAACGAAAATACAATGTCACTGTCGTCTTTGTAACGAACTGAACGCCACGGTACGTATATATGGTATAAAAAAAAAAAATTCAATCCAGAAACGATCCTTTTTACCCGTTTATATTTAACCACTTGCGCCTGGCAACTGATTGCGGACCATAACGAGTGACCAAGCCCGTACACAATAATTCGTCGCTTTCTTTTCGAACACTCGTCGATATCACTGGATAGAAATTATTGAGAAGCAATAAATTTATTATCTGCTTTGCCCGGGTTATACTCAAATACACTTAAAACTGAGAAAATATTGTAATTTTGGGACGAAAAGTTCTCGACGTGCGTGGCACGTCATTCTAGCGCAAGAGGTTAACCACTTGCGGATCGTAACAAGTGACCAAACCGTACACAATAATTTGTCGCTTTCTTTTCGAACACTCGTCGATATCATACGATATCACTGGATAGAAATTATTGAGAAGCAATAAATTTATTATCTGCTTTGCCCGGGTTATATTTAAATACACTTAAAACTGAGAAAATATTGCAATTTTGGGACGAAAAGTTCTCGACGTGCGTGGCACGTCATTCCAGCGCAAGAGATTAATAAATAATTAAAAAATCGAGGTTATCGTCAAGTGAGAAATAAACTTTCCAGTAAATTTAAATGTGTAATTTATCCAGTAAGTGTACAATGAGTGGGTGCCCCTGACCGGACAGTATGCGACAGCAAGCTGCAACTAGAATGGGATTTTAAAACCCAATTATGTTTCACAATGCCCTCTGTACTGTACAACAATAAAAAAAAAAAGAAAGAAAAGAAAGAAAGAATCCCCAACAAAAGAACGTCGATCGTCTCCTCATCTCAGTACATGCTAAGAGTTAATGGGATCCGAGCAATTTACAGCGCAAAAACACGGTTAACGAAGTCTTTCATCGAGTCTCTAACTGCCTGCAAGAGGGTTCTCTAAGCTTCTTCTAATTAAAGAAAGCTCCGTAAAAAAATCTGTCGATTTCTCGGCAGAGCTGTGGTAACGAACTGCCGATTTGCCGATCGGCGAGTATCCTCGATTTTAGACCAGCCAGAGAACAATAATGCCGCGATAATAACCGCGCTTTAATCGGCACAATGCGGTCTCCCGTTCGATTTTCAGTTCTTAGCCCAGTTTCGTTTCTCGTCCATTAACGCACACGAAACAACATGGATTTCGGTGCTTCCGAGCATGCTCTCTGGGAAGAAATACGCTTCAGCTTGTGAGAACCACCGACGTTCATATTGTTCGAGTTGTTCAGACAAAATGCGTGTGTTTGAATTTATCTAACAGCGTTCCTCAAAAAGGAAACAAAGTCGATTAATCTCGTTGTCAGTGCGTTTGATAGCTTTCACGTCGAACGTGTCACATTTTTCGAAGATAATTTGGCAATTTTCCTTCGATTAGATTACCAAAGTATTCTATTAATAGAATTCAAGGAATCTCGAAATTATATTTTATCCAATTCCTCAATCGTTTCGATTACGTCGATTAATTTGATAAAAATTCGAACGAGCTGAAAGCGAGTACGTCTTGTCAGTGTTTTAATATTTCAAATTTTCGGATTTTCGAGCGCAGATTCTTAGGTGATAAAAGAGTTATTTCTCGTGAAAACCACTTCAACGTGATAAGAAGCCGTGTGCAGGAAACTGTTAAACTTTTCTGCGAGAAAAGGGTGTAAAACAGCGGTATTGGACAAAAAATTATGCAAAGACTTTCTGCGAGAACTGAATTACTAATTAGTATCAATCTCTTTAATGAATTCCTGGTAAACAGCAGGTACGCAAAAGTTGGTTTAAGGCGTTATGTGCGTCGAGGTTGGAACTTCGTTGAATATGCAAGAAAGCAAGCCGAGTCATGTTGCCGGGCGATTATTCATTCTCGTTGATCCTCCTCGAAACCGAGAAGAAAAACATCTGCAATGGACATCCTGAAGCGATCATCAGCTTTGATTATAATTATCAGTGACATCGTAAATTCCGAGAATATTATATAAATTATTACTTTCACAGTCATCTGTTTTTCTCAACTTCGTTTTTACTTAGAGCGTAATTTATTATAGCAACTTCAGGATCTTAATTCGCAGTAATATTTAGTAATTTGACTTGAGCAATCAATTGTTCAGTTGATTAATCCAGCGATTAGTAAACATTCTGGAATTTAAATCGCAAAAAGTCGAGAAAAACATGCTCGTGTGTGTATTCGAAGTAAAATCTCTATCTCGGAGAATTTATAGAATGATGGAAGTTTCAAACTCCGTTTTGAGAACGTACGACTCCGTTTGCTACAATATACACGTGTTTCGTTGCTGCAGAAAGTGTAGAATTACTGAGAAATGAAAATTGTGCTGCATCATTGAAAATAATTGTTAGCTGTAATAATTTAATTTGATTAATTACCAATGTTTAACCTCTTGCAACGCCGAGAATTTTTTGTCTCAAAATTGCAATATTGTAAGTATATTTAAGTAAAAACAAAATAGGCAAAACAAATAATAGACTTGTTACTTTTCAATAATTTCTATCCAGTGACATTATACCGACGAGTTCAAAAAGAAAGCGACGAATTATTGTGTACGGTTTGGTCACTCGTTATGGTCCGCAATTAGTTGCCAGCGCAAGTACTCGGGAGACATTTTGTTTTTATATTAATAGATATTGTACATACATGTGTACATATATAAATAAATATCAATATAAATATATATATATATATGATATTTACATTATATATATTTAATGTTATATTTAACACGTGTTTTATTATATATTTTATACGAATATGTAGAATACGACATATTTAATATTTACGTATTTCATTTTTGAATAATTATTGGCGAAGTAAAACGATTGTGAGAACGCTTGTAAGAAACAATGTCACGTTGCATCGTTCCAAAAATTTAGAGGATCACGTCGATCTTCCCGATTTTTCGTTCCATGACGTTTCGAACAATTTTCTCTCCGCAACGTGAAATCGAGATTAACGATCCAGAATAATCGAACCGACTATGCATCCCGCACCGGTTGATTTGTGAATGTCGACGATCATAATCGGATATCTCTAATCGCATTATCACCAAAGTCAAATCTCATTCGATGTATGTGTAGTTGCTAGAAGAAGGTACGATCGTAAAATTTACTTACGACTCGAGGGAAAGTATGTACTCTATTTTGCGTGATTTTGTGATTCACTTTTCCTCGAAGTATAAAGAATCTACAATAATTAATCGCATAATATTCTAGGTTAATTTTCATCCCGTACACGTTATGGGATACAGAAGTATAGAAATACCCAACAAAAGTCAAAGACGATGAAGACGTCAAGGAGAGATGTCAAGAAGCATCTTAGGTTTCTTAACGAGAGTTCTACTTTTTCGTTCTGTGACTCTCGCGTTACAGAACCTGTACGATCTGATGTTACCAGTAACACAGTTCAGAAATTAACTGAAAGTTAACAATTGACATTCTGCTTTTCAATTTTTAAAATTATCGTTTGATTCGATAATAGCCTGAATTCTGATAATTTCGGTTCTCGTATAAAACTTCCAAAATAATATAATATTGTACAACGATATTATACAATTTCAAGTGTTGAAAGGTTGAATTGTCGATACGTTATATATCTACAACGAATCCAACAGAAAGTACCAATAAAATGGCAAGCACAATCGTAGAAAGTACGGCGCGATTCATAAAAGGAATAGAAAACAAAATCAACGTGCGTACGTTCAACTCTCTATAACCAGAATTTCATACTTTCTCGTAGGAATTTTCATATTTCCCCGTTGATCGTTGCACTACAGTTGAAAATTGGCCACTCGAAGTAATTCGTTCGACGTATCGATGAAATGCAACAAGAATGTGTACGATACACTTTCAAGCAACCACAGTTACAGACAGATTAAAACGGTTTCACACACAAACTCGTCCCACTATTCAAAATAGCAATAAAGTGGCCAGCGCAATTACGATTCCCAGAGCACGCCAATTATCCTCTCCTGTCTCCATTCCCTTTCTTTCTCTCTTCATTCATTCTGAATCTTGAAACCAAATTGAAAAGAAAGAAGAAAAAAAAGGGAGGGGGGAAAGATCAAAAAGGCCGAGAGCCCAGATCCCTCCTCCTTGCTTATATACTTTCTCCACTCGTCGTCACGGCCCGATGACTTCGATATTTATTGTTTCTGCCCCCGATACATCCAGCAGGCCAGGCTGGAGCCAACCTTAGGCATGCAAGCGGTTGCGCTCGCTCTTTCGCGTGCAAGCCTTTTCTGCAGCTGCAGCAGTTCACCACAATATCCAATCGACGAAGCCTTGCCTCTGCCGGTGGTGGGTTTAAAAAAGGGCCACTGGCAAGTTGCCAATAGGGCTGACAGAAAACGACAGGCTCGTTAACGGATAACCGGCGACAATTAAGGTAAACGAATCGATCCGGGGGCCAAGGGTATTTAACTACCGACGGTGGCTCGGCCCACCAACCCGGTGGTGCACGTGTAATTAACAAATCAAATTCATCCCGCCTCTCGTCGTCCTGTTTCCCGTTCAACGTTGCCTATCAACCTCCGCGTCAGTTTTTCTTTTCTTTTTTTAACTTTCTCAGCGATCTTTGGATCACGTTAGACTAAACACTAATTCTTTTTTTTTTAAATTGTTGGGAACTGAAAAGAAGGGAACTCCGCCACTTTGTCAGTGATTCGAGGGAGCCAAGAGAAGCAAACGACACAATAACAAGAATTAATGAAAATCAAATTAGTTTCTGAAGTGTGTTGTAGATTTGCGTGATAAAAAAATATTTGAAGCGTAATACCCTTTTTTAATATAGGGTGGGTCAAAAGTTTCTTCTCATCTATTTTTTTTTCTTTTTTCGATGAAACATCAAAATATAAGAAAAAACTGATTTTATTGATTTTAAATTAAATTTATTCAAAACATGATTTTTTTCAAAAACCTGTAAAAAGAATGTACAATAAAAAAAAAATTATTTTAGTAGGAAGTGATTTTTAGTCCACCCTATACTATATAAATATATATATATATAGTAATTTTTCTACCAAAATTTCTATTTTTTTCAATTACGTTCGTAAAAGTATGAAATGTGAAATCTCGAGTTCCTACACAGACTATTAACAAATCGTTGAATTTCTATTCATTACAAATTTTTCTTCGCACTTTTCCCATCTTCTTGTTTCTTTCTTCTTCTTCGTCAGCTTCTAATTGTCAATTTCATATTACGCTCTTGCTTTTTCCCCTTTCCCATCCTTTTTCCCGGAGCTTTGTTTGTCCCGATCGTTCGTATGGAAAAAAGGAAACCAAGTGTGAAACGTAATTCGGGGTCAAACGCTGAATTTGACCCCGTTGCCTCGTGACGTGGCCAGATACATACACGTGGATTTTTCAAGCGCACGAGAGACGTTAATTTGTGGCCTACGGCATTCCTCCTTTTCACTTTCTGGCAGACAAATTCCGTCCAAGTGCACTTTGATTCTGCTTGCTTTTGATACTTGTGTTTGCGCAATGGGGGAACCATTCTGGTCTTGTTCGAATGCATTGTGAAGTGGATCGCGGAATAACGTGTGGTCTATATGCATTTGCTCTACATGTAAGAGCGATAATACCTGATATTGTGCCTTTGTTCCTGAGTTTTCCATTATACACACACATTTCGACCAATTTCGATTCTTTCCTTTTTTTATTAATTCGCTGCTGTTAACTCGCGTCTTCGTATTTCGATGAATGGTTAATAGAATTTTCCACGCTCTAGTAAGCTCTTTTTCAGATATTTGAAAACAAAAACAATAACACTGATGGAATAAAATAAAAAAAAAAAAGGAAATATTAGACACATAAATTTGGAACTGTCGATAAATCAAATATTTTCGTGACAGATCGAACGATCAGTCAAAGTCAAACAGACGACCTTTAAAAGTCGATTTTTCATTCCGCGAATAATAAAAAAATTGCAAATTTTCCAGAAGCTCTTATCAAAAGCTTGAACACGTCGACACATTCGTCGATAATAAGATCGTCGATAATCAACTTAATCACTGTTTTTGTTTTTGTTTTTGTTTTTCTTCCTTTTTGATTTGCACGTATACTGAGAAATGATTTATTTTGAATTTATTTGGATGATTGATTGTTTCACGCGATCTAAAAATAGGTATGATCGATGTGATCGGTTTGTTCAAACGACATGCGTGTACGCTCGAGGAAAGCCAGATTCATAAGAATATGAATCACTCAAAAGATAATTCGTTCGAATCGAGAAAAATATCCCACGAGAGGATGCACACTGTTTCGCCAAAACTTGCGTGCTGAACGCGAAAGGATCTTCCAATTATCCACGAACAGTCATTTATGATTGATATTACACAATCATTTGTAATTGATATTACACGACACGATCACGCAACATTTTATTATTTTATTTAGATAGAAAGATAAGAGCGTCATTTCTGCGTTGCACGAACGTGGACGACAAATATTTAAAACTAAATATATATATATATATATATTTTTTTTTTTTTCTACAGATTTGAAAACTAATATATCAATGAAAAAATAAAGTTTTCATTTCAGACAAAATAATCGTAATTCGTAACGAAAGGATAACGTTAAGAGTACAAGAAATTGCGTCTCAAGTTGCAGTATTGAAACTTTCTCATGTACATATATCGTTGTTACCACCAACGAACGCGCTGATAACAACGCGTCAATCTCCGATTTATTGCTCCGATTTAAAAAAAATTTTAATCAACCACAAATCCTCCTCTGATCCGTCGGCAAGTATAATAAAATAATAATAACCTGGTTGTAAGTCTAAAATGTTCGACTCTGGCAATCGATGAAATGAAGAAAGCACTTGACCGTGTTCGTGATTGATCGCGATCGCTCGTCTCGAAAATTAAACCGCGTATTTTTCCGCGACTTTCGTCCCGATCTTTCTCGATCCAGATCGTCGACAGTGCCTCGAGGGTGATAACGATCGCGTACGAGAAACAATGAAAAACACTGACCGTTCGCAATCTCGTTCGATGTCGATCGTGAGAATCACGTGGCTGAAAATGCGAATTACAGCGATCGATATCGAAGTTTTAACACTGGAAGGTCTCAGAAAGTTCTCTTTCTCTGATATCTGTTTTTTTTCTTTTTTTTTTTTTTTTCATACAACTTGTACATCTTAGAAACAATTGCGTAAAGACAGTTTAATACTGTTTGAAATGAAGTTACAAGTTTTCTTCCCGCCTATTTTTTTTTTCTTTTAATAAAATTTAAATTAGAAAATTAATTAAATTTGAGTTAAGACGTGATTTTTTTTCATTATGTTTTAGAAATTATTTCTTTCAAATGTTGATCGTCAAATGTAGTAAAAACAATTACGGATTTATTTTAATAGGAAGTGATTTTTGATCCACCCTGTGTACTCAGCCTCGCGCACGTCGAGAATTTTTTTGTTCCAAAATTGTAACATTTCCACAGTTTTAAGTATATTTAAGTAAAACAAAATAGGCAAAACAAATAATAAATTTATAACTTCTCAATAATTTCTATCCAGTGAATTATTGTATACGGGCTTGGTCATTCGTTATGGTCCGCAATCAGTGCCAGCGCAATTGGTTAAATACACTTCAAAATACATCTTGTTAATTTCTTTATTTCAACGCGATCTAATGATACAACGTAATTGAAGATTGAAATTTCGTGAATGCCTAAGGCTATAAGGTTACCATTTCGATATTTCCAAAATTTTGTAGAAACGCGGGTACAGTCAGGACAATTGAATAACAAGACAATTTTTCTAGATGCTGAAACTTACCAACAAACATATATAAGTATTGAATCTTTTGTTGAAAAATAGGGAACACAGAAGAAAACACGTTTCCAAGTTGTACCTACCAAAAAGATTATTCAGAATTTTTAATTGCACCAAAGAGAGAATTTTTTATGTTGCACGAGAGAGGAGAACTTGTTTTTTTTTTTTTTTAAATTATAATCCGCGAGGCAAGCTTTTAGAACTGTAAAGATGTTTTGCGAGAAGAAAAGAGTAGCTTGTTAGATATGTGTAATACGATATGACGAATAATACTTGAATTGAAAATTAGAAGATGACATTTCTCTGCACGAGGATCGAACGGGATGATTGATGGACGCCTCTTTTATCGAATAAACCTCGCTAGAAATAGTTATCGAACATCAGTGATATACCGATTGGCATCGATCGACGCGAAGAAATTCATAATTCGAGTCTCTCTGGCTAATTAGTTTCTGATCGCATCGGTTCGAACGATCGACTACTTGCAAACCTTACCTATTTACCGTTTCACAGCCTGCGTTCACGTTTCAACTAACAAAAATGCATGTCATTTAATCTCACTTCATTCATAGCTTTTTTTCTTCGCCCGAGTAAATTACAGTATATTACATTATATCAAAATTTTACTTAAAATTAAAATAATTAAATTATTAATTCATAACTATATATTACTTTATCGTATTAAAAAAAAAAAAAAAAAACTTTTGGCCCACCCTATACAAATCATAATACCAATATGAAAAATATTTTTCGAGGATCGTTTCGCTTGATTAAAATTTACTTGACGATTAACGCCAATTAAATCAAATCACGATGCTTTGCATTAAAGTTGAAATAAACAAAGTTCAAAGAGAAATAGGATGCAATATGTTTAACTGGTTATGTTAAATAACAGAGCGGATTGACACGTGAGGACAGATGTGTAAATTTGGAACGCAAGTTATACAATGTCTGAGTAAGAAGCTCGAATAAGAGGGGAATAGCCGATAAAATTGGATGAGGATCAATTTTGATATGTGGCAAACTTGTCGGAAATATTAGCCGGTGGCAACGATTCAAGCTGAATTTTCACTTAGCTATCTCTGCTGCCCGCTGGCTGACGATCCACGGAAGTTAAATCTAACCGTTCGACTGATAGAACCAGGTTAAACATGCGAAATGCCATCGAAGGATGAATTTCTATCTTTAACCGATGTTAGGCGCTAACATTCGCGCGTGACATTCCGTTTCGATTTCTCTTCGGTATTCATTTGTCATTTCGTTTGGACAATTTAGACATTGTTGGCAATTGTTGCGAGAGAGAAATCAAATAGTTCAACTAGAGCAAAGATATTTTTCATATTGGTGTTGCGATTTGTATAGGGTGGGCCAAAAGTTCCATCTATTTCTTTTAATATAATAAAATGATACAATAGTAATATAATATAATGTAATGAATTATCAAAAATCGAAGAAAGAGCTATTGTGGGATGGGCAAATTGTGGTAAAGGGCCCAGAACTTTCTCTTAGTACCCAACAATTGTAACCAGATGTCCCGAGTGGCGTACTGCAGAGAAAGTTAGGCCTGGGACTTGGGAATGTTTATGTATATGTTTGTGTGTATGTGTGTATGATGAATTTTGTGCAGATGAGGAAGAAGACAATGAGTTTTGAGCAGTCAGAGAGAACACAATGAGTTGAGAGTTGCATGTCTAGCGATGTTAGCGAGTAAATATTAAGAGGGAACAGTGTAAAATCATTTTAAATCACCATTAAACAAAATTTCTTATTTTTCTAACTTTAAATAAACAACCATCTCTTACCAAAGTCCTACAATACAGACAGTTAATTATAAAATGATCTATTTCGATTTTCGTGTATTTATTGATAGTCTGTATTTTCCCTCAAACCTACTAAAATAAAAAATTGTAAATTTGCGATCGCTCTGACGGTCAACATTTGAAGGAAGTAATTTTTTGAGAAAAAACGATGAAAGAAAATCATGTTTGAACTTAAATTTAATTTAAAATTAATAGAGTTAATTTTCTCTTACATTTTCATGTTTTATTGAACAAAAGAAAAGAAAGATAGGTGGGAAGAAACTTTTGACCCACCCTATAGATTCGTAGTATCAATAATATAAAGATATACCACGGTAATATAACAAGGAGAAACTGATGACAATAAATTTATAGACTTTATAACGAAATTTCGAACTAATGTATAAATGAGTACGATAAACTTGAACGGAAGCAATATAACGCGAGTAAATCTAAGTACACGTTTTAATAGCTTTAATGGCACTAAAACTATGGCCTTGGTTTCTTTGCGCAGGTATACACAATCGTAAATCTTCAAATAACAAACGAAAAAATCAAGAATTAAAGGACAAAATTCGCTTCGAACAGCCGAATAAGTTGACAAATCAGCTACATCGTCCACGTGTTGCAATATCGATTGTCATTTAGGATGATAAGTGACACCATGAGAGCAACAATATGATATAAATAAATCAAAATAATTTGAAAGGTGAAAGTAGATCGATATCTTATCAGACTTAAAATAATTTGAAAATCTGAAGATAGATATTCGCCAAAAAAAAAAAAAAAAAAAAAGTTCTCTCCGTAAGATTCTTAACGTATACGATAGTATGCACCGATTAAGGCGTAAAAAATCTGGCCGACAGAGTTGTACGTACGCTCTCTGTAATTTCACGTGACTTGGAGGTTACATAAACGACGTATGTTGCACAAAGTATCAGCTGCCGGGTGTAACATTAGTCCACCGAAAAACAGCAATCAATTTGCAAGCTGACATATCGAGGCAAGCACGTAAAAATCATACATGTTGTGAAATTGTCGTTAATTCGGCGATCACGTGAGTCTTTCAAGCGACGATACGTCGGGAACGATTGAAACGAACGAGGCCGCGCGATTCATTCACAAAACCGTGATATACGTGCCATGTTACGAGTTCGCGCGTAGGATGTCCGTTCGGTTCAAGCCCGAACCCAGCCGATCACTGTTTACTCACCCGTCCGTTTATCAAACACTCGAGAAAGTCACGCTTACCAGAAGATTCGATCGGGGAACCCGGAGTGTGTTCCCGTGTCTTTCGATACGAGAACGAAACACACGTGTGCGCCAATTTCTCCGCCGACCGAGGAGAATTCAACCTCGGAGGCGCCACGTGAGACGAACGGCTCCTTTATTCCGATAAGGCAGCTCTAGCTTCGACTTTCGTCAAAGAAACGATTCGTACGTACGGAATTTGCCTACATCGAAACGTATCTTGCGCGCGCGAACAATTGACATTTAATCACAGACGTTGATGTTTTCACTTCTGGTTCAAAATGAAACAACACACGTATGTAGGTTTACGGTGCGCTCTAGTATTACAGTAAAACTCGAGAAAAAAGGGAAAAGCTCGATATTGAATTATCTTATTCTTTCAAGTCCCACGGAGACAGACGTGCAGTATCGATATGAACAGTTACTTTCACATCAAAAAAAAAAAAAAAAAAAAAGAAAATGATCACTCGTCAATATACCTGATACGGGAGTAGCGAGGAACGCTTGATTGGTGGTGACGAGTAACGAAACCAGCACGAACAAAGACCATGCGAGGACGATCATCCTGGATCGTAGTGATCACTGAGAATCAGCGACAGCTTGCCAAACACCGGATAGCCTCGGGCTTCCACTGCTACGGTTTTGTTTTCGCGCACCTGACCGACAATGTGCACGCGCGAATGTCTATTTTTCGGTTACATATGTGTATATGTATATATATTTATATATATACACACACACACACGCGCGCGCGCGCGCGCAGCAAACTTAAATATCCGCGTGTGTCAACGTGTGCGTGTACGCGACGTCGAAAGATTTTACAAACTCAGTCGTCTCAGCGTGACGGACGAGCACGTTTCTCTCGGTGAATCGGGCCGTCGGGCTCAGGCTCGGCTTCGCCGACTTCTCCGACCAGTTAGCCAGCAGTGAACTGCTCGTGTTCCTGCCTTGGGCATCGTAATATACATAAAGTCGCCAGATAAGCCGCGGCTGACACCCCACCACGAGCCGCTCCGTCGTGGGACGGGCCGTCTCTCGCTCTCTATCCAACAGCTTGAAATCCTTTTCTCTTCTCTGGCCGACTCGCCACGCCGCGCCGCGCCACTCGCATGTACTCTCTTCCCTTTCTCGCTCTCACGAGACTTCCTACGCCTCGCCGAGCTTTACACTCATGCACCACATCTCTGGTTACACGTGTTCTCGCCGCGCGGATTGCAGTTCGCAAACGTCAGCCGACCCATATCGTGCTAAAACTATCGTTGCCGGGCCTCCACGCCGCTCTCTCGTCTTCGCAACAGCCTCTGGATTCTACTGTTCGGACCTCTGAACCGCCAAACGCCAGGTATTTTGGTTAGTTGTGTGACAATTAGTAGTATTTTGGAGTATCGTGTGACGATGGACGCCTCGATCAAGCGGTTCAACCTGCATTCGTCTCAAACGTTCGAAAGTTTGGAGTTTCTATACCAACAGCACAAGCCCGGGTTGATCAGTTTGGTTTTTCTGGTGCTCTGGATAACGACGGCGATCGTGAGCGTCTGCGTCCAGCGTTTCAACTACTCGGACATGATCCAGGTAAAGAAGATTTTGGAGATTTGTTCTTGAGTTTTCCGCTCAGTGCGATTCAGAGATGGCTGACTGGCGGCGGCCCACGAGTCCTTGGCCCCCACTTTCGTGATCGCTAGGGCTACCCCCTCCACAAGCGGAGAGACTGATGCAGTGGAGGGGATAGCGATCGAGAAAGTAGGGGCAAGGGCCGCCAGTTAGCCCATCTCTGCGTCTGCATGCAAATTCGCACGAAATTCACAATATTTTATTCGCAGTTTTCAAGATTGTGGTTTTACTGTTTTGGTAACGGTTCGCTGTCTTGGCTAGACGACGACGACGACGACGACGACGACGACGACGAGTTTTTGCATCGAATTGCTGAATGGTCTAACCAACTGTTCGGATAAGCTTGACTCAGATAAACGTTTCCTGTGATTTTTTTCGATGTCTAGTAAGCATGATTTCACGATTTTCCAGTTCATTTGGTATTCGTTGTTCGGTAACGAACGAATCAATGTGACTCATAATGAATATTGTATTCTACATTTATGAATGTCGTTTAACAGATGCCACTGTTTTGAAAATAGATACCAAACCACCGGTGGAAGATTTAATATTTAACGTCGTCGTTATGAATGGTAATGAGCTCGTAATATTGCTATTCGCAATGAATTAAGTTGTTTTGCTGCGTGAAAAAGAAAAAAAATGTGTGTTGAAACAAATTCTGTTTCACAACGCGCAAACAAAAGTTTTTTTCTGATACATTTATGATAAATTATAATGAAATATAACTATAAATTATAATACGCAATAAACTGTTGCAAAGAGACGTCAAACGTTTCCCTGATGTAATTCTCAACGCTTAATGGAAACATTTATTTCGTTGACGTTCAATGACAATAATAATAATGAGAATCTTTAATGATAACATGTTGCAAATAACATATATTCGAGTAACATCGTGCTTTCATTTTCTTGCAAGACCAAAGATTCTTTGGATGGAGGAATCGCAACGATCGTTGTATTGTAATTTAATACTACGTGAATTATCAATTACACATCTCGTTTCTTGCGAATGAATGAACACTCTCAACGAGTAAACTGGTCTAAAAAAAAAAATGACGAATTATTCCTCTGTCATACCCGGAAGAAACTCGATGAATCACATCAGAGAGCGCGTAAATAGGCAAAGACCGAAGAAAAGGAAGGAGGAAAAAGTGTCTCGAAGATTAGGTGTCGTAGAATCATACACCTCTAATCACGAGCAAAGTAAATTGGGAATATCGTTATGTCAAATTCAACTTGATCGATTAGCCGACCTAAATGAGCGACGCGGCGAGTCGACACCGGGTCACTTTTGACCCATAGCTGAGTTTTTTACCACCATCTTGTATATATGTCTTCGTGCCAGTTAGATTATTGCCAGATTAGTCTTCGTGCCAAATCCGCTGCATAAATATAGTAGGATAAACGTCATGTACAAGATACCTTACAATTCGAATTTCAAAATCTCTCGTTTCTCAAGGCAATCGTTCGTTTTTATCGTTTTCTTGAAAAAAAAAAAAAAAAAAAAAAAAAGGAAAGAAAACAGAAAGTCTACCTAAACGTCACCGCGCATGTAAAGTTGTATTGTCATATCGCAATCTCAGGGGCGCCGATTATACCAAAATATTTCTATTTTGCTAATTCCACGTTAAATATTTTCGTTCGAGAACGCGTGCTTCCGGAATCTGATCTTTCCTGTATGCACAGTGTGTTTCCTGGCGCTCCTAGTCTTCACCGTTTCTTTGATAATGGGTAACAAACATAATGCTTATCGATCTTCTGAATCATTTAATCGGTTGGTTTGAAAGATTCGAATTCAATTTATAATATTAATTTATACATTATTAGTATACATTACGTCACATGACCTGGAATATTATTATTATTACTATTATCTGTACGAGATGATCGATAATCGCAACGTGATCTTTCTGTTTTATAAATTTTCAAACGTTCCACGAAGATCCGAGGAATAAATTTTTAAGCACGTGGTCATTCGTTTCGTTATATCGTTAAATTATTAGTTATTCTAGACGTAGAAGATAGGGGAGTCTAATCCAATTTAAGTGAATAACGACAATTGTTTCGATTCAATTGATAATATAAAAAAAAAAATTGAATTAAATTGAATTTGGTACAACTACCTCCCCGTTCAATTCGCAGTGCTAATGCAAATCGAATTGTTTATTGTCTTTATTTTTATTCCTGACAAATTCTCTTCTGTTTGAACATCCTTATAGAGAAACGCCTGAATCTTCCAGAACAATCCATAAATTTGTAAAATACGAGAATCACTCGTTTGAACGATGATCACATACAAACAAAAAAAAAAAAAAAAGAAGAAAAATGATGTGAAAATTCTTTGAATCCACTCGCAAGTGACTGTCGTGTACACAGATACATATTGCCTCGGTCGATTTAGCGCCGCTTAATAATATTTGTTCAACCTGTTCATCGATCGTTACAGGCGACGTACAAACAAGAATCAAGATGCATCGTCCCTTTCAGACGCATCCGGTTTGATTTGCGGATTTTTCTGAAGAAGCGGGTCACGTCAATGGATCTTTCATCGACGCCATCGAACGACGAATACTGTTCTCGTCTCGTCTCTGTTCTTCTCCCTTTTTTCTTTCCCCCCTTTTTTCTTCTTCTTCATCGAACGCTGGCGGTTCTTTCATAATTCTACCTTTACCAGGCATTACGCGAGCGTCACGCGTTGAGGCTAACTTATGTGATACTTGACACACTGCTACCAGCGATAACGAGCCACCTGGAACGAGACTAACGAGCATCTCACATTTCGTACGATGTATTCTGACGTTAGTGACATAGTACGCGCGATACGTCTGTGTTAGATGAATCACCACACACCTCGGTATTCATTCGCCTTCTTCCGGGATTTCCTTCCCCGCCTCCAATTTATTCGGCTCTGATTAAAACGCGATTGTTCGCGATTCGGCGGATGTAACGTGATCGATTGTAATGTAACGTGATAATAAAATCGGCGCGGAATTGCGTCACGAGTCGTAATTGATTTCGTAGCTGGCGACATTATGGCTCGACGAGTTGTGGTCGTTATAGCAGACACGTCGTTGAGAAGCGTTTTATTGATATAGAGAATTGAATGGTACGTCGATTCGTCAACGCGAATTGTTATTCTTACTTTGCAACGCGGCAACGATCGCTTGTTGCTAGATGCTACGTGCGTAGATTCTGGTTTTTATTATCACGGATATTATTATATTTGGGTACGTTTCAACGATCGACGATACGAGATCCACGGTAGCGATACGAGTCTATTTAAAGCTTATCAGAAATATGGTAATTTGTCATCGAGAGGAAGACGATGCTGATTTTTCGCGATATGTCGCTGAGATAAGGGATTGTTAGATTATTACTTAGATCAAGAGTTCTGAACTTTGCTTGATCGATTATCTCCAATTATTATCGCGATTTACGTTATCATGTCGAGTTTAATCTTCAATCCGAAAGTGATCATTAATATATAATATATAATTATTAATATTATTAATTAATTTAAATTGATTATATACAATTATATATTATAATATAATTATAAATTATATATATATTATATATATATTACTATGATCGCACCATTTAATCTACAACACGAAAGTGATTATCTCGAGAGAGAAAAAAGTATGTCAACACCTGCGTTATTATTATCATATTATATATTGTTATTATCCAAATTATTATATTATATATTATTATTAATATAATTATATATAAATATTATTAATATTATTGTTAATCTAAATTAATTATAATTAATTATATCCATTATTATATTATATATTATCATGATCGCACGATTTACATTACAATTTAATCTACAATACAAAAGTGATTATCTCGAAAGAAAAAAAAAACTATGTCAATATCTTCGTTGCTCTTTTCTGTCTTCAATTAACCATTATTTCTGTTTCTTTCTTCGCGCACACGCGTATTACTTTGTCAAAAAAAAAAAAAAAAACACAACGGTATATACAAATGTATATTGTAAAGTGTATGCGATTTGAGGTATATCAGCTGGATGGAAAAAACAGTACTGCCGCCGATCGTCCTTGTCACGTTGACTTATACTCGTTGGACCGTGCATTTCAATCCTGTTTCAGAACGTTTTCTCATGCTAATTCCGATGCAAACCTATTTCCATCTCGCACGACGTTCACGTACACCGTCTAAATCAGTTGTTTACGGAACAACGTGCGAAACATTCTACGCTGATGCAGCCGATCATTAATAATAACTTATACACCTGTCAGGTAAATGATTGCACGTTGCATGGTCACAGCATTAATATTTCCCCGCAAGTGTTTGCAAACAATTGCGACTTTTCTCTTCCCGGTTTCTCTTCTACCTTTTTTCCCTTTCGTTTTCATTTCACATCGAATTCTACAACGAAATGTTTTTTTTTTCTTTTTTTTTCGAATCCAATCGAGAATTGGAGTTATATTTGGAATAGATGTAAATGTATTTAAGAACAAGTTATATTTACGAGGGTGATTGAAGTGTAGATCAATCTTGGACGTTTGTACGAGATTGAGGGGGACCAGGTCACATTTTTTCTAATTACGAGTATGTAATTAGAAAAAATAGATAGAATTTAATTGTTTTTTAATATAAATAAATTATAAATAAAATAACTATGTAATAAAGTATATAATATAAATATAAATAAAATTTTTTTAATAATAATTTTCGTTAATCACACTAAAGTGGGGTAACTCGTTTCTTACAGATCCAATCCAGAAATTATTGTATTTCGCACTGGTGTCTGTTTTTAACATTAAATTACTCGATTTCTCCAATATACATATATATATATGTTATATATAAACGAGAGGTGAATAATGAATCTGTGCTTTGGCACGTGTATTTTTTAAGTTATCAAAAAAAAATATATATATATTATTAAAATATATATATAATATTTTATATAATATATTACACATATATTATTTTATAATTATATTATATACAATATTATATAAAATATTATATAATTTTTTTGATACTTTGAAAAATACACGTGCCAAAGCACAAATTTATTATTCATCTCTCGTCTAAATCATTAGCTTCAGGCCCCTTCATGGCGATCTAATTGACGCACATTTTTATCATATCCGATGTCCAATTCATCCAATCTGTTTGCTAAGCATCTCACGTGCTAAGCATCTCCATTGTGCTTCCCTCTCTCTCTCTCTCTCTCTTATTTTTTTAAATTTTATCATCAGGTTTCGTAGCACGCGTAAACGCATAACACATGCGAAATGAAAATAGACTCACTGCGCCTTTCTCTGTTGCCCACGACCTTCGCTGCATGTTTGCTCACAAGGTGCGTCTTTAAAAGCTTCGTAAACACCGCGTTATTCCATCTACCGGTTGACCGCGTGTCCCGTTTGGCGCGGGAAAGAAAAATCGAACTCGCTGCTCGGTGGAAGTTGATTTACACCGCGTTAGTGACATTCATCCCGCTAACGATAAGACCAAATCTCACAATCAGCTGCCGTTGAGTCACTTTCGTTACGTGAACGCCGCCGTGAATCGAAGAACGTGGAAACAGGTAATTGTTAATTATTCGCAAGATTCGAGAAACAACGCGCGTTCTCTTCGAGTGTCGTTCTTGAGGAAGATACAGGTTGGTAATGCGTTAACGATTAATTGTGCTGGTTTGGTGAGAATTAACTGTAAAAACGCCTAGAGATTTCATTGAGATTTCAGCGTCGTCACGATTATTCGAAACGAGGTTGCAAAATATTTAATGAAATCTTGGTCGATGCTGGAATCAGTCAACTGTCCTCGCCCCTTTATGGAGCGCCCTCATTGAAACGCCCGCGACAAAGGTCCGCGCGACGTTGTGCTCGGTCGCTTTGGATGCTTTTAGAAAAATCTGCATGCTGCCACGTAGCAGCCGCGATAACAACACCGTCACCGACGCTGATATTAAATTCAGTGGAGAAAATTAATGATGGCGACGCTTCGATTAACTTCCACCGATGGATACTCCAGCGGAAGAAAAATTGCCTAATTAACGTCGTTGCACGACCGTGATAATAATAATCTCCGTTCCGAGTTTTTTGTCTGATGTAACCGATGAGCAGCTTGAGCCTTTTCTCTTTTTCGTGTACGCGATATTTTCGTCTCGCGATAATCATGGTATTTGTTGCAGTTGCACGTACACCAGCTCAAAAAAGTTCAAATTCAAACTTACGGAATGTAATAACGTAATTGTTTTTCTTTTATATAAAATGACGATTTTCTTCGTTTGAAACTAGAATGAGCGACAGTTGTTTCCTTCGACTGTTTTTTTAAAAATTCTGCAGCAACTTTCCCATCTTCGTCATCGCACGTATCGAGAGGTTTATTTACAGATTCCAGAAGCAAACCATTTTCCAAAGATTAATTATTAAACGACGAAAAATTATTGGGCATGTAAATAATGAAATAATCTAGAATATATGTATAATTATGCAAATATGTATTATATATGTTATAATAATTATAATATTATAATAATACGTAAATACTATTTAACATTAGTAATAATATGTAAATAATTATAATATGTATATAATATATATTATATACATATT
Organism: Tetragonisca angustula; assembly: GCA_036937485.2. Taxonomy (NCBI): domain Eukaryota; kingdom Metazoa; phylum Arthropoda; class Insecta; order Hymenoptera; family Apidae; genus Tetragonisca; species Tetragonisca angustula. Next base: position 413,328 of record JAWNGG020000184.1, read on the forward strand.
ATAATATGTACATAATATTATAATCATAATTTAATTATAATATGTATACACTTATAATTGTATAAATAATATATGTATAATTATGCAAACAATTAAAATTAAAATTACTGTAATATAATCCATTTCGGTAATCTTGCTTGTAATTCTTGTAATTTTAGTTCATTTGAGTACAACTTGTACCTCCTTGGTAATCTTACTTCATTCATGTTTGTTCAACGTGTACCAACTGCGTATGAGCAAGTACCCTTGATCGATACTAAATATCGACGTTTCTTTTATCGCGTTTAGTCAAGTGATCTGATTGCGAGTTTACGTGCATGTTCCACGTATTCCACGCCGGATTAATGAAGAAATACATGCCATGCTAAAAATAAAATATCGCTGAAAATAAATCGGTCGATCTATCAAGATTTCGTGTTTACTATGCTTTTTGCACCCGTTGTTAATTTTATCGAGCACGGCTGACTCGAGGATTGGCCAATTTCACAGTTCAGTGATAAAAGCGATATCTGAGAACGCAATACGAAACGAGCAAGAGAACAACCATGAACAACAAAAACAATGACTTTATCGTAATACGTTATTGTTAAAGTATTAAATGGAGGCACACTCGAAATCAGAGAGTTATCTGTCTGTTTTGTTGTTGACCACTCGATTATTTGTCGCAATTACTATTAAAAGAACATTATCGTCAGTCTCGTTATTTAATTCTCGCGAAGATTAGACATTAAATTGATCACCATGGTCAACATATGTACGTACGCGATTGATACTTAATTCTCAGGAAACAAATAAGTTAAATAAATGATTACTTCCTTTATGAAGTGGTTGCATACAATATACAATATTCGTGATTTGCAATTTGTCTTGCATCTTTCCTTTTTTCACTTTAAACTGGTCATAAATTTATAATACCAATACAATCGTAACAACTGCGTCTTCATCATGAATCGCTTCAATTTCAACATTTGTTTTGTATAACACGTTCGTAGAAATTTTTTTATTGTGAAAATAAAATTCACAAGCCTCATTAACACTAGAACTATCGAAGTGGTCAAAATGACCGGTTCGTAATTCTTTTTAGACACATTACAGACGCAAAACAGTGTACTTTTACAGATTTAAACGATTTCTTATAAAACACACGAATAGAAGTTTATGTGCTTCATTGTATTTTTATTTTCTTTTTTTTCACTTTAATGTCTCCAATGAAAATTCTATGCTTTGGTCCTTGGTAATTCTAGGTAATTGAAGGAATAAAAGTTCAGGTTGAGTTTCCTCAATTTTGTTATCTCACACCCTCGAGTCGATGTATACGTTATCGTTATCCTGCGTTTCCCTCTTGTGATTTATCACTGCCGAATGATAATCGCGTTATTTGCTTTCATTTTTTTCGTACCACCAGCGAGTTACCGACGCCTGCAGATATTGCACTATCATCAACTGATTAATTGGAAAGTTTCTGTAGGCAACGATTAATAACTATTGGCACGTTAAAACATGATACTACAATCACGTGTCTATAAAATAATCCGCAACAGGTGTCCGCTCTTTCTATTAAACGTTATACAAATACGTGCGAATACGTGTTCGTGTTTCATCGTGTAAGTATAGGTAAAAGTGTTTCAATCAGTTTCAAATTTTAGTAGTGTATTAAATTTTGTATTGTCTCGCGAGATTTTTGGAGAAATCTGACGCTACAAGAGAACAAAGTTGCGGAACCCGAGAGTTTTTTATTTCCATCTGAAATGATCATATGCCAACACGCGCGATTGGAATTAACAGACGCTACAGCTGTTCGAATATTTTATTTCTTGGCAAACGAGGCTGTGTCGTGTCCATGCGATGTCCATCGATATCGTTGATTGCATTTAAAATTTAATATCACCTGTCGTTTTACTCTCTTTTTACTTTGTGTGCTAGCGTGTATACTTTTTGCACAATCAACGCGCGTGATCGTAACATGTGGATGTAAGGAGAATGCAAGGAAAACATCTGTTTGGGCACGACGGCGTGTATGTTGTCCGTGAAATGCCGATAGTTCTTTCGTTCGGTTTTTTTACTTCCGTCGGCGAGAATGTTTAAATGATGGAATGCGAATATAGGTTAAACACTTATATTTAACAACGATGTACAAGGTTGAATGATGACTGTGTGACTGATGCTGTGTACTGTGTGATTACTGTATGAGATGAGCTAACATCGTGACTGCGTATCTGTGCTTATATGGACGATAGTACCAGATTCCCTACATATCTCCTTTGTTTTGCTCATGTCGATCTTCTCCATATCCCAGTCCCTTCTTCAGTGCAGGAAAAAGTGAAAAATTAGAAGGGACGACAGGGAAAATGGGGAAAATCGGCATGATTATTGGCTTGACCGTCGATAAAATCCCTTGCCAGATGTTGGAGTGAGTTTATGGCTGCCGTAACTGTCGTTTATCTGTCCGAATAGCATGATCTGTTCAAGAACAACATCTTAATACATTGCCCTAACATACATATCTAAATGGTTAATGTCAGACGTGTAACAAGAAAATGTCACGAACACTCTGAATTTCATGAGATTTTAAAAACAAGGCATATTTGTAGCTTCTTTCTTTATAATCTATAAAATATAAATGATTTATATATAAATATATATTTATATTGTGTATAAATTATTACTATATATAAATATATTTTTATATAAACAATTTATGTCAGAATCGTGACACTGATGGATATAAAACAGAAAGTATGTACGTAAAATTGATTTGTAATTTTATGAAACAGTGTGTCGACTCGTTCATTGGCAACTCTGTTCTACAAAAAATTGTCATTTCAACAGCGTAGAATAACCAACTGAAGCACCAACTTGACCAACTTGATCGTTTGTTTAATTAATCCATACATTATTTTTGTGATTGTCAATTATGTTAATCCGTGCGTGATTAACAGATGAGAACGTTACGTGAACGCAATCAGACTCTAGCGTAGATCGAGTTAATCCATCATTATTTTGCTTCGTTCAATACGTGCGAAAAGCGCTGAAGAACACAACCACGATACGCAAGTACTTTATGTGCGTTTATGTAACTTATAATAAAATCTCTTTCCAATATCTTACGATGATGTTAAGATATAAATGACATCTTCAGATATAGTCATACGACAGACGTGTACCTTCATCTAGTGTCTCGTTGATAAGCCAGCTTCGCGGAAATGATTAATTAACTTAGCTTGAGATTCTCTGTTCTTTCTTTTTTTCTAAGAAACGTGAGACACAATTCATTTGACTTAATGATCGCATAATGATGTTTGCAACATGTTGCACTTGATCTCGCATTAAAATTACTTCGTTCTTTGGCGGTAAACGCCGAAAACGCTGTGGAATTGATCAGACGTTTTACCAGGAACGACGAGAAACAAAAAGTCGACTAATCAAAAAATCCCCAAAGAGAAACCTGTTTCAGCTGGACAAACTTCAGCTTAATTATTCGTCGTTCGTCGAAAAATGTGAGAAAACGGAATTTTTGGTAGATACGCAGTCACAAGGTTAATATTTGCACGTTCTTTTTTTTTTTTTTTTTTTTTTTTCATTCAGTTTGTAATGTCTCGCGTCATGAAACAGACGACTGGAGGTTTTTCGCTTGTGTTTCACGCTTGAGCTTCCAACGCCGCGGATTAATATTTGTAATATAATCATAATCAGCTTGCAGGTTAATAATAACCGAACATTTTTAATTTATACAAAACGAAACGTGATGATCATCTGAGATGGCGCGAGAAGAAGATTACTTTTTCAACAGTAGAACTACCGACGACCAAAGTATGATATTTGTGGCAAAGAAATTAAAATGTAAGAAGAAATTAATAACACGATAAAGAGCACAAATTTCTGTTAATGTGTTTAATTAAAAATCACACGATTATCTAGGAACACACTGTTATAAGTGTGATAAAATTTCCATAGAGAATTATAAATTGATCATTTTTCACCACTCTGGTAGTTCTAGCGTTAATTACTTTTTCATGCTACGTCGAATTCTCTCATTGATCTTGTATCTCAATATCGTGAATTATTTTTTGATTAAACTCTCGTTCAGCTTGCATAGTGAGTAATAAGAGAAACAAATGAAATGTTGCTGATTAGAATTGTTATCAGTCTGGAGGATATTTATGATAAACAACGTTTCCTCTGATTATGCAGCAATATACCTGAAAACAAACGAAGACTTTCTACGGTTGACGAGAGCTGATAATTAGTTGAACACATTGAAATTACTGATTAGATAAAATAAAAAAAATATATATATATATACACGTTGAGAAAGAATTGAAAAACGTATTTGCATGATACTCCTTGCACCGAAAAGTCACGTATTTATTTCATGAAAAGAAACCGATAAATTTACCAAGAATGATATAACACTGTTGCCAATATTTCTCGAAATTGAACGAAAGTATTTATATATAGAAGACGCGATTGAATGAGAAACAAACAAACGATAACCCTGCTACTCTTAACGGCCATCGTGATTATGTTTTAAAGTGTAAAACTTTCGCGTTAAGGCTACCCTCCCTCGATAAATGTTCGAAAGTAATAACTTTCGAGTTTCAAGCGAAATTAAAAGAATTGTCCTCCTCCCAAGGACCCCTGTCTGTTGTAAAAAGACGGCAAACGTAACGATGTTATGAATCATGGAAGTGTAATTAAATTACCGAAGATAATGCCGATAAAAGTATTCAATAAATATCGCGCGGGAATATCTGTTTTTAGTTTCGATAAAATATTCGATTGTACATGATAAATTATTATCAATTAGCAATTGTTTCAAAAATGGATAACCGCGTTGATCGCAATTGTACATGAAGGAAACGTCGCGTGTAATTGAAATACATAAATTTTACCTTATCGTAATAATTTCGTTTACCTTTTTATCCTCTTCCTCGAGTTGTGCGCGCCAGCACGGCATAAATATTTACGTTGTGTCGTTGTGCACGTGTATCTGAGATACAGAAAACAATTTACCTTTCCCTAACGTTACATTAGAATGTTATTACATTATCACATTGTTACATTGCATTAGAATATCTGTTTTTATCGCGACTCATGTTTTATAATTTCTATTTCATCATTTTATTGCGACACAGTATTATTATAGTATTATATATATATATATATATATATATACAGTATCATTATAGTGTGTATGATTATATAGTATCATTATAGTATCATTATGGATAAAGTCGAATACGAGATGAATTAAAAATAAATAATCGTATACGTTACAATTGTTGTAAACATAATATTATAATAGAAATAATGTGATAAAAGATTTTTTTTTGAATTCTCAGTATGTACGTATGTACGTATATATGTACGCTATATACTAAAAATGCATCTTCATGAAGTGATGTTATTAACTGTAATTAAATTGATGATAATAAATTTTATAACATGTAAATGATTAAAAAGTTGAATTCTTTTCAATGGAATCGGTTTATTCAATTAACTTGATGAAATACCCGACAATTTTTATTAAATTCTTTTTGTCAATACACATTTATTCGATCGAGCGCATCGATCTACCGAATGGAATTTCCAAATCGTTAAAATACGTACTCTGTAGGTTAAATGAGACATAGAAAGGCAAGTTACGGTGTAATTAAGAAGATGGAACTGCAAAAATTCATAAATCAATGCTCTTAATTATTTTTTTTTACAAATGAAAATTTGATCAATTTACGGGCACTGAAATGCTAGCGTCGCGTAGCGGTGAAACGACGGAACTAAAATCTATCTGTGTCTTTGTCGCACGCTATTACTTTCCTTGTCTGCCATATTGCATAAGTCTGTCCCTGTCGCACACTGTTGCGCTCCTTATTTACCCATTCTGCTGCCATCTAACCACTTCTCAGATCCGACTGGAACTAAAAGTCAAAAAAGGAAATATTCGATAGATGGCAGCACGTTATTTATCCCGCTAGGTAGTTCTCCTTATGTCCGACAGATGGCAGCACATTGTAGCGACCTGTAGCGACCGTTATCGACGTCAAAATTAAAATCAGCGCCATCTACACCAAAACAATCGTTCTGCCGTAAAGTACGTTTCCTGTAAACCGACATCGCCAACTGTATATAAACACTCTTAACATAAGAACATTTGTAAATTGTTATTTTATTTTATTATTACTATGGAGATGTTATTACCATGTTTACTTATTTATAGAAATATATGTATAGATCCTATTTTATAATTAGTTATTCTTTCCTTAATTAACATTCGGAGAAATCAGTTATCTATTTGTGTTATAAACTTTATTGTTATTTAAATATAATTTATTAAAATTTAGTAAAAATTCCTAAAGCTAAAAAGCTCTTCTTATTTATTTGTAGTATTATAATATTATCATCATAATCACTACATTCGTAGACAAGGAGTACAATACTACGTGACAAAACAAGTATATTTTGTGTAATAGACAAAGAGTACATTAGTGTGCGACAAAAATAGAAACAGAATAGAAATTTTGCAAGAAAGTAAACTAATAAATTAATTGAATTTATGAGCGTTTTCAATTGGACTCTGTGCTTTTGTTTCTATATTTTATTTGATCTACGAAATACATAAATAAGGATTTACAAATTCTGTTCCACTCATGATCATTCAAATAGTTTATAATTTTAAATTTCTTGCACAAGTTATGTTGAATCAGAATTGTGAATATAGTCGAAGGTAGCAGATTTATTACACGCATATAATATATTATAGGCAGATAATAAGTTAATCGTGTGAAAATTAGAGATTTATCTTTTTTTTCTCAATTTTGATAAGAAACTTTTCGAAAACTGAAACCGCCAGAAACTATTCGGTGCGTGAGATCCGATTCCTATGAGTTGCGATCAGCTTCCAATTAATAGAATCTAATATATTGATTCTACTTTTGATGAATTTTTATTTATAAAAAATAATCGCATTGTAATCAATCTTCCAAAAGTTAGGAATTGAAGAAAAATATATCTAAATTTAAATTTATTCTCATGAAACGACAAATTTTATTGAACACAGCACTAATTGCCAAGCTGAATATTCATGTAAACGAAGCTTTATGGTTTGGAAATATTTGGTACTCTGCCATCTTATAATATTATCAATGTAAAGATTGGTAAGGAAAAAAAAGCGGAATTTGGTTCTTTACTGTGTGTTTTACATGTTCTCCAGAATAACTTTGCGACAAGTTTTAATGCTACATGATGGATTCCATCCCCAGAACGCACGAAGGTTTGTTCATTGTCAATTGCATTGCTCATTGAATTTTATCGTTTATAGTTCGAGTTATGCACTACTGTAAATTGTTACTAGCAACTCCAATCATTTATGTAATTTAATTATTGAATATTTGTTGAACCTCAATCTAAATTCCTTTGATTAGATTCTGTAATAAAGAAAATTGTGCCATTTACTGATGTTTAATCTCAATTGTCTTAGCTTTGCTTTGATATCAAATCTTTGATAAATACTAATGTGCATTTCGAATGGATTCATATAATGCATGCTAATTATTATTAACAATTTCTAGATATTGAAGCACAAATAAGAGAAATACAGTCAAAGAAGAAAGAGATTCAAAATGCGTCTACAGAAAAGGATCAAGTAGGACTAGGAAAAACTGGCTTCTATGATCAAGATATTTATGATGGAAGTAATAATAAATATGAAGGCTATGTTACTTCTATCGCAGCAAACGATGAAATTGAGGTAATACCATTATTTTTTGTCTTTATTGAAACATTGTATGATAATAATTATATTATTTTTATTTAAGGATGAAGATTATGAACCTACAACATTTAATACTAACAAAAGACCAGGATACACTGCACCAGCAGCATTGCTCAATGATGTTGCACAGGTATATTTTAAAAATATTATACTTATTAATGTTGCTGATGATATTAATAATTAATTAATTTAATAACGTTTAATCTTTTTATCTTGCAGAGTGAGAAGGATTATGATCCTTTCGCGGATAGACGACGACCCACCATAGCTGATAGAGAAGATGAATATAGACAAAAAAGGCGGAGAATGATTATATCACCTGAGCGTGTTGATCCCTTTGCAGAAGGTTGGTATTTTTGTCTATTAAGTTAAGCAATTTGAAAACACAACAGGTAATTAGATATTAAGTGTGTTTATATATTATTATTCTTGTTGACATTTTGAAGCAATATAATGGAGTAAGATTAATTACATAATAGTTGTAATTTTATTAGTTTTTTTTTTGTATTATCATACATTCAAAATGTTTCCAGAATTTTTATTAACATTACTTAATGTACTTAAGTACCAATTATATTGCAACAAAATATGCGCACAATAAAGCTTCTATCACTGCAGTTTATAAAAAACTAAAGTCATCTTAAACATACTTCAACATCTGGAAAAAAGTCAACCTGATTTTAATGTAATGAAAATGAAATTCATTTTAATGCACATTATTATTTATTTATATATATGATCAAAAAGTAATCAAGTTGGCCTTTTTTTATATCATTTAATGGAACTATAACTGATTATAAAATATCACACTTTCAATAACTGAATGACCATACTATTGATTTCTATATTTTATAATTTTTATTATGTTTCTATATCTTTGTCAAAAAGTAATAGAGAAGATAAAATTTGAATTTCTATAGAATTATGTTACTTGACTTTTCAAATAATTAGTAATGTGACTTAATTTCTTTGAATAATTTATAAACAAATATATAAAAACTTTATTTATTTGTAATATGATTTAATTCATTTATCATACACCCCATTTCAAAGTGATTGAATGCTTCACAAAATCAAAATATTTTCATTAAATCATATAAGATTGTACGTTAGTTAGATAAATTTGTATATAGATGTTTTAAAGAAATATTAAATGTAAAAATATTACAACACACATACAGTTAAAAAGTTATTTTTAATATTAAAAAATAATATATATATTTGTTTAATCTACTTTAATGAATATATATTGAGCAATACATTTCTATTGCTGTAGTATTACTAATTATAATAACTGAGATAAAAGTTGTTTCAAACAGAAATATTGTATTTTATAATGTTCTTTATTGTTTACAATCAGCTAATTTTAATTAAATTCAATCTAATAAGGATGCAGATTACAGTTCGCTTGTACAGTTTAAAATATTTGGTTTTGGGATATTCATCTCAGTTATTAATAGTAGGTTTAAAAACTTTTCATGCTTAAATTATGGAAGCGTTAAGAAATAAATAAAGACTGGCTTGAATGAAAAGAGTGAATGTGATTCTTTCAAATAAATACTAATGTTTACATTTTTTTCCAATCTTAGTGACGGTCTGCACATTTGGAATCATCTGCTTACCGAGGATACTATGTCGAAGGTTAAGCGAGATTGAATTGTCACAGAACATTACAGTCACGTCGTATAAATGATACAATGAGACTTTTTTTTATATTCAATTATAATTTAATGTATTTTTATAAGTTTTCTTTTTCGCAAATCTTTTATTTGAAATTTTAATTACTTACATTTATAACATGTATGGATCACTAAATTCTCATTGTATCACACATTTCTCGTGAGAACGTAAATATTGAAAAATAGTATGAGTGGTTTGTGTGCAAATATTATTAATAACAAGAATGAGTTAATTTTTAGATGGCTAAAGTATTTTTCGATGTGGAAGACATGAGCAGGACAGTGCTCCCTGTGGCACCAAATTTTCACGTACGTATGCTATATGCCATCTACTGTTGCAGCTCTCTCAAACCCGTTGTGTAATTAACGTGATACTCTATTCACGGCTTAGTATCATATTTTCTTCTATAAAACTATTTTATTGTTACTTAATTTGATGATATATGCAACGTGGAAATGAGAGTGAATTCAGTAGTTTACTTAGAATATACCCAAATATTCTAAGGGCATTTTAACAATAAATATCATTATAATATGGCTAGGTATGTTCAGAAGTTTTTGAAAATTTAAGCATTCTATGAACAAATAACTAATGGTTACGCTTTGCGTGACTTTTGGTTCCTGATTACAGGTGGTAAGACGCCAGACATCGGTTCTAGGACTTATACCGTGATTATGCGAGAACAGTTATTGAAAGGTGAAGAAACTGAGGTATGTAGTCAGCCTTTAACATGTTCAATTTTTTCCATTACTGTCTACTCACATAATATTTATGCTTACAGTTGAGAAAGAAATTAGCAGAAAAAGCCAAAGAAGGAACATTGAAGGCAAATGGTGAACCTAAACCTACGCCTAAGAAAAGAGGTCGTTGGGATCAAACAGATGATGCTCCAACACCTAAGAAACCAACTGGTACAACTGCAACACCAACATCATGGGACAATGCGGATGTAAATAAATAGATACTTGTGAAATTAATTTTGAAACAAAGAAAACAATAAATCTAACAAAATGTTATTAGGTAACACCTGCTGCAATTAGATGGGATGAAACACCTGGTCATGGTAAAGGCGGAGAAACTCCTGGTGCAACACCAGGCGTAAGTACAAGAATGTGGGATGCTACTCCAGGACATGCAACGCCTGGTGCAGCTACTCCTGGTAGGGAAACTCCTTCCCATGAAAAAACTGTTTCAAGCCGTAGAAATCGTTGGGATGAAACGCCGAAAACTGAACGTGGTAAATAGAATATAATTTTATCAAATTAATAATAACAAATTATAAACGAATAGTGAGATAATAAAACTGTTTTAAATATTAGAAACACCCGGTCATAGCAGCGGTTGGGCAGAAACTCCAAGAACAGACCGAGTTGCAGGAGATTTAATTCAAGAGACACCAACACCTTCTGCTAGTAAACGTCGAAGTCGATGGGATGAAACACCTTCGAATCAAACGCCTGGGTCCATGACACCACAAACTCCAGCAACTCCTCTTACAACGCCACATCAAACCTCGATTTTAACACCTAGTGGTGTAACACCGACAGGACCCAAAGCTATGGGATTAGCAACTCCAACACCAGGACATTTAATGTCAATGACGCCAGAACAACTTCAAGCATATCGTTGGGAAAGAGAAATCGATGAGAGAAATAGACCACTTTCAGATGATGAATTGGATGCTTTATTCCCACCAGGATACAAAGTTTTGCAACCACCAGCAGGTAAACTTTGGATGTAAAAGTTATGATGAAAAAAATATTTAATTTTATCATTTCATGATATAGGATATATTCCAATTCGCACACCTGCAAGGAAGCTCACTGCTACGCCAACGCCAATCGCGGGCACGCCACAAGGATTTTTCATCCAAACTGAAGATAAAACTGCAAAGTTTGTAGACAATCAGCCGAAAGGAAATTTACCTTTTATGAAACCAGAGGACGCACAATATTTTGATAAACTATTGGTTGATGTTGATGAAGAAACGCTTAGCCCTGAAGAACAAAAAGAAAGGAAGATAATGAAACTGTTATTAAAGATTAAAAATGGTACACCACCAATGAGGAAAGCTGCTCTGAGACAAATTACGGACAAAGCAAGAGAATTTGGAGCAGGTCCTTTATTTAATCAGATACTTCCTCTTCTTATGTCTCCAACCTTGGAAGATCAAGAGCGTCATCTTCTTGTGAAAGTTATTGATCGTATTCTTTACAAACTCGATGATTTGGTTAGACCTTACGTGCATAAGGTAAATTTTAAAAACTTTGTGTAATATCTTTAATCGTTTCTTTCTTCATAGCACTGATAAATATAAAAACATAATTTACTTTTAGATTTTGGTCGTCATTGAACCTTTACTCATTGATGAAGACTACTATGCTCGCGTTGAAGGCAGAGAAATCATTTCTAATTTGGCAAAAGCAGCTGGTTTAGCAACGATGATCTCCACAATGAGACCAGATATTGACAATATCGATGAATATGTTCGTAACACGACAGCCAGAGCATTCGCTGTGGTTGCATCAGCTTTAGGAATTCCTTCTTTACTTCCATTTCTCAAAGCCGTGTGTCGCAGTAAAAAATCGTGGCAAGCTCGTCATACGGGTATCAAAATTGTACAACAAATCGCTATTCTTATGGGATGTGCTATATTGCCACATTTGAAGAGTTTGGTCGAAATTATAGAACATGGTAATGAAACTACTTTTTAAAGTTGCTAAATTGTATTTCAAAAGACAGTTAAAAAGTACTAATTAATTTATAGGTCTCGTTGACGAACAACAGAAAGTGCGTACTATCACTGCTTTAGCAATTGCTGCTTTAGCAGAAGCAGCCACACCTTATGGTATCGAGAGCTTCGACTCTGTTTTAAAACCACTTTGGAAGGGTATTCGTACACACAGAGGGAAAGGTCTTGCCGCATTTTTAAAAGCTATTGGTTATTTAATTCCTCTTATGGACGCTGAATATGCTAATTACTATACTCGTGAAGTAATGTTAATCCTTATTCGTGAATTCCAGTCTCCTGATGAAGAAATGAAAAAAATCGTATTAAAAGTAAGTATTTTAAGTTATAATAACATCTATAATATTATTTATTGTGATATATCGGATATAATATAATTTACGTTACAATCTATAGGTAGTTAAACAATGTTGTGGAACGGATGGTGTAGAAGCACAATACATTAAAGATGAAATCCTTCCACATTTTTTCAAACACTTCTGGAACCATCGAATGGCTTTGGATCGTCGAAATTATAGACAGGTATGTATTATACACATTGTAGATATACTGACAATAATTATAGAAACCACAAATTTATAAGTCTTCATTTTATAGCTTGTTGATACGACTGTAGAAATTGCAAATAAGGTTGGTGCATCGGAAATTATAAATCGTGTAGTAGATGATTTGAAAGATGAAAACGAACAATATAGAAAAATGGTAATGGAAACCATTGAAAAAATAATGGGAAATTTGGGAGCCGCGGATGTTGATTCTCGTTTAGAAGAACAACTCATTGACGGTATTTTATATGCTTTCCAAGAACAGACAACAGAGGTTTGTAATTAATTTTCATAAAGAATTTTAAGTTATATATTATAATAAATTTATTGTGTTTGTTTTATTGTACAGGATGTTGTAATGTTGAATGGATTTGGAACTATTGTGAATACATTAGGAAAAAGAGTGAAAGCATATCTTCCACAAATCTGTGGTACAATTTTATGGAGATTGAACAATAAATCTGCAAAAGTAAGACAACAAGCTGCTGACTTAATATCACGAATTGCTGTTGTCATGAAAACTTGTCAAGAGGTAAATTTTACACTTTTTATACATATGTAAGTTTTGTATATATGATATAAAATTCATACTTATTTCTGTTTGTAGGAAAAATTAATGGGTCATTTAGGTGTCGTTCTTTATGAATATTTAGGTGAAGAATATCCTGAAGTATTAGGAAGTATTTTGGGCGCATTAAAAGCTATTGTCAATGTTATAGGAATGACAAAAATGACACCACCTATTAAAGACTTACTACCACGTTTAACTCCTATTCTGAAAAACAGACATGAAAAGGTTTGTCTTATATGCTCGAATTTATTTGGACATACGTTAAAAATATATATTTGCTACTTATAACTAAATTTTTCTGTTTAGGTACAAGAAAACTGTATTGATCTTGTAGGTAGGATTGCAGATAGAGGACCTGAATATGTGTCCGCTAGAGAATGGATGAGAATATGTTTTGAACTTTTGGAATTGCTCAAAGCCCACAAAAAAGCGATTAGGAGAGCGACAGTGAATACATTCGGTTACATTGCAAAAGCAATAGGGTAAGTATAAATTAAATATAAAATTTTTATAGTATACGTTTTATAATTACGTCTCAACATCATGTTTAACATCACCTTTTAACTTTTTTTTTGTACAGACCTCATGATGTATTAGCAACTCTCTTGAACAACTTAAAAGTACAGGAACGTCAAAATCGTGTGTGTACTACAGTAGCTATTGCTATCGTAGCTGAAACCTGTAGTCCCTTCACAGTACTTCCTGCTTTGATGAATGAGTATAGAGTACCGGAACTGAACGTACAAAATGGTGTGTTGAAATCTCTATCCTTTTTGTTTGAATATATCGGAGAAATGGGAAAGGATTACATTTACGCTGTTAGTCCATTGTTAGAAGATGCGCTTATGGACAGGTAAAAAGAATATACAAAAACCAATTTTTTTTTTTGAGAATAATTATGAGTTTAATTTAATATTATTATTATAGAGATTTAGTGCACAGACAAACTGCATGTGCTGCTATTAAACACATGGCATTAGGTGTTTACGGATTTGGATGTGAAGATGCATTGATTCATTTATTAAATCATGTTTGGCCCAACGTTTTTGAAACTTCACCACACTTGGTACAAGCATTTATGGATGCTGTGGACGGTTTACGTGTCGCTCTTGGACCAATTAAAATACTACAATATACTTTACAGGTAAGTTTCAGTATATTGTATTAATATATTAATATAATGGATATTTTCATAATATTTTTACAGGGATTGTTCCATCCGGCACGAAAAGTTCGAGATGTATATTGGAAAATTTATAATTCTCTTTATATAGGTGGACAAGATGCTCTTGTAGCTGGTTATCCTCGAATTATGAATGATCCAAAGAATCAATATATTAGATACGAATTGGACTATGTTTTGTAATAATTTTAAACATATGTAAGAGATGTTGTATCATACATTTATATAATCTTCGTAAAAATTAGCATCCTTCGCTTATTATTGTTTATTTTATAAATCAGCTAAAATAATTGAATGTTATTTGACTCATAAGATAGACGTAAATGAACTTTAATAGTATTTATTTCTTGGACTTCTTTAAACAAATTATACATAAATTCTTTTAAATTAAAAATTGATTGTTACAAATTTGCTTAAACAGAGATATTTGTCAATCCTTATATAAATAAAATGTTTCGTATTCAACGATATTGGAATTTATTTCGAAGCATTCGCTTCAATATTCACTTAGTTGTTCCCCTTGAATTTTATTGTGTTGCTAACAAAATAAAATCTGATTGTGTATTTCAATTTTACATAAGATACATTTTTCTTCATGTTAGAAAAATTGATAATTGTATATTTACATAAAAATAAAATGAACTCTTTCATCCTCCATGAAAATAATATCGTAATGAAAACACTAACGATGATTTTTTTTTCAATATTTTATTTTGAAGTTAATTTATTAATCTACTAAATAAGACTAATGATAATTTACCTTTAAATATTTATTTGTAATTTTTGAGACAGTAATATTTTATAGCATATATTGTGTAAAACGTTCACATACCGAACTTATGTATGTACATTATAATTTTTAAGTATCATTGGAGAATACAGTCGTGTTTTACATATTTTCTTTTTATCTATGAAACATTTATTGTAATACTTTTTTGTATAAAAATTGCGTGTGAAATGTCTGTACCTCCAAATAGATTTTTTTTTAAAATTGGCGTAAAGCGTATATATGTAAATATACACATGCATACATCACTGTATTCATGATATTTCTCAACTATTTATGAATTCAATGCAATTCCTTTAGTTTCGGTCCTGACAAAGATGCACACACATATTTACTGTTGTATACTTTCAAATCGGCAACCAAACAAAATTTAAAAGCTAATCTCTAATATCATTAACATGATTAAATTATATATATGAAGGCCATTTTTTTACCTAATAGCACTTTGAACAACGTATACATATATATCCGTAAATTAGTATAATAAGAAAGAATATATCGTTCATAAATATGACAGAGTAATTAAAACTTCTTTCTATAATATTCTATTAGAAGAACAATAACTTGTGAACATATAATTCATATTAGTAGTACATAGTTAAAAAGTATATACTGTTTATACAACTATAATAAAAAAATATAACAACAACAAAAATTATAGTTTTACTTCAATGAATTTTAAAAAATTCTTTTCAACAAATATTATTTTAAAGCGCAATTTTTGGCAAAACATTCAATGTTTTATTAAAAAAAAAAAGAGCAATCGATTAAAACAGAGCAACAAATTAAAACTTAATACAAGTTACTGTTATCATTTCATAATAACATCTTATATAAATCATTTGTTAAACAGAACTTTGGTATAATGAATGTAACAGAAGTTGTTTCTATTATGGAAACGCTAAAAACAACAGATTATAGAATCACATTAATACAATATATACATTTTGTGAAAATTATTTTCAAGCTAAGTACTTATTGATATTCATGAATTTATAAAAGCAATATATAAATGTGATAAGCAATCCTTTATTTGGTTTTTCTTTTTGTATCATTACGCGAGTTATTTTATAACTTTCAAGTCGAAGTTTTTTGTATGAATTTTATGATACATAAACTTCCAATTTTAATTTAAGTATCATACCAAATACACTTTTAAAAAAGTAGATTAATTGTAATAGTTTCCCAATAAAACTTACCAACGTAAGATGCGATTACTTAATTTATGAAAATGACATGTGATTCTATAAAACATGACTTTAAAATTTATAAAATATCTTTACATGATTGTTTAAAAAATTAATTAAGAGTATAATATCATTAAGTATTAAGTATTCGTCTCTCCTTACACCGTCAAAAATGAATAAGTAACGAAATATACATACACAATTATTACGAAAAATATTAATTTATAGAGAAAAAATTGATAAATATCACAAGTACGCGTAATTGTAACACACAATTTTGTGATGAAAACTAGATATACATATTTCACTCACATTCTTTTGCACTAAGAACATTTCATTTCACACATACTACATGGAAATATACACTCCGTTTATCTCTCGTTGTAGTGTGATAAAATTTACAATAGAATATCATATCTTGTATTCTTGATAACTTTGGTAAATGACTAAAGAATGTGAAGGCTGTCAGTCATTTCTACAACTAATAAAATTTGTATTATGCTAAGGAATTTTTAAAATATATGGAAGTCAATTTCAGCTACTTTCATTATTAAATATATATAATAAATCTTTTTTTTTTTTTTTTTGAAAATCAGCATACGTAATTTAATACCGTAGGTACAGAAAATACTGTACTATTACAATGGAACATTTCTCATTTTTTCAAATCCTGTTGCATCTTATGTTCGTTAGGAAAAATGCTGTCTCAACTGTTAAAATTGTAATCTATAAAAAATACATCAAAGATTATGTATGTTTGATTTTGCATGATTATGCATGTTTGTATATACGACGTAAATGAAGATAGTTCAAAAAACGTATGTTTCTCATTTGATACCATATTTAGATTTAAAAAATATTTAATAGATGTTCAGATATCATTATGAAATTTAAAAAGAAACGCATGTGATTAGAGTGATATGATCGAAAGAAAATTTCAATCAAAAAGGTGCAACGATTGCCGCCGCTTCGCCTCTACTTGTCGGCAACGAAGCACACTCATGCCATTTATTTGAATGGGGATCGTAACATTCAACGGTAGAAATTGTAATTTGCGTTCGATAAAAATTGATTTCCTGAGACTGATCACCTCCTATAACATAAAGTCTACTATCGGCTGCCGCAACTGCAGGATATGATCTACCCATATTCATAGATGCAACAGTACTCCATTTATTCTGGAATAGGACAAAATTATAACGTACAAAAGATCTAAATAATATTATAATACATAAAAAAAAGAATAAATCACCTTTTCAAAGGAATATCGTTCAACGGACGTTAAAACTTCTTGATTTTTATTAGTACCACCAACAACATAAATATATCCATCGAGAATAGTAATTCCCATTTGTGAACGCGGGGTGAGCATTGGAGCTAAATGAGTCCATTCTCTTGTTACTGGATTGTAACTCATTACATCTTGGCGATGTCTGCTATTATGTGTACAACCACCGACTACGTATATTAATCCTAAATGGTGTATTAAAATGTAAGATTATACTCTATATCTCAACTTGAAAATAAAGAATTCTTTAATTCTTTAAATAAATTAATTTACCTTCATAAGCAACTACCCCCATGCTGAATCTGGGTTCAGGAAGTTGTCCATCAAGTGTCCAAGAGTTAGTTATTGGATCGTATATCTCTATCGATCCACCAATATCTTCACCAACCCAACCACCAAATGCATATAAGCTATTATCCAAGGCACAAAGTCCAAATTCACATCTAGGTTCTTCCATACAAGCAATTGAAGTCCATACATTATCACGTGGATCGTAACATTCGCAATTAGCGATAATACATGATTCAAGTTCTCCGCCGACAACGTAAACTTTACCATCCAATAATGCGACTCCTGGTAATATTCGCCCTATACCAATTGGCGCTACTTCACTCCATTCACTGTTGAAAATATTATCATTCAATGATTTGATAATATTTGATATATGTAATTTTTAACTTGCAAAAATATGTACGAAGAGAATTATACCCAGTAAATATATCATATTTTTCGATTGTTTCATAAGTACTTTCAGCAGCTCTACCCCAACTATCTGCCGAATGTTCGCGTCGTGATCCGCCAATCACCAAAATGTTCTTTTTAGCGCAAAGTCTAGGTTGTGCGTGAAGAGGCACAAGACATCCTTTATTTGATACTAAATCCTTTTGTATAGACCTTAATGCAACAATGAGACTCGCGTCTTTACATTCCAGAATAACTCGTTCCAATCTCGCTAATGAACACAGCCGTAAACGTATATGACTTAATATTTCAAATACATAACATCTTCTTGTTGGTATATCATGAACAATCCAATTATATGCTGCTTGGAAGACCTACAACGTATCAAAAACCCAAAATGTAAGAAATACTCGCCATTACGCAAACCGTAGATGTTTTCAAGAGCATGTACAAAGGACAAACCTGGAATTCAGTATCAATATGAATATAATCACTACTGAGAAAATGAACAAGATGTTCTTTCGGCAGATCCAAAAATTCCTCCTCCTGAGATACTTGAGGAAAATTGACTTGTATAAAGCGTAGGGCAGTTTCCAAAAGATCTAATCTGTTGTGTGCTTCTGCGAATCTATTTAACATATTTATTCATAATCATTCTAAATTTTATTTGTGATAATTTATATATATAATTATTCTAAAAAATTCTTAACAATAATGCAGGTATATCTGATAAACCTACAATTTAAAGAATATAAACTTGCTTAATCTTGCTCGTCTCACCTATAAATCCCAAGAGCATTCGAATAATGCAGTTGCTGTTTCAAATAGGTAATGCAACCAAATACTACTTCATCTAATTCTAACATATCAGCAGCTGCAAATAATTCTTGAACATTGTCCTGGGTAATATCAACGTTCCCAGTGTAAATGAAATCCACCAAGAGGGAAAGAATGTTAGCTGATACTGAATGAATTTCTACTAACTCCTGCTGTTCTTCCACCAAACCACCAGTGAACATAGCATTAAAGTAAGCACTTCCTGCTGCCAGAACTGATCTGTGTGCTCTGATAATGCTACCACCGGCAACCAGACCTACATCACTAAATTGGTTTTTTAGTCTTTGGGCATTTAAATTCCTTAAAACCTTCGGAGCGTATTGCCCCACAGCATAAACAGTATTAGAAACATCAGATGTTTGTTTTACTGGTTGCGTTGCGAAACCCATATTATTACAGTTATGGCCATTCTTCATTGGCGGCACTGCTCCATCCGCCATGAAACCATCAAGTTGTCCTTTATCTGCAGTTCCTAATGAAACAATTATCTCCATCCATCATTCGTTTAAATACTTCATGTAAAAATAATTCTTCCCAATTTCGTGTAACTTTAATAATCTCTTAAAGTCACGGTTAATTACAATTCATTTGTCAATAAATTCATTCATTATAAAATTAAGGCAATTTTTTTTTTAAGAATTATAAAAAAAACTTAAGTCGTCTGAAACTTAATATAGGAAAAATAAAAAAAAAATAGTAATTAAATCTTAATTAAATAAACTTTAACTGTTATGTTTATGTAATAATCACATTACTTCAAGACAGGCGACGGACAATTTAATTAATTGAAAAATACGAGATATAGAATACACTTACGGCATATACGCGAGAGCACCTTATAGACGCTTTGAAACGATTTTGTATTATTTTTCCCTTTTAAACGCATCACTACCACCACATTTTCACGTAATTTATTATTGCCTGACGCCGCTCTTCATTTGACTCATCCCTTTCTTGATTCCACTAATTAGTCACTAATTCGGTAATAAGAAATTTGACATATGTCAAATAACCTATTTAGTGTATGAAACTAGCTACAAAAGAATCGCTAATAAGAATAGTGTACTCGTACCACATTCACAGAAACAATTTAAGGACATCAACAGAGACAACAGGCGTTGTTAATTCTCCTTGAACATAAGACTATATATATTCTACTTGTAACTGAAAAATAACACCGACTTTCTTCTTATTTCTATATATCAAAATTGAAGCTTTTATTCACTCATTTTAGTCGCTCGATTTTGGTAATTCAATTACGAGTTCATTGCCTCGCAGTTATGCCAACAACGTAATAAGGCAAGATTATTCTACAAATGTAATCTGTCACTACGCTTGTTTACATTCTAAATTTCACTATTTATTTAATCTTTGTTTTTACACGAACGTGTGATATACGATGAATAAGTACTTTAATGTTTTACAGATCAGCTGATTGAATATTTGTAGTGGTACCAATGGTGTTCTATCTCTAGCTCTGTTCATTATGAAACATAAATCATCGTGTTCTACGCAAAATTAGGTCCGGTGTTACCTATGCTCGTTTTGAAAGTACGATACAACCAAGAAAATTGACTGTTGCTTCTGTTTTCTGCATATATATTATTTAAAATAGGTATTCTTTCATTTTCATTAGCGTTTTAACATGTCGACTATTCCAAGAAAAAAGAAAAACCCATCAAACTTGAAGGTAACACGTAGTTCCATATCGTATTTTTAAAAGGAACACAAATATTTCCTAATCCAATTTTTATTTACAGAGCATAGATAATCGCGATGAGTTTTTAAATCGCATCTCGAAATCGCTTTACTATTCAAAATTACCAGTGACCGATTGCCTCAGTTTACCTGTTACTGGTTAGTATCACTAAATTTTAAAAATATTTATTGACATACTTGCCCTTGACTAATTATATTAAATATATTATAATAAAGAAAATGTATAATTATTATATAACACACACACATACACATTCTAATTAAAACAATATGATAGTCTTAAAAAATTATTTAAGTCCAAAGTAATGTATTATTTTCTTATAACCTGTATATTATTATATTTTAACTGTCTGAGATAAATTTATAAATTATTATGATACTTAAGCAAAGCTTTCTAACATTTTAATGATATTATACAATTGATTAACAACTTCTCATCATTAATGATTATGTAATTAAATTTTATTTTTAGAATTGGCAGCAGAGTTGTTCACTGAAGTAAAAGGTGATTATACGCTTGAAAGGTTAGATGTGGAAGAGGCTAGCAAAATATCTAGAAATGCATGTGTTTCACCATGTTCTCTTGTTTTGGCATTATTGTACTTGGAGAGATTAAAAGATTGTAATCCACAATATCTACAACAAGTGGCACCTTCTGAGCTCTTCCTTGTTTCCTTGGTACTACGTTTGCCCCAAATAAAATTAGCTTCCGAGGAATGTCGTTATTCGAAGTATAATACTTTTTATTACTTAGATGGTGGCTAGTAAATTTTTAAACGACGAGGGAGAAGAAGATGAAGTTTTTAATACTGAATGGGCACAATCAGGTGATCTGACTATATTACAAATAAATCAGTTAGAAAAGGACTTTCTCAAAGCTATTGTAAGCAAATTAAATATATTATCGTATTTACGATGTATCAATTTACATACAAATATTTACGAGATCTTATCAATTCAGGATTGGACTGTTTTTGTTCATCATCAAGACTTTTGGGAAAGATTACAAAAATTAGAAAAAGATGTAGCCTATAAAGAAGCACAGAAAAGAGGCTGGTTTTCATATACAGAATTGACTTGCCTAATGAATTCAATGCAATTAATAGCAGTAGCACAAGCTGTGGTGAATGTATCATCCATTTGTCTGGCAACATATACTGCAGGAGTAGTTACTCTTTTAGGCTCTGCCTTGGTTGCAAGCTGTCTTCCAGGAACAGTACTTAGTCCAACAATTAATTCCACAAATATTATGAAAACAGATCTTGATTCAGTAACAGATATAATATCATCATCATCCATCGAAGAAAATATTTTATCGAAAGATATTTTAACGGCAAATTTTACATCCCTAAATTGTAATCAATCTCAACAGAATTGTGAATACATTAAAACGAACGATGCTACTGATATAAATTGGAAATGGTGGTTAAATTCTATGATGATTCAGCTATCAGAATATTCAGATCCAGAATCGAAAAAGACACTACATACAGCAAATAATAAAACCGAATATGCGGGCACATCAATAACAACAAAATTCTTTTTCGACATTACTATATCAGATGAACCTTTAATAAAATTCTGGAAACAAATATTGGATATAGATCTGAAAATTCTTTTACACGAGTGGCGATATTATGCGAATTGCGTACAAAGTACAAAATTAACATTCGAACATCAGCACTGAACATCACATATCAAGATCATCAAGATCTTAAAAATCTAACGAACTATATTCTCTTTATTAAAAGAATCTTCAAACCAGAGAAAGATTATATATTTTTTCTACTAACTTGTAACTCACAAAAGAATTTCTCAAGATCATTTTTTCAATAAAGAAAATAAAATTTCTATGAAAACATTGGTTTTTTTTTAAACAACTTTTGGGGTATAAGGATAATACTAAAATATAAAATACAGCTCTATATGTTGTTACTACTATTTATACAGTTTTGATAATACATCTACAGTTATTTTATACATTATACATATGTATACATTAAGTACATTCATCTTACAGAGATTACATAATATTGCATAAACTTTATGATTGTCATAAATTAATATTGCAAATAATTACGAAATTTGATTTTAATAGTAGATCATAAATAGATGTTCGTTTTCTATTATTATAAATCAATTTATTATAAAAAGTAAATATTATAATAATAGTAAAATTTTTTAAGCATTTAATATATATAATTTCAACCACCGTTATGAAAATAGGAAAAAATAGGGATAGGGGTCATCCCGATAATACAGCCAATTGTAACTCCTATAACTCGTCCCTGAATTATTAGAAATTACTTTTTTTATTTTTTATAAATTATTAACTTAAAAAGTCAAGTGTGACATAAAAGTAAACATGTCATACCATATTAGCAGCTGCTTTTGTCCTATGTAAATTTAATTGTATGGGAGTAAGTTTTGGTGCTTTAAAACCAACGCTTTGAGCGAAACGTTCTACATAATGTACAGATCCGATTCCTATTATATCAGATATCGTATTTCCTAACGCGGCAGCTGCCATAGTTGAAATTGGAAATTTTTTATTCAATATTGTTTCAATTTGATCTCCCTGAAATGACAATATTACAAAATCGAACATACACGATGTAAATTCATGATACGTACAGCGACAATCATGATGAAATTGTCAAGGAAACCAAAGCCAATGAATGGGATTGCATTTGCAATTGCAACTGTAAGAATATGATATATACTATTAATTATCTCTTAAGTTCAAAAGAAATATTACATTCTATTATACAAATTATTTTAGTAAACACTTAAATTTGAATTTGCAAACTTTGTCAAATATTAATATTTAAAATTCATACCTAATACTAACTCTTTTGTAGTTGGTTCTGGAACAGTTTCAACTGTAATAGGAAAGAGAAAAATGTGAACGTGTATTCTTTTTGTAACACAATATGATAACAATTAATTAATAAGTAATTGTGAAAAATATAGTTCTTGTGTTATTTATAACATAACACACAAAATGACAAGGATTCATGCATTTATTTCTTCATTTATGCAATTGACACAGATTAAAATAATAACTTTATAAATAAAGTTATAAATTATTAACATGAAATAATAATATAGAATAATAACATTGCATAAGAAATATTTATTAAAATTAATTATTTATGAATAAAATAAAATTATTAGGATAACAAATTAATTAATGCACAAGATTCTGGAAGGCAAAATTTTATTTAAATAAAATACATTTTTTGTCTAATTGTAAGAAGTACTTACATCAAAGTTTGCTAAATAATGTAATGTATGCTATATATATACAAGTACCTAATGTTTACTAAAATACAATCTACATTAAAAGGGCAATTATAATCGTGCAAAAATATACAAAAATTGGGTGGAAGTAATGGAAATTAAATTAAAATTTCAACAATCTTTTCTTATATAATGAAAATTTCTAAAGTTATTTACCTAAGTGTTCAACTTATTTAAACAGGTATCTTGCTGCATTCATTATGTTCATTGTTGAATTAATGGATGAAATTCATTACAAAGTTCTTGTAAAAAATATGCTTTTTTTCAAAGTGTTCAACATCTTAAATCATAAATGTTATCTAAGTTACTTGATGAAATTGTGTGAATTATTATTTAATGAAATAGCATATATTTTGTTAAAAAATTTGTTATAAAATTTTTAAATATTTATCATTATATATTATGTTTTTATTTAGAATTTGGAATGAATATATAATTCTTACAATTTGAAAAGATTATAACATAAAAGTACAACTTAAATAATTTGAATTGCTCTTGAGCTATTAGTATGGTATTATTGTGTACATTGTGTTAAAAAATAATAGTAAGTATGTATATGTAATGTAATATATTACCTAAGTGTGGCTCTGTAGTTGTCTTTTTAAAACATCCAGAAAGTTCAGTCAGAGTAGAAGTAAGTGAAAGAATTAAAACACATAGTTGCATGTGAAATAGTAATTTAATATATATAAGTAAACTTACAGATTGATGTCCATGTAGAATGCGATGGAAGAAAATTTTTTAAACTGTTAAAGAATAATGAAAATTACACTGAATCACAATATAATAATAATAAATATTTTCACCTTTGAAATTCAAATCATTAATAATGTGATATGTTATAAAAGTTAAATTTTAGTAACATAAAATTCTATTAACTTAAATTGCAATTTAGTAGTACAAAAGTTATTTTGCTTCATAATTAACTGTTAATTACTGATCATTAGAAAAGTGAAATAATATTTCTTAAGTTCCTACCATACTTGCGCATAAGCCAATCTTCTGGTACAGGACAATAAGTGCCTGTAGGATCTACATCTCCTAATGATGATATTTTGCTTGGTCTTCCAAGTTTATTACACCATCGAAAAGCAGCTAATTGGCCTTAAAATTTATAATTTTATGCATAAAAAGGAAATAATTTTAACAATGTGATTTCATTTTCTGCAGATTTTTACGTATTATTATCTGTAGATCACTGCAGATTCTTATCTATTTAAGAGAAATGAAAAAATAAGAATACACAGAATGTATATAACACGTAAAAAAACATGAAATATCGAGTATTATTTATAATATTAGTAAGCAAAACAATTTTTTACTTAGATTCTACTATTTTAATTATGTTCATAAAAATATGTTTACATAAATATCTGCAGTCTAATGATAATCTTCATAAAAAATAATTACGTTGATATCCAGCCCTATCCTCTTCCGATTTACATTCTTTAAGGACATTTAAAAAGAGATTTCGTTCTTCTGAGCTAAGCTTAGAAGCTATCTCTTTCGCTTTTTCCTTCGTTAAGGATTCAGGAAAATTTATTTTGTTTTCCGCACTGTAACATGTCCTTGGTATAGTCCACGTATGAACGACAAACGGAAATAAACTGTGTTTTCTTGACAGAAAATTATTCACATAATACAATTTTTGACGACCGTGATAAAACCGCGACATATTTCTACTAAAATACATAATTTCTCGTGGGATAAATACTGTTTGACTAGTCAAAGCTGCGATCGTATACATTTTTATGAAAACGACTATACCGTTTCCTCAATAATATTTTAATTGAAATTTACGTGATTACGAAAGCATATACATTGTATAGCGCTAACACCTAAAATCAATAATTTTGTTTGCTTAATAATGATAAAGATACACTGTATTGACAATTGAACACTTAAAGATACGTACACATATCTTGACTTAAAGTGGTAGTGACTCAACCCTACGCCATTGTGAAATCGCTACTTAGTAATGCTTTAAACACTAAAGAATGCAAATAACATCATCGACAAATTTAAATTATCCTGATCAATCGATAATACTTTATTTTTAAAATATTTGTCTTTTAATTTCGTTATATAAATTATTATTTAAAAAAAAGTTTGTAACAATATTCACATTATTACTATATGAATTATTCTAAATGATATATTTATTAGAAATGGGAAAGTCATAATTAATAGTGTTAATTTTTGTTTGAAAAAAATTCTTAAATTAAAGAAGAGAGAAATATTTGAAAAAACAGTTCTTTTATTTATAAATTTTACATTTGTCGATAATTATTTATTAATTTAATATTGCTATACATTATCTTTCTAGCCGCACCGTTTTTATACATGGTCTTCCGTATCTGCGTTTGGCCTCGTCAAGAAAAGCATTTTCCATTTGCCGTACGATTTCGTTAAAAAATAAATTTGACAGATGTGAATGGATAAGGGATTTAAATTCAAATGATAAAGAGAAATCAATAACGCAAGTTTGCGCATTATTTTTTAATCCTGGACTAAGGAGCCACAATGTATTTAAATGATTAAATAATTTACCATCTGTGCATTCGGCTTTTACCAAATGCGGCCGCACCGTCGTTACTTTCGATGTATAACTCTCATTTATAGGTGGAAATCCTATCACCAAGTTTGCTTTCAGCGTATCATTACTTTTAAATATAATTTCAGACTTCTTACAAAATGGCACAAAATCTTTATAACTTTGTACGTCGGCCACGACGTCATATATCTGTTCCATTGAAAACCTGTGTGTGTAAAAAAATTTTTCACATTTTTTTATTCTTTCGCAAGGTATTGATCAATTGAAGAAACTCACCCTACTAATTTACGACCTTCGTATTCTCTTGTTCTCCTGTTCTCGATCATATACATTCTTTCTATATGTTGTTTATTAAAATTGTACTTATTTTGAAGAATTGCATTTTCAAGCAATAAAATACGTCTGAAAATGATATTGATACGTTTTCTTTAAAAATTATAAAAATTTTAAACATCGTTGAAATGGTCATTCAAAAGACGTTACTTTATTATTTCTTAATCGTGCAAAAACTATATTATATTAAAAATATATTTAATTTTAACAACTGTACATTATTATTAAGAAAAAAATTTTTAAATTATGAAAAAAAAATATATGGTAGTAGAATGATTATGATCTTTCTTTAAATTTTAAATGTACAAACGCTTGTGAATTAGTGTTAGTTTGAGTATATTAATACATTGGTCAATATTTAGTTAGGTTATGTATTATGACAATTTCGTTTCACATTGTTCACTCCCTTTTTTATGATTATTATATTTAACAATTATATTATAATTTAATGTTTGAGATAATTTTAGAAAATTAATTTTTTTGAAAATTATTTTTGAAAATGATAAAACATCGGTGTACATTATCATTAGCTATAGAAAACATAACCTATAAATAATATAAATAACATATGGTTTATATTATTTATAGGATAGAAAATTTAAAACAAATATATCTAAAAATATATTACCTATACATGGTGATATAAATTAAAAATTACGATCTATACTATACACATTAATAAAATTTATATACACACATATATACATATATACTATATTTTCATGTATGCACGTGAAATTTGAATATTATCAATTTTTACTAATAGATCTTGTTGTTTTTTGTCCAATTTTGAGGATTTCATTTAATTAAAATGTATTTTATATTATCCATATTTGAAAACACGATTAAACTTTTTCTAGTTACTTATGAAAGAGACGTACACGAAAAAATGACAAGTAGTATAACTAGATGTTTATTTAAAAATAATACAGGATATCTATTTATAATTAAATGTCAAAGGCTGACACGTGACATAAATATAATAACAAATTTATTTTATACAATAAAATGAATCCATATTTTAGTCAATATATTAATTATACTGTACAAAATGTATTAGTTACATAGTATAGATATTATCAATAAATAAATTTTAAAAAATTCCAAACAACTCTACTGAATGATTCTTGTATGAATTTGATATTAATATGAAATTTGACAATAAATTAAAACGTTTCTACTCCAAGCAAAAATTTCAGTACGGTTGGTACATCCTCACGTGCATAGCTTACATAACACAAGTACCGCAAACGTTTTCATTTTGATTCATTTTTAAAAAATGGCTGGTATTACACCACAGGCTTGCAGAAATGCATTTCGACAAGTATGTATTTATGAAAATTCTTATTTTAATAATCAAACGATTATGTTTCCCAAATATATTTCTTGTTATATTGCAAAATATTGTGCAAACTTATAAACCCTAACTTCAATCTATCGTATCACTTGTGTCAATTTCACTTTTTTTTGTTGATGCTTATATTTAATTATCGAACAACATTCTTTAATTATCGAACAAGAATTGAAGTAATAAGAATTAAATAATGTTACGCGATGCTTTTGTTTGACTCGCTACTTTGTATAATTGTCACAAATTGTCATTATATAAATAAAACTTTTTTGCTTTATTAATAAATGATTCTCAGTATAGTTTTTATTAGCAAATATTCAGTCAAAATGTAGTAAATTAAATAATTGTTAAATGTATAATTATATTTATAAGAAAATTACGAAATTGTAATTGGCACATAATCAATAGTTATTTGAATTTATTGCATTAACTTTTGCTAATTTAGGTTAGAAAATTTCATATTTCTGCAAGTCAAAATGCTGAAGCAAAATTAAAAACATTTGCTGTGTATCGTTGGAATCCAGACAAGCCTGATGAAAAACCATATATGCAGGAATATAAAATAGATTTGAACACGTAAGTTTATTTAAAAAATTTCTTTAATGGTTTTGTATTATTTATAATTCATTTAATTTAAATCTATTATAGTTGTGGTCCTATGGTATTGGATGCATTAATTAAAATTAAAAATGAAATTGACCCAACTTTAACTTTCCGTCGATCTTGTCGTGAAGGCATTTGTGGTTCTTGTGCTATGAATATTGGTGGTACAAATACATTAGCATGTATAAGGTATGTTTTAATCAGTTTTATTAAATAATTTTCATGCTTTCAAAATTAAGTTTGAAATATAAATAATGATTCATATTATTTTAGCAAAATTGATACTAATACAAGTACAACTAGTAAGATTTATCCACTACCACATATGTATATAGTAAAAGATTTAGTACCAGATTTGAATAATTTTTATAACCAGTATAGAAGTATACAACCATGGCTGCAACGTGGTGATGGGCAGAAAGCTGGTTCAAAGCAATATTTACAAAGTGTTGAAGACCGTAAAAAATTGGTACTTTTCATATTTTTTATTCCACTTGAAATTTTTGTACTTTTCATTCGTATTTGATATCATTATAATACAATAATTTTTTTGATATAGGATGGTCTCTATGAATGTATCTTATGTGCTTGCTGCAGTACCTCTTGTCCATCATATTGGTGGAATGGTGATAAGTACTTAGGACCTGCTGTACTTATGCAGGCTTACAGATGGATTATTGATTCACGTGATAATAAAGCAAAGGAACGTCTCGAAAAATTGCGAGACCCATATTCAGTATATCGATGTCATACTATTATGAATTGTACTCGTACTTGTCCGAAGGTAAGTTTAAATAATCTAAAAACTATTTTATTTCTGATTTTAATTGAAAACTGCATCTTACCGTCTTTATTTTTTTATAGGGTTTGAATCCTGGTAAAGCAATTGCAGAAATAAAGAAATTGTTAGCCAACATTAGTGAGAAACAAAAACCTGGCCTTGATGCTGCTGTATAAATAAAAAGAAGATGAAATTAGTCAGTCATATGTATTTTTCGTTCGTTATAATCAAATAGAAGATTATGTTTCATTAAATGAAAACAACTAAATATAGTTCACTTAAATTATTTGGCAAAACAATATACAGCTGAAACTTTTATAAACGTCAAATATGGTTTACTGTAAATAGAAATTTCTTCAAATATAAATAATTATATTTATACTTTAACAATTGACTTTATATATATTCACATTTGTAGGTGAAACATCAAAATTCACTTAATGAATGCAGTGAAATATATTTAATTTTTTATATTACACGTTTTATGTCTTTGTAACAACGCTATTGCTAATATGAATCAGTTGAAACATTGATTAACTTCATAATGAGCAAGATTATCTCGATATGTAATTTTATTATTTTTATACTAGAAACAAAGATACACTAATCTTTCTAGTATTTAATTTAAATCTAAGTAATTTATCATCAAAAATATACGCGTATATAATACTAGAAACTTGTATATTATAATTGATCATGAAATTATAGTAAATTATATAATAGTACGATATGTTAGAGAATAAGGATATTTCAATAATTTTTAATTTAATTTCTGCATAAGGAATGCATAATTGAGAACTATCTACAGAATTAGTTTAAAATTTTGATCAAGATTACATGTACATTACAACGACACTTAAGGCTCTGCAGCCATTCTATTTCTTGCTGTTTCCCTCGATCGATTATGTACTTCTGCTGTTCTTAAAGTTATACCAAATATATCTTCATGATAACGATTTTCATCCTAAAAACCAATTATATATGTAATTGAAATTTAATATTTAGTAGCAAAATTGTAACAACAGCTTACGCGTAATGATAACATGTATGCCTCGACTTGCTTATCAGTCATTTCACCATGAGTTTGTATAATATGTTTCAAAGTTTGGTAAACGTCTTCTGCCATTGTACAATCACCACAAACATAAAAATGACCTCCTTCGTATATTAACATATCGTAAATTTGTGAGGCTTCTGCTTGAATTAGATCTTGTACGTATGTCTATGAAAATTAACATAATTATAATATTTCAAGTACGACGAAATGACGTTCTAAATTATTTAAGAAATATTTTAAATTTTAACTTTTTTCAATCCAGGTTCTCGTGAAAGAGCTAAGAAAACCTTGTCTAGGACACCAGCCTTTACCATTTCTTCTTTTTCTTGCCTGTACAAATCTAAGTTTCTTTGACGGCAACCAAAGAATAGCCAGACTTTTCCATATTTAAGATCTACAAATTTTACATTTCATATTTATTTCAGAAACATTGTAACATGTAACAAATTATAATACCTGGTCGTTGTTTCATCTCTGCGAGGCGATGATACCAAAAACCTCGGAAGGGAGCAATTCCAGTTCCTGGACCAACCAATATCATTGGTGCTTTTTGTTCAATTGGCATATAAAAGTTAGGCGCACTAAATGTAAAAGAAAATATATCAAATTTTGTGTGTGTGAGATAAATAAAAATTGATTTTCAATACAAACTTACCTACGTACAAATACATACAAAGGTTCTCCATCTGATATCTCGCGTAGATAATTAGAACAAACTCCATAATGAACTGGTCCAGAACCGCCTTATATTTTACAAATAATTATATTTTTATATAAAATAGGCTACCGCTGTATGATTAAAAAATCGTATGTGAAATTAAATACCTTGTGTTTTATATTGTACAGTAGCAACGGTAAGATGTATTTGCCCTTGATGTACATTCGGAGAAGAAGAAATACTATAAAATCTCGGTTGCAAAGGAGTTAAATGGAGTAATAATAAGGGCGCGAAAGGTGTTACGGATGGGAATTCATCTAATACTTCTACTAAATTAGGGAATTTCCAATGTCTCCAATCCTCGTACGCTGCTGAATCCTACATAAAATTTTTTTTTGTTTTTTATATTTCTGATAATAAGATTTTTTTAAAATTAAAGATTAACGTAATATTTACAGAAGATAAAAGATTGAGTTGAGCTTGTTCTTTTGGATTTGTAGCAATTGACGCGAAGTATCTAAGAAGATTCGGTGTTGGTGGTGTTGTGATATCTAGAAATCTTTTTAGTAGTATTCTCAAGGAGTTAGGTAAGTATCTATCGTGTGCCATCCATGTTTTTACGATTCCTATGTAAATAAAAAAAAAGAATTTGTTAACATTGAATAATAATGATTTAATATTTTCAATAAAGTCAATGCACACCATTCGGAGTATGAGATTGCTTCTGCACTTGTAATTCGATCGGTGTATTTAGATCAAAGGGAGTTTGTACTCGTTTCAAAATTGCTTCGACCAATTCTGATCTATTACATGCAAAAACTCCTAAATGATCACCAGGTTTATATGATATCTCCATACTTGCCATATCATCAAGTTCCAAGAGTAACGTAGTTCCACTACAAAAGATAAGAGCATAAAATCATGATTTATTATATTAAATAATTAATAATTAATAAATCATAATTTATTTAATTAAAAAATTACTATTTACAGTATATAATTACCTCGATGAATCACCGCTTAAATTTGTTTTCCGAAACATATTACAAGTAGTGACGTTTCTGTTATGACATTTGCTCAAAGCTGAAATATTGTAATTATAAAAATAAACATTTTATTAACAGTGATTATGAATAAATGTACCTTTCCCAATTGGTTGGGGCTCAGCTTCTACAAAACGAACAGTTGCTGCTGATA
The DNA here is from genome assembly GCA_036937485.2 of Tetragonisca angustula. Classification (NCBI taxonomy): domain Eukaryota; kingdom Metazoa; phylum Arthropoda; class Insecta; order Hymenoptera; family Apidae; genus Tetragonisca; species Tetragonisca angustula. The sequence continues at coordinate 446,163 of JAWNGG020000184.1, forward strand.
GAGCTTCTGATCCTAAAGACAAAGCAACTTCAAGCAAAGTATCATCGTCATCTAGGCAAAAAGTTTCACACGCAACCTGGGACAATTATAAATATTTTTTTAAAAATACTTTATATTGAATAATATGAAAAACTGTAATAATAAAATACAAACAGTAAAAGTATCGGCTGCCCATTTTCTGAAAGCTTGTTCCTGTCCACACATTTCATCTCCTTGTGCCAATTTCAACAATCGTTCTCCGCCTAATTCGCCTAACAAGTTATCTACATAGCGACCAAAAGCGCAGAAGTTTGGATATGCCGATGATCCCAACGCGAAAACAGCAAATCTAAGAAAAGGAGTATAGGTTTGGGTAAGGTTTTCAACCTTATAAGTTAATATTTTATACGAATATACCTGACGTTGCTCAAAGGACCAAAAGTGTCTTCCGTTTGAGAATCTGTGGTAGAACCACGAAGAGAATCTAATCTATCGAGTTTCTTCGAATTGCTCACTTCCGTCTGGCTATTTGCTTTAATGAACGATTTTGAAGTTGCTAAACTACAATTATAATACAAATAATTGTCACTCGATTCACAAATTTTCCTATTTTGTTATACAGAATGTGTAAATACCTTATTTTATTGTCACTATTAATGTATGTTTCATTCATTTTCATAGCGTATAAATTTTGTGCGAAAGCCTAAAAAATAAAGGACATATAAAATCCTAGTTCAAGTTTCAAATCGTTCAATACAAAAAAGCATAAATTTACTTCGCCATTTTCTGGTGGATCACCGTTTCCAAAGGTGGATGTTATAACTAGTAATAAAGCTTCGTGTTCTATATTACTGATGTCATAATCTGACATACAGAGTACCTAAAATTGATAGCTTCAAGTATTTTTCAGATGTCATTTCTTTAAAATTAATAGAAATTTAAAATTTTATAATATTTAATTAAATAGTAAATACCTGGGAATGGAAAGCGTGTCCTAATAATTCACTAAGTTTCTCAGCATACATTTGCGATGTGCCAGTTTCCGTGGCAAATAATACTGTAGCTTTTATTCTTCGAGATAAGGCTCTTCCAAACAACTTGGACGTAAATTTTACTGCTCTAGAGTACAAAATGATTTATTTATAGATATAATCCTTCCAATTGCAATATGTTTATAAAGCAATATTTTACCTTGCAATTTGCTTGAAATGGAATTTTCGTCTTGGTTTTTTGGACGTTGATTTTTTATCCCGCCCTTTTTTCCAAATATGCGTCTTCCAAGCAGGATCCTATAATTTTTTAGTTTTAGTTAAATATGCAATAAATGTATAACAAAGAAATAACTTGCTTGACAAAAACCTGAGCATCATACGATGGCTTTAAATAATAAAGAGCCATCTCTTGATGAAACACAGGCGTAGCTGATCCCGATATCGGTGGTACGATCCAAAGCCAATCGGCTGGACATCCGTTTCTTAATCGCATTTCGTTTTCGTAATGCTTCATGAAAGATTCCGAAGCAGTGTGATGATCTACAATTGTCACATTTTTCATCTAAAAAAAAATTAAAAAATTTGTTACCAATATTTAAAAGACATTTGAACAAAAGCCACTTTATACTTATATACTTGAAAACTATGCAAAACAGCAACATTAGCTTCGATCATAGCTTTATCCTTCCATAACGAAGTGGATGTTCTTGTATCCAATCCCATATGAGTTGCAATTATCTGCAAATGAAATTTATCTTGACACATTTCGCTAGAAAAATTAACATTATAATTCTATAAAAATGTACCTCTAGTAAATTATATCGTTGAACATCGCATAAGTCTCTCGATCCAATTTCAGTGCTCATGTACCATCCATTGAATGGCGCGGCTGTGAATTCTAATCCCCCACAATCGAATACCATTCCAGACACGACAGGAACCGCGAACCATTTTAATTCCAACTTTTCGAACCAATCATATCTGAGATAAAGAAAAAAAAATTAAAAAATTGATAATTAATTAAGAATTTAAAGAAAATATAATAGTAAAGAAGTAGAAATGCCTACGTTGGATGACTAAGAGGTACTTCGAGAACGAGTTCACTTGGAATGTCGAAGTAATCAGGATCATGACCGTTTGCTGACAATACTAATGGCAGTATGTCGAAACGAGTACGTGCACTTCTCCAACCTAATTTCAAGCATAGCTGTGAAAAACAATAGATCGAGCGATAATTTTAAACTATGAACAGGAAAAAAAGAACTGGGAAAGAGGAAGTGATCGTTTTACCTCAGTGAATTCGACATTCGCGGGATCACCAATTATAGTGCCGTCTGGATTTTTATATCCCGCGTAATTAATTAGTTGATGGTTCCATACTCTATAATCATGTTTTCCATCCGTACGTTGCGGAAATATTGTTATTGCAGATCTAAAAATCCAGCAAAATGAATAACAAATATTCCACGGAGAATGTTCTGTGTTACGTTTTATTACCGGATGTTTCCTTTGTTCGTGCTATATTTAATATGATTGCATAAAGCTTCAAACATGCCGCTAGTTGTCGTAACGTAACGGCAGTCAAATACCTATAATAAATGAATGCATATTTGTAAATTCATCGAATGTTATTTTATTCTATTTTTAATTCTATCCATGAACTGAGATAAGTTGAGTAATACAGACATATATGGAAATATATATTTTTATGTGAGAAGAAATAAAAATGGAAGTTTCTAAATGATTGCTTGACTCTTTCTGACTATGATCCTTGATTGTTCGAGTATAAGTTTTGATTGATCAGGAAATATTGACACGTATTATTACGTACTTGCAATTTAGACCATTGAATACGACCGATGCATCTTGTGGCATTACGCCACGCTAACTTCGCCCCGAAAACTAATTCAGTTTCAGTTAGTTGATAAGTACCAAGAGCCATCACTTCCTTTTGCACACTTTCCCAACGAATACGATGTGCCTCGCTATTTAATCTGTTTCATTGAAAAAAAAGGAACGTTACTTAATAACTTGAATCGCATAAAAATTGTCATATCAATTATATCATCAAAGTAAATTAGTATGCATAAGCAGCGTGAATCAATAAGAACTAACATCTGAAATAGCTCGTAATCTATTGGTTGTATCAAAAAAAAGGTGAAACAACGTATTTGAAAAGCGCGTGAGAAAATTACGCCGGGCACATTGGCAGCAATTCGAAATTCACATCGTCAATATACAGACTATTTTGTAGCATTTCAATGTCATTGAATTCATTCTTTTATCGAGTGCAAAATAACATTAAAAAGAAAAGTACATTGATCTTGAAAAAATACAAAATGTCCCTGATACCTCAGAAAATGTAAGATGTAAAAAAATCAAACTGTATCCATCTAATGATTTACATGGAATGCAACATAATTCATTTGAAATGTTTATTGATACAATCAATAGTAATTTTCGAGTTATTTTCGCTATTTTAGAGTTCTTATTGACTCACTTCGTGTAATAAAAGTATATTTTAAATAGTACCTTCTGATGGAAGAAAAGTATTGTTCGAGGAAATCTTTTGCATGCACAAGGATCTCTTCTCTTGAACGGGATTCTGTTCCATGAATCGGTAGCTGCATAACGCTACCGAGACACACTTGACTAGAGCACAATGTTTTCTAAAGAAAGTAACACAAAGAGATATTAAAGAGATATTAAATGTTTCCCAGAAATTGAAGTTTTTTTTCTGTTAGTCATCTAAATTGTTACAAGTAGTAGATATTATGCTAATTAATGGATAATTGATATTCATTGCTTCTTGGTGATTAGATTGCAAATATTCACGCAATCGTATCCAACCAAAAGAGGATTTGGGTAAAAATTTGTTTTAAATTCCTGAATTTTGAATGTTTCATGTATTTTTGCATACCATGTTAATTTGCATCTTCAAATTTTTTATAAACATATGAAAATTTATAGCATAACGATGGTATTAAGATAAGGATAACAAATTAATATTTAAATTAGATTATTACTGCAATAGTCAAAAAGCTCGAATAATTATATATTTAAATAAAATTAATTTTTAATCAAATATTTGAGAAAAATATTATTCAATCATCAATAATCAATATTTCAATCATTCCGACCATTTACATTCGACCATCCCATGCCTTCTGACTTCTTTCGAGTAATGTATAATATTACAGTTCCATTTATAAGTATTAGAACATTTACTAATTTTGTACGGTATGTGATAATTAATTTAAACTGTTAGGGAAATAACTAATCAGTTAGAATTTGTATCTAACATGCTTATAATATTATCAACATTCAAAATACACAAAAAGATTGTAAAAACTATTTCTAAGAATGTAAATAATGAATTAAAAATATGCTGATACATAATTCTTTGGTCTAAAACACGTTGAAAAAAATTCAAATATATAGGTGGTAATGATTTTCATTATGGTGAATTTATGAGTTTTTTGCAACCTAATGGTCCTACAAGTGTCCTAATACTTATGAATAGTAGTATACATGTACCATGTACCAGCGCAACTAGTGGACCACCGGAACGAACTCTCGTTTTTCGATAGTATTGATTCGCAAATTCGCCCACATTCATTTGGTCTCATTCGAACTCCCACGTTATTCGTTGATCGTGCAATTTTCAATTTGGTCAGACGGCCAAAAATTTCTAAACGAAAGATTCCCAACAGAATGACAGGACAGATTAACCAATGAGAAGTGAGAATAAAAGAAAAAAAAATGAGTAGACAGACGTAAGTAAAGGGAGACAGAGAAAAGAGAGAAAAAAGGATTTGTGCTCGTGAAGTTTCTTTTGTTATGTGTACCTCCGCATTTCCCGCATGCAGAGAGTCAAAAGCCTCAGTCTTGTAGATGAGGTTACGCAATTTCGTTGGTTTCTTCTGACAGACACCCGTTGCCTCGTGTTCCTTCATCTTGACGTTATGACTTTTCTGCTCAGCGGAAACGTGCCCCTGGCTCACCAATCCGCTTGTATATTAGGCTACCGCGGCACGTATACTGGCTTAACTTCCTCTCGCGAGCATCCCCGTGAGAAGGGAGAGATATCAGGCCCCCTTCCAACTCAGACCTCAGACTCCGGGAGATCTCACATGCGCTATGGAACTGCGCCATTGATTTACCGCGCCGATATGTTTTAGCCAAATACACTCTCCTGTATCGTACATTTGTTTTTTCGTCCAATATTTTTTCAATGCTCGTCTGCCACATTTATGAGAAGTTGTTCCATAATGTTATTGAGACTATCCTAAAAATTGTTAATTTTATTCTATTGATTCTCGATAATACGCACGAATGTTTCGAATCGTGTAGACACTTAAATCGACGAATGAGTTTATAGATACCGTTTTATTAACTGATTTACAGGTTAGAGTCAAACCTGATTAGTTGATAAAGAACAGTTTTTATACCGCGAATTTTCTTAACTAGTAAGAAGACAGAATGGTACATTGATGGTTACGTTACCTTTTACAGATGGATTCAGAGATATTTAATTAACAAGATTTGATCCTGACTCGTAAATAGTTTAGTATGGCTGGCGCGGCTTGTTTTGTATGAATCGCAAAGATGCGCAATTGATTTGGCGCATCATCGAATGATCGTTTCCTTCTGTATCGTAAACTTTTTATCGATACACGGTAAATAATCGTTCGGTAAATGATCGAACAGGATGTAAAATCAAAATATAAAAATAAAAAGACGGGAAATTCCGCTGACAAGTGCTGGTCTCTTGAAATAATAATGTTAATAAACGTGAATGCTGCGAATCAAGAATAAAGAAGCAATTATATATCTGTCGCATTTAAATTAATTGTCACAATTACAGTACAAGTTTTGACGTTTAAATTATTTTCATGGTACTTATAAAGTTTTACAAATTTAATAAAATGAATTATTTTACTTAACCATTTCGACTTCGTAATTATGGCAAATATTATTTTCTAAAGAACATATCCTTAAAAGTGTTGTCTTTCTTCAAAGAATACAATCAAATTGATGTCAACATTTCACGTAGTATCTATTAAAGTTCAATGCTTACGACATCGATATGCTTTTATTTATTTACGTAGTTAAGTTCGAAATTGATCAGCCTACATCTAAAGTCGCTTTTACTACCGTTAATTATTTTCACAATTTTACACAATCGATTTACAAAAACAAAAAATAATTTCACTAAATTATTTATTTTATAAGCGTAATTACATACGTATTTATTGTACGAATTTGTTATTACAGCAATTCTATTGTTATCAAGCATCAAGTTTAGCGTATTGTCCAATTTAGTTGCGACCGAAGTAAACACGAAAATGCAGCAAGAAGATGATAATTATAGATCTGAATTCACATCTTGCAATGTAACTCCGGAAAAATTGCAAGAAACGCCTCGAACTGGTAAGCTTCGTCTACTTACGTACCGACTCGTGAACAATAGTAAAGTCGTAATTATTTTGTAGGATTTGGAAGAAGAGACACAATGTCGTCACAGGAAGTTAAACGTAGAATTAATTATACTCCACAGAAAAACCCGGACAAGCATCCGAAAACTCCTCAAGGTACCGGTATAACGCATTTATAATAAATTTATAGTTAGACCGCGGATTTTCATCAATTCATGCGAAATTTAAAAGTACAAAAAAGTGCAGAGTGAATATTGTTAGTAACTCAATTGACTCTCCATTTATTTACACAAAATTCTGCGGTCTAATCATAATGTTTGCATTATACAAAAATAAAATAAATCATGAAATAATAAATGTATAAACTACTTTATCATAGAACCTCTTAAGAAAGATGCGAAATCGCAATTAGAAGCCACCAAACGAAAAAATCTATCACCTTGTAAGGAAACTCCCGAGAAAATTCAGAAAACTTGCTCGAGCGGAAAATTTATCAATACTTTAATAGCACAGTGGTCCAAGCACATGGGTGTTCAAACACCAGTTCAATCACCAGGAGTGAATATAAATTTTGTTCTATTGTTCTTTTTTTATTTAAGGACAATAGAACTATATGATATTTTAATAAGAAAACACATAAAAATATTAAAAAACAATAGAAATTTACCACAGAACAATATTATTGTTTTACTATTTTTTCCTACTAAAAAATCGTTATTAAAAAGTATTGAATAAAATTTGATTGTTGAAATAACAACAGGTCCAAGAAAATTCAATTGTGGAAGAGATGAAGCAAATGTATGCAATCGAAGAGCGGAAGGTTCAAAAATTGCAAAAGAAACTGCAAGTTGCTGAAGAAACTATATCTTTGCTCTCTGCTTCTCACGAGGCCGAACTACGGACTAAGGAAGAAATTTTACAACAGTAACATATTACTGTTATTTATTATTTATTGCATTAATTTTATTAATTATTAATTATTAATAATTATTTTTTATTTTATTAATTATTATCTATTGCAGTTATATATTATCCTTATAGATATAAGGAAAAAAGATTAATATTAGTATTGTTTTCTAGATTGAACAGCGATTGGGAATCGATTACTAAATATTATTATGAAATATCAGAGAGTTTGAAAGGGTTTCAACAGCACAAAGATAATTTGTCAAAGTTATATAACGACGTCATCCTTACACAACAGTCAACAGTGAAGAAATTGCAGCAGGAATTAAGCACTATGAAATTGAAATGTATATAGACATATATAGATTTCATTAGAAACTTTGTTTAAGTACATTTGTTTTTTATTTTTAATGTGTTTCTATGTAGGTGACGAACAAATAAATATTGTTAGTACAATAGAAAACAAAGTAAAGAATCAAGAGAAAAGGTACTTACGAAAAATTTATTGTATATGTAATAATTGCGAATAATTTATTGTATATGTAATAATTCTCATTTAATTTATTATTAGAATACACGAAATGATGATTGCGGAGACCGAATTGAAAAAGCAGTTCCAAGATATGAAAAACAAGTCAATTTTAGAAAAAAATCACTTGCACAATGTTTATGCAGAAGAAAAATTAGAATTAATGAAGGTCAGAAGTATATTTTTGCTCTACATTTTTCTTCTTTTTTTATTTTAATTTTCCTACTTTGAGTAGAAAGACGTGAATAATCTTCCAAAATAAGGAAAATATTTTACTTATGTTATCATCGTTGTTATCATAGATGCAATAAACGTGTGAAATATTGTAAGCAATTATGATTTCAGAAACAAGAAAATCTCACGTCGATGAATCAAGAACTGCAACTGCAATTACAGAAGATTACGGAAGAGAAACAAGATTTAACTACCGCATTTACTGAGAAAGATGATGAAATTACAAAATTGCAAGAGAAGATCATTACATGCAAGTGAGCAATTTTTATGAATTTTGATTAGTTAAATATTTTAAAGTTTCTTAATTTATTGGTCTTGTAACAGAAATAAAATCGAAGATTTGTTGAGTCAGAACACCGAATTAAGTTCAAAATATGAAAGATTGATCATCAAGGAAGAAGAACTATCAAAACAATTACAATCAAGAGAACAAGAAGTAAAGCAATTTTATAATTTCATTTAAACATTTTCTTTCATGTATAATAAATTAATTTTATTCTTCGCAATAGATCGAGAAATTACAAGAGAATTTAAATGCAAGACAACAAATAGAATCTAGTTTAGCTCAAGATCTTAATATTATTGATAACAAGTATAAAAATATACGAAGTGATTTTACAAAAGTAGAAAATAAATTAAAGGAAGCACAAATTCAAAATTTAAATCTTGAGCAATCTTTACAAGTAATGAAACGCGACAACGAATATAAAATAGTAGAATTGAATAAGAAAATTGAATTTTTAGAAAAAGAAAAAGAACGAGTATGTTTAGAAAAACATTCAAAAATATTGGTATGATATATTTAAAGAAGTAATAATGAATTATAAATTTAAATATGCTTTCTTAAGTTCATCTCTTGAACACAGGAACTAGAACGTGCTTATAAATTATTGGAAGAGAAATACAAAGCATCCTTAAAACAAGAATATGATGTTAAACTAAGATTAAATGAGGCTTTAAATAAAATGAACGAAGATAACCAAAAAAAACAAACAAATTATCTTGATCAGGATACAAAGACCAGCCGTAACAAAATACAGAACTTGCAAGAAAGAATCCAACCACTAGTAGAATCTAATATAACAGAAGCAGTTAAAGAATTAGAAAGTCAAACACAAAGAAGTCAGATTTCTGAAATAAAAGGAGAACAATTTCAAGATCAAGAAAATGTAGATAGATCAAAAATTATATCCAAAGATAAGAACGAAATATCGGATCTGGAACAAGATGTGTATAGTTTTACTAACATCAAATTTAACGATGAATTGTCAAATGTAAGTTGTAGATATATGATGATTTCATATGTATAAATGGATTTAATTTTTTGAATTTATGTAATTATAGATATTATCACCTATAAAACAAAAAAAAAAGATAATTCAATTTAAAGTTTCCAACAAAGCTGGAATTATTTAAAATTATTCTTTTTAACAATATAAGATAATATAAAAATAATATTATTTTTATAGGTTTCTGATTCTACAGAAAATCATTCTTATCTTTTTCGTGATAAGAATATAACGTACTCGAATACGCAGATAGAAAGAAAACAGAAGAAGGAAAATAAGGTAATATTTTTAAAAAAAGTGTTTCTTGCAATTTTATATATTTTATATGTGATTCAAAAAATTATTTTCTGTAAATATGATATTATTTCATGTAAATAGGATAATATGACCACGAGAAAAAGAATATTTAAAACTCGTGGCATCGGATTACGGCAATACGTAACTCCAAAAAGCCTTCAATACGGAACTCCTGGAAAAATATCAAAAAAATAAATTTTTATAAGATGTTATTACTACGTAAGATTATTAAAAAAGAAAATTATAATTTCAAATTTCAACAATGTTTTTTGAAATTGTTTAATATATATGTTCTATGTTTTTTTGAAAGTGTTCAATATATAAGCTATTTATGTTATTTACTACTAATGATAAAATTATGTTACTATATAAATTATACAAATATGCAATTTAATTTTGAGAGACACATTTGGTTAAAAATAAATTAACGCATAAAAATTATTTGCAAAAATGTTTTTTTAATAAGAAATTAATAAGAAATATCCAATCAGTATATATATACATAATATATTATAAATAGATATATAACTTATGTATAACTATTTTAACTATTTTACATATGAGATATATAATATTAGATCTCTTATTTTTATCACTTCTCAGATTGTGTTCATATTTAAATAAAATAATATACAATATCTAATCGAATCTATATACTTACTTGTAGTCTAATTTAAATAAAATAATATTTACTTTTTAAATATTCTTTGATCTAAATATTATTTTTTTATTACTCTTTTTATTATTTACAGGTATACTTCTTTATTTTAATTGTTTATTAAAGCGGTGGAAGAATCCCATTTCATAGATCTTTCAACAGCCATTTTCCATTTAGAATATCTTAAATCTCTTTCTGAAATGTAGATAATTAATTCATGATTATATAAAATAAAATGATTATTAATTCATTTTCTTTTGCAATTATTTCATTCAAAAGAAGTACCATCTTCTCCAATTTCGGGTGAAAATTTCGTAACTTGCGACGCATCTACATCGCTGATATCAATAATACTTGCTCCGATACCAGCTAATATAGCTGCTCCTAAAGCTGTTGTTTCTACCATATTGGGTCTTACTGCACAAGTTATTAAAATGTTGTTATTAGAATATAAATAAAATATACATACATTGTAGCAAAAATGCAATATAAATTTTTACATACCAACACTTATTCCCGTTATATCAGCTTGTAGTTGCATAAGTAAATTATTTACGGTCATTCCACCGTCAACCTGTAAAGTTGTTAATTTCGTTCCGGAATCTTTTACCATTGCTTCTAAAATATCTCTCGTTTGAAAACAGACAGCTTCCAATGCTGCTCGAACGATATGATACTGTTGCGTATCTTCAGTGATACCACAAATTACTCTAAAAAATGTACGTAATTTGTAATTTTTAGTATCAGAATATAAAATTAATAATCTTCTGAAATACTATTATTATTTATATTTACCCTCTTGCATCTTGTTGCCAATAAGGCGCGTATAAACCAGAAAATGCAGGTACAAAATATACGTCTCCAGAATTTCTCACACGTTCTGCCATGTCTTGAGATTGTGCAATATTATTGAATAGCTGTATATTATCACGTAACCATGATAAAGCAGCTCCAGCTACAGCTACTGAGCCTTCTAATGCATAAATAGCTGGTTCTTTACCTATTTTGTATGCAATAGTTGTAATAAGGCCTTGAGTCGAATCTACTTTCTAAAATGATAAAATAATTAATAGAAATAAATGAATGAATGAATAAATGAATTGGTTTTCAATGAAATGTATGTTACAAAGCACATTGATAGATAGAAGTAAATACATACAACACTTCCAGTATTATAAAGTAAGAAGCAACCAGTTCCATAAGTAGCTTTTGCTTGCCCAGGCTTTAAACATAATTGACCAAGAAGTGCTCCTTGTTGATCACCTACACACTTGCATGTAAAAATAAGATATGTTAATTTAATCGATTAAATTTAAAACAAAATTAATATTTGGATATGTTAAAATTTTACGCCTGCTATAGGTACACCAGCAAGAACTTCTGGATTGAAAATTGTTCCATATACTTCAGCACTAGATCTTATTTCAGGCAGGATATGTTGCGGAATTCCAAAAAATCGACATAACAGAGGATCCCATTTTAATGATTCAATATTCATCAACATTGTGCGAGATGCATTTGAGACATCAGTTACATGTAATTGCCCTTTGGTAAGATTCTATATAATGCAAATATGATTTATTTCATTGATGAATGAACTATAATTATAATTATAATGTTGCATAATAAATGTATAAATAAAAATAAATAAATGAACATGCCCATATAAGCCATGTATCAATTGTCCCGAAAGCACATCTTTCTTCATCTACTGCATGTTTAACACGTGGTATATTATCAATAAGCCAGCGTATTTTGAGAGCACTGAAATACGGTGACATTGGAAGACCACAAAGAGGTTTCAAATAATTTTTGTTCCTTGTTTTATTAGGTACACTATCTAATATATCTTCTAAAGTTGTGGTAGTTCTCATATCTAGCCATACTATAAAAATATTATTGATTTGATTTTAATATTTTTGCATGTATTATATACATATGTATATAACAAGTATCTTACTATGAACTCTATAAATCTAATGTTACTATAATACTACATTATACTATAAATACAAGAATATCTTAATAATAAGTCACATACTTTACCTATTGCATTGTGCAATGGTTCTCCTGTATTTTTATCCCACATTAAAGTAGTTTCTCGTTGATTAGTGATCCCAATTGCTTTGATGTCTGATGCACTCATGCCAATGTCTTTTAACTTTTCTATGGTCTTTTTTATGCATTCTATAACTGCTTGTAATATTTCTTTTGGATCTTGTTCCACCCATCCTTCTTGTGGATATTTTTGTTTAATTTCAATTTGATGAGATACTATCACTTTCCTACGTAAAACATCAAACACCTAAAAAAATATATATATATTTTGCATTATATATAATTTTTTTATATATATGTCTTATTATTTGTTATTAAATAAATTACATGATTGTTGATAAAAAATTCATTCAAATTTTAATAAAGAAATTCATGAAAGAACTTAAATGGTTTTAAAATAAAGGTCTTAGTAACATTATCAAGTAAACACTGCGGATAAACAACTACAAGTTCAAGTTCCATATAGATAACTCGGCTGTCAATTGTTTGATTTTAAACATAAGTGAGGTTTACTTACTAAGAATCTAGCGCTACTCGTCCCTTCATCAATTGCTCCTATGAATGGGCCCGAACGATTGATGTTTTCAGGCATATTTTTTTTTTCTTGTGAGCTCAATATAAAAAAAAATTCGAACGTATACTAAATATCAAGGAACACTAATAGTGTTTGAATAATGACCTATATTTAACCTTTATCCTATACTGTTACATAATAATATAGAATCTGATTAACGATAACAGCATGTATTACAATTTACTTATTTATTCCTCTTTTTCGGGGGAGAGAGGGTAACTTTTTATTGGTCGCATTTTGAATTTATCCTTTGCTAAATTGCATTTTAATTTGTAATTTATGAATGATAAAAAAAAAGTAAATGAAATAAATTGATATATATCTTGTTTTGCAAATCCGGGAATATGAGAGAAATAAATTTAAATATTAGCTTTACGTGACGTGTTTATTTTTTCGTTTTTTATATGAACGTAGTACATATGCAACATAACAATTGCAGAATAGCATGATAAAGAATTGTGAATATTTACTTTTTTTTAATGAAATTTGCATATATAAATGTATGCAGAGAGAAATTAATCGATATGAATGTATGCATACTAATCAATGATTACATTTTTTTATCAATTCCATTCGCACGTGTTTGTTACTTTTAATTCTAGCGCATGTACAAAAGAAATTGAAAAGTAAAATATTTTTGCTTCATCGTTGTAAAAGTTATACATTTCTAATTGTTTATGAAGACAAAAATGTCTCTCTCTTCATAAATAAGGTAGTTTTTATGCAAAGAAAAAAAAATATACATATATATAGGTATACTAGTAAACAGCATATGTACATATGTACAATTTTACTAGTGGCATTTGTAACTCTAAAGTTTGCAACGTGAACGTTTTGCTCCCTGCATCATAGTAACTTTTCTCAGGCTACCTAGTATTTATCTCATTTCACTTTGCGTTACCGGTAAGGAAAGACGTACGTTTCGTACGAGAGTAGTGAACGATCGTTTGCCCGATGTCTAATTAAATTAGATTAAGTGCTCATCTTGGTGTCTAATATCTGTAAATTTCCGAATGTTTCAGGCAAATCACTATTAAACTGGCTTCGTAATACGCGTTTATTACTTGGCCGGATTTCTTTATTACGGTAGAGTAAGTATTATTCCGTGATATATCGTAACTGCCCATATGAAATCTCTCTCTCCCTCTCCCTTTCTGCACTCTCATCTCTTTCTCTCTCTCTCTCATTCTCTCACTCTCTCCTTCTCTGTGGATATAACGGCAACAGCCTTTAGATCACCCGTTTCTTAATTCGATGTAGAAATACGCAAGTACTATTTTTGATCTATGCAACGTGCATGCATTCATTTCGGAAAGGTTAGCGATCTTGTGACGTGTCAAGTGAATACTTCATTCCATATGGTGGTCACTAGCTCAACTACTCTGTGGTCATTGACATGCTGGCATTTAACTTGAATCTGTTCTCTTATTTCACCTTCAATGTACCAATCTCTGCGAATTTCCGTTGCCATTCGCCAATTTTTACTAAACTTGTCAACCGAAAAATTACCGATTGAGGATTTATGTTAAAAGAAGATATTAGAGAGAATTCTGAAGAGAAATTTTACAACGTTCAAATTCCTGTAAAAATTTATTGTTATATGTATATATATATATTTTTTATTCTTTTCTTTTTTATTCTTTTTTTTATTCTTTATCCGTGGTCGTTTTCTTTTTCACTTCTGTTTGAATTTCTTAATTTTTTCTTCAAATTTTTCAATTATCAGATGATCAGTTTAATTGATGTAATAGTAATGAAATAAAACGTGTTATATGTACATGGAGAGTTAAGAATTATATTGTTGTCAGTCCATTAGTATTTTGTTGTAAATTTTAGTGCTATATAATGTTTATTGTGTCCTCTTAGCACTTTTAAGAATTTAAATATGCAGTTGAAGTCAAATTCTCAAAATTTTGACTTACAGCACTGTGATTATCAGTTTATTTTTTAAATATAAATGTAAATGTGACAATGAATTGTTTAAGCAATTTTTTTGTGTTCAATTGATCTTCGACTACATTTATTTCAAGAAATATAAATTAAGTATATCGATTACAGTGCTACTGTAAGGACTTGGCACGAAAAAGGACAACCCCAATATGCAACAGTCAGTAATGGAAGAGGGAACGGCCTATGAGCCACCTACCTATGATGAGACATTCCCAGTTCTTCCTGAGTCAGCCAGTTCAAGTTCAGGAAGATTAAATATTTTCTCTATAAATAATAACTTACAACTTGGACGTATAACTATTACACAGGTATAAATTATTTGATTATAATAGACCTTTTTCATAGTTGTAGGTTTAATTGTTATTATTTTGCTGTTTAGATGTTTCGTGTACCTGGAGAAGAACGCAAATTTGATCATAGTGACAAATTTGGAGAACGTGAATCCATACGTACATGTAAAACAATAATGAAAGACACAAATACAATCATTGAAATAGCAACATCAAAAGATCAATCTTTAACATTCCTAATAACTGGTAAACAAAATCAAGTATTGGAAGCCAAACGTCGAATTTTAACAACATTTCAGACTCAGGTTTCGTGTTATAAATAAATTTTATGTTAGGATAAAATTAAAATCGCTGTTTATAACAATGTGACTTCATTTGTCCACTACAGGCAAGTAAACAAATTAGCATTCCTAAGGACCATCATCGTTGGATTCTTGGAAAACAAGGACAGCGTCTGAAGGATTTAGAAAAAACGACTGCAACGAAAATAAATGTTCCATCTGTGCAAGATCAGTCAGATACAATTACTATTACAGGGACTAAAGAAGGCATAGAGAAAGCTGAGCATGAAATTAGAGTAATTTCAGATGAACAAGTAAGTAAAAATATTATATTTTAATTAAATTATATTTAATAGATTAACATATATATAATATATATATACAATATTTCATCAGTCAAGAAAAGCATTTGAAAGAATATCTGTGCCAAAAATATATCATCCGTTTATACATGGTGCACATAATGAGAATCTCAATGCCATGATGGCAGAAACTGGTGCTCGAATTAATATTCCACCTGCTTCTGTGCAAGAAGATGAAATTGCCATTGCTGGTGAAAAAGAAGGTGTTTTAGCAGCAAAGCAAAAAATCGAAGCCATTTATAGAGATATGGTATAAGCGATTGTCTATTGCCTAAAGATTATCAAGTAGAAATTATATATTTCAGAGTTGAACTTATATTTCTGATTTAGGAAAAGCGATGTACAACGGTGTCAGTTGAAGTTCCAAAATCTCAGCACAAATATGTTATTGGTCCACGTGGCAGTACAATAGCAGAAATATTACAAGTAACGGGTGTGAGTGTAGAAATGCCAGCACCAGATTCTCCTACAGGTACTATTACTCTTCGTGGACCTCAGGAAAAGCTTGGTCAAGGTAATTTGAAGTTTATGATACTTATGATAATTATGATACTTCTTTATTTTAATTCATTTTTTAATCCAATATTACAGCATTAAACAAAGTGTACGAAAAAGCGAATAGTGTTCGTACGGCCGTGGTAAAAGCACCGGTTTGGATTCATAAGTACATAATAGGAAGGAAAGGAGTTAATATTAAAAGAATCACGCAAGAAATGCCAAAAGTGAATGTAGAATTTACTGGGAAAGAAGATAAAATCAAAATTGAAGGTCCTCCTGAAGAAGTAGAAAAGGCACAAAATGAACTTCAATTGATGGCTAGTGATCTTATATCTAAGCTCACTTTTACAGAATTAAATGTTGATCCTAGATTTTATAAACATATTATTGGAAAGAATGGATGCAATGGTATGTTTTTAAAAATATAATTGTTATGATAGTTTTTTAATTATTTTATTTCTTCTTAAATTTTTTTTTTTCAATGAAAGTGAATCGTGTAAAGGAAGGAACAGGTGTTGTAATTAATATTTCTGAGAATGATGGTAGTAACGTGATTCGCATTGAAGGGAATCTTGCTGGTGTGCTCAAAGCTCAAACGGTTTGTAGTATTTCTTTTATGTGTTATAAATATTGCATAAATTGATTTTTTTAACATTTGAATTTATTATAGGAATTAGTGGAAATGGTGAAAAAATTGGAAAATGAAAAAGAGAAAGATGTGATAATAGATCATCGTTATTATCCTAGTATTATTGGAAATAAGGGAGATAACATTAAAGAAATAAGAGATAAGTTCAATCAAGTACAGATTACTATTCCTGGTCCAGGTATGTAGCATGATATGTGTAATAACTAGAACTCGGATTTATGCCAGGTACAAACATTTAAAAGACCTCAGTCCTTGTTGGCACTTAGCCAATGAGAGCTCAGTGTGCATATTTAGAGTGTAGGTCATATTTATCGTTTTCTATTGTAACATATCCTCATTGTTTTAAACATGGGACATTAATTTAAAAATTGTTGAAAAAGTTAAAAAAAAATTTTATTTCTAAGATTTATATATTTCATATAATGATACGAAAATTATAATTTTAAGTAGTAATATTATATTTATAAAAAGAAAATGTAAAAAAAATTGAAAAGGAATGACTTAAAAAAGTTTTTTATCTATAGGTGAAAAAGGAGATATAGTAAAAATTAGGGGGCCCAAAGAAGATGTAGATAAGTGCCATAAGTATTTAATGAAATTAGTGAAAGAATTGAATGAAAATAATTATGTCTTAGAAGTACCTATATTCAAACAATTTCATAAGTTTGTTATTGGAAAAGGCGGAGTCAACATTCGTAAAGTTGGTATTCAAATATTTTATTTTAATTAGTTTAAGGCATAAATTACAGATAAAATTGTTGGCTTTATTTGCAATTTAGATTAGAGAAGAGACACAAACTAAAATTGATTTACCTGCCGAAGGCGAGAAAAGCGATGTTATAACTATCACCGGCAAAAAAGAGAATGTAGAAAAAGCTAGAGATATGATTCAAAAAATACAAAATGAATTGGTAATGTTTATATTAGAGTTGACTAAAAAATAATACATTTTTATCTGTATCTCGAAAACGAAAGTAACGATCAAAATGAAAATATACTTTTGATAAAAGGAGACACTATTGCTTTAACTTCATCGTCCAATTTGAAACGAATATTCTTGAGGGTCCTTTTCAATTTTAGAAAAAAATAAAAATTCGAAGAGCTGTATCTTACTGCGTTTTAGAGATACAATTGAAAGTTCATTACTTTTCGTCTGACCTTCGTATTATACTATAAAAGTACTGAGTTATTAGTTCTATTAAGTATATTTTGCATTAGGCCAATATTATTACGGATGAAATAGTAATCCCACCGAAGTTCTATAATTCTCTCATTGGCACTGGTGGAAAGTTAATTCATTCTATCATGGAAGATTGTGGCGGTGTTGCAATTAAATTTCCTACAGCAGAGAGTCGAAGTGATAAGGTAAAAAATTTAATTTAAGCTTGAACATATAAATACTAACGTAGATATGTTACCTATAGGTAACTATTAGAGGGCCTAAAGAAGATGTTGAGAAAGCGAAACAACAATTACTTGAACTTACAAATGAAAAGCAATTGTCGAGTTATTCAGCTGAAGTACGTGCCAAAGTACAACATCACAAATTCCTTATTGGAAAAAATGGTGCCAATATTAAAAAGGTTTGCATATTAATTACACTTATTAGTATATCTTATACTATGTAATATATTAATTATAATTACGCGCGTATTATATTTATTCTAGATAAGAGAGTCCACAGGGGCACGTATTATATTCCCAACAGAAGAAGATCAAGATAAAGAAGTAATTACAATTATGGGAAAGAAGGAAGCTATTGAAAAAGCTAAAGCTGAATTAGAAGCAACAATTAGTGAAATAGTAAGTCTTTATTAAGTTTATTTTTAATTATCTTAAGGTTTGTTTTAAGTTAAAATTTCCTTTCATTATATATTTCAAATTATTGTTTATATCTATTTGTTTTATAGGATAATATTACTGAAGGTGAAATTCGTATTAGTCCAAGGCATCATAGACATTTTGTTGCTCGGAGAGGAGGTGTATTACATCGTATTGCAGACGAATGCGGTGGTGTACAAATCTCTTTTCCAAGAGCTGGTGTTGATAGTGATCGTGTTATTTTAAAAGGATCACATGAATGTATAGAAGCAGCAAAGCAACGCATGCGTGAAATTGTTCTAGATTTGGTAGATTTATAACTTATTTTCTTTTTTTATTTTTTCTCGTAATTATTTTATGAATAAATTGTACGTACTATTTCTTAGGAATCAATGGTAATAGAAGAATGCATAATACCGCAAAAGCATCATCGTACAGTGATGGGAGCAAAGGGACGTAAAGTGCAAATGATTACATCCGAGTATGATGTACAAATTAAATTCCCTGATCGGGATACATATGGTTAATATATAAAATAATATAGTATGTAAAGCTTTTTTTAGACAAAGAGTTACAAAGTTTTTAATTTTAGATGAGCAGCGTGTAATAGAACAAATGAATGGTGAGAATGGAGAAGTCGAAACTGTTCCAGCGTGTGATATTATTCGCATTACTGGACAACCAGAGAATGTAGCTGCTGCTAAACAAGCGCTGCTTGATCTTGTACCAATTACAATAGAAGTTGGTACTTTTATCTGTGAATTTATATATTGAAACATTTGACAAGTGACAAAGAATTGTATGGATTATATCATTTTTAGGTGGAGGTGCCATTTGATCTCCATCGTTCTATAATAGGCCAAAAAGGTCGTGATGTGCGAGAACTAATGACCACATATGATGTTCATATCATGTTGTCTCCAGCAGAGGAAAAACTTGATTATATTAAGGTATTATGCAACAGTCAAATGAAACGTGAATATCAAAATGAAACATAATATTTAATATTATTTAATATTATATTATTATTGTTCTGTTTAGATTTCTGGAACACCATCGTGTGTTGAAAATGCAAAACAAGCTATTTTGGACAAGTGTAAAGCTTTGGAAGCTGAACGTCAAGATAGAGCTTTAAAATCGTTCGAGTTAAAGGTACGTTTGCTTATGTTCGTGATGAATAAACATTTTAAAATAAAACATAATGCATTTCATTTTAGATCGAAGTTGACCCAGAATATCATCCGAAGATAATTGGACGAAAAGGAGCCGTGATTAATAAAATACGTAGTGATCATGATGTTCAAATTAATTTTCCACGCAAAGGTGATCCAGAAGAGCATGTTATTACAATTACTGGTTATGAAAAAAATGCGTGCACCGCAAGGGATGATATCATGAAAATTGTTAATGAATTAGTAAGTATATTATTTGTTTGAAATATTATATACTTTTTGTATATGGTAATTATTAATGAAAACTGTCTTTTTCGTATAATTCAGAACGGCTTAACAAAAGAAGGAGTACATATAAATGCTGCTGTGCATTCTCGTTTAATTGGTTCGAAGGGAAGAAATATTCGTAAAATAATGGACGAGTTCAAAGTTGATATTAAATTTCCAAGAAAAACTGATCCTGATCCGAATATTGTAACAATTGTGGGTACAGAAGAGAATGTAGCTGATGCAAAGGATCGTTTGTTAAATTTAGAAGAAGAATATGTAAATTTGCCATGAAATATGTATATAATTATTTATAATTGTAACAGGAAAGATTTATATAATATTTATTAAATTTCAGATTCAAGATGTTATTGAAAATGAATATCGCGAGAACTTGCGTTCACCTCAACGTGATGAAAGAAATTCTGGAAATTCTGGATTTGTAGTAAAAGGAGGACCTTGGGAACAGCAACAACAAAGTGCTCCAAATACGGCTAGCGTTGAAGAATTTCCACAATTTGCAGGATATTCTCACGTACCTGTAACTAATCCTGATGGTCCTTGGGGTGCGAAACGTTAATACTTAAATACGTATAAGATAACAATATATAACTTTCCTCTGACAAACCATACAGAAGGGTACATACATTAGTGCTAGGTGGTTCCCTGTTCCATTACTGATGTTGCTGCATACGACCTGGCCACTCTATTGGACTCTGATACTGGTTTACTACATAACGTTTGACGATGGTGTTTATATTTACAGTTCATATACTAATTATCTATGTATCTGTAACTGTAACGCATGATTTTAAGTTGATTGCCATGTTAGAAATATTCACACATACAGTCAGACGCAAATTGCGCGTGATTTCATTCGTCAAAGGAACATCTAATTTCTTCATTACTTTTATTTCTGCTGATATGCCTTTCAGGTACAGATATGTTGTACTTAAGACTGTGGCTTCGTAGGAACTAATTTTTTGTGTATATTATATATTTCTCAGATTGTCTCTATCCGTATAGATTGCGTGGTTAAATATGTTTGCGTTTAACCAAGCATGTTTTGTTAATTTATTTATATTTTTTGTACATATAAATTGCATTTTTTTTTTTGTTATGTTGGACTTAAGTGGAATCACATCACAATGATATTAGAGTCTCTATGCAAATTTTTTGTGAAACGTGAAGCTTTAAGGTCTTTCTAAGGAAAACGTTCCTAGGTATAATTTCCTGCTTTTTTATAGCTAGTATAATTAATAAAATCGCTTTATACTCTTCAAATTTCAGTATGCTATAAAGCGAATAAATCTGCCAACAAAATATAAATGATCATGTATATTATTAAATGCTGGATTTAAGAAAAGCAGAAGTGTTAGTGATTATTATTCTGTATTGGGGGAACATAATCTTTAGAAGGACTTGTTATTTTTTTACTGCTTTGCAGTGCAGTTGAAAATGAAACACGAAATCATTGGCGCCATATTAAAAAAAATAATCATGGATATTTATAATGCAAACGATACGTCATATTCTTTAAATAGCTGATTTTATTTATTATTTCTATTTTACTGTTTGCTGTATGATGTGCAAATTTTTGCATTCTACTATTTATGAGGCCAACTAGCTAAGAAAAAGATATTCGGTTCAAGTGCCTTGTCTATTTTCTTCAAGACAGCTCATTTCAATTGTTGGAGGAATGTGAATATTAGATTATACATAATTATATATATGAATATACATATATATATACACATATATATGTATACACTATATAAATATTGATAATAATTACATTATTATATATAATCGATATGATAGCTATTGTACTACAGGTACAATAATATACTACTATCACACATAAAATAATAGATACTATCATGTATACAGAAATTCATCTATATTTTTTAGATTTACAGTAATTTTTATAAAACTACTTGGTACGACGACTTATATGTCATCTCTAATGCATGGTTTATACAAAAATGCCAGAATTAGCAATTTTAATATGCTTAGTTTTGGCTAAAAATTTGATAGATGCTGTGCATGAATGTACCTTTTTTAATGAATTATAAATACAAAGTAATTGTAATTATAAAATAATATTCTCTGTACACATTATGTCATAATACATGAATTGTACTGTAATAATATATATATATATATATATATATATATATATATAATCTATTGTTAAAATAGTGTTATTTTTTCCTTTCATTCTCTACAGAAATATCTTTGAATAAATTTTAACATAATGTATTGTCATTTCATTTGTTTGTTACAATATACTTGAGAATTGTAATTTTTTTAATTGCTGTACAAATCCTTCATTAGGTTTAATACAATTTCTTACATTTTTTACTTTCGTATATGCATCATCGTACGAGACTCTTTCGTAAGTCATTATGTAAGATATAACAATTGCTGGAGAACGAGATACACCAGCATTGCAATGTACAAGAATATTTTCATTACGATGTTCGTTTATGATCTTAATGCATTTTTTAATTGCTACAGAAAGATCAGATTCAGGTAAATCTAACAAGTCACAATAATAGTATTTAATGTCATCAAATTTTATTGATGCATCAATACCAATGCTTAAAATATGACGAATTTCATGTTTTTGCAAAATTTCTTTGCTTACAACAGGATCTTGAGAACTTAAGTACAATCCTGGTAGTATGTATGCGACCTGCAAATCAGGTCTATCGTCTATAACAAATGGTGTTCCTGTAAGAGACAATTTTATTTTTATTCCATTGATCTCTTCATATTTTTGACCAACCATGTTGGTTACAACAGTTCTGCATTTTTTCAATTGTGTCTTTTTACTTTTTATTAGACTATTTAAATCCATTGTTACTGTACAAATAGTATTTTAAAAAAAAGGTAAAATAAATTAAAGTAATTAAAAAAAATTATTTGGTGACATTTATATGTATTCTTAAATGTACATTATATTCAATCCTCATTTAATGGTATCACTATACCATCATTGGATATTCTATACTTTATAATATGTTCGTCCAAGTAGTTTTGGTTATACCCAACATTCAAGAGATATAAACCATGCGGTGGAACTAGTCCCAAAGAAGTTATATAATTCTTGTGTCCAGGAACTTGTAACATTACAGTTATATCTTTTTCTGTTATTTTACCTATTCCTAAAGCAAGTAAAGCAGTTACAATTTTTCTAACCTGTAAAAGAATTAATTCAAAAAATACATACATCATAAATATTAATATTATTAATATATTTATATTATTCATTATATTTAATAATTTTATTTATATTATTATTAATAATATATACTAATATTACTAATATCTACATTTTAATGTATAATATTACATATATTGTTTAAAATAATATATATAAAATATTTTCTAGTCATACCTGTTTGTATAAAAAACCTTTGGATGTACATTTAAAATCCCAAACATCAAAATTTTCAGAGAGAGGATCATATGGCATAAGTGGAGAACCTTTTTCAAAGGTTAAACTGCCCAGACTCCTTACATACCTAACTGGAGTATCTGATCTACGGTTTGAAGAAAATGTTCGGAAATCTTTTAATCCCATAAAAAGTTGTGTTGCACGGCTTATTTTTTCAGGATCAAAAGTTTCTGATCTATAATAATTTATAATATTCATAAAAAATTATTTATTTATAAATCACCAAACATTTTCCAAGAACACAGATTTAGATTATACCTAAAATGAAAGCAACGTTCCATTTCTATTATAGGAACTTTATGATATTTTACATCCTTTGCTTTTAGAATTCTATAAAGGTAAGTTCTAGAATTTGCACAGTGTTTTACATGAAAAGTATCTTTTACTGGAATCAAGTCCAATATCCTTAAAGCAAATGTATTGTTAATATATTAATGACAAATTATATTAATGATCAAAAAATATAAAAATTATTAAATATTTGATTACCTTATATCATGGTCACACTGAATCAAATGCCTATTTAAATGTTTAAGTGACTCACAGGGATTATAAATACTATCATACTTGTTTTCTATATCAATGTGAGCTATATTACAGAGTCCATGTACACCAGCGTCTGTCCTACAATTTGTTTCATAATAAAATTTGTTTTTATACATATACATAGTATTTAATACCTTGCAATATAACAATAAATTGGCAATATATGAAAGTACCTACTACTGCAAGTTAATATAGGCCAACTTAAAGCTTGTGGAACTAATCTCAAAAAAGCACCTTCTATAGCTCCTTGAATAGTCTCAGTATCATTTATTCGTACCTTTGCTGATGGAATTATATTTTTTTGCATTCCTCTAAATATATAAAAAAAATTTATACTTTAAAAATTGATATAGAAATATCTTTAAATTTTACTATCTATATTCCATAATTTGCGTAGAATATGAATTTGCATCAAATATGAATGTGCGTTCAAAACAAATCAAAAATAAGTTAAAAAATTACTTGTGTTTTAAATTATTAGAAATAAATATACCTGTACTTTGTGCCAATATATGAAAATTTAATTAAATATCGTCTCATATTATATTAATTTAATACGTATACAATGTATTGTTAATTTAATGTAGATTCTACAACAATTGCTTATAATATTATAACTTATTTCTATGTAGTTAACCTTAAAGTCTTATGCAAGTGTTGGATTTATCGGAACTCTGCTACTACATACTGTATATACTACATGCCACATGCTTCTAAATACACCTTCTAAAATGACGTATTTATAAAATAAAAATGAAATAAATGTACTTTAGCAATAATTTGAACTCTTTTTTATTAACCGAAAATTTTTATAAAGTTAAAATTTTACGTTTTTTGTAACTATTATGTATGTATTATGGAAATAGACAGATAGATATCTTTTTCCATGAAAATTATTTTTAATTTCATCAATTATTGTAATAATTGTATCAACATAATTAAAAAAAAAATAGTAATGTACTATTTATTCATTCTCATGGAATAATCATCGATAATCTATATTTCAATAATTGATAATCTATAATGTCAATGAAATTGGCGCAGATGGAAATAAAAATGTGCATGTGTGCATGTATTTCTCATCTTTGTCTTCGATAAAATAATGCACGGAACAAATTTGTGTATCTGTGTGTGTGTGAATTCATACAATAAAATAATCATAAGCTTGTGCAAGCATTAAGATTAAATCAATCTTTGTATAATTAATAAAGTAACTCGTGCTGTATTTTTAATCGATTCGTTCACAATTGTAAGAGCAGTTCACTTCGTTCAATTCAATTCAATTCGATACGTTGATGCAGCAATGAGGGCAAGATTCGTTTCGTGGTGGAAAATTATCAAACAATATTTGACAAATTGCACCATACACGGTGTTAAATATCTTGTGAACGATCAGCTTTCATATGTAGAAAGGTAAACACATCGTTTATAAAAATTGCAATTATACTGTTACTATACGTGAATGCAATTTTTCAAATTTTAGTCTTTTTTTTACGCAGATTGAAAGTGTGATGACGTAAGATATGGAATTACTTTAGATAGAGACAGAGAGAGAGAACGGAGAGAGAGAGAGAGAGAGAGAAATTAAATGAAAATAAAGAAATTTTACTGATTTACAGATTATTTTGGTTAATATTTTGCGCGCTATCCTGGTACGGTTGTGCGAACATGATTGAGAATGTAGTGAGAAACTATATTCAATATCCTATTGCTTTAACTACCGAAACCACATACCTCGATTGGCAGACACCGTTTCCTACAGTTGCTTTTTGCTTTACTGTCACTTCCCCCATTAAAAAACTCTTCAAAGGGTATGTTACATTGAAAATATCTTAAATCAAAAGTTATATTCAGTCGTGTTATAATTTTAATCGTCATTAAAATTAAATCGTCATGAACTCGAACTTTTATTATTTAATATTATTTTATATTATTTAATATTTTGATTTTTTATTTTCTAAATGAAATTTTTTTATTTTTTTAAGAAACCCAGGATTGTTCACAAATTATCCCGATTCTAAATCTCTCCGTGAATCGTCAGAACATCTTCTGTCTCTTTATCAAACGGTGAAAGATCAGTAATTTCTGTAAAGTTGAATATCGTGCTTGTCAAACACAGAAGTCGAAATATTGCGAATATTTATCGTTACCTCTGCTTGTCACAGATGCGCATTCCCTGTGAAGAATTCTTAGCAGAATGTACGTGGAACAACGTGAAATTCGATTGCTGCACCGAATTCAAGGAATTGAGGAAAACCGGCGTGGGTTATTGCATCGCGATGAATACATTTCATTCGAAACTAGGCGTACATTTTTTCGTAAATCGTACCGTGAAGTATGGTGATCTTGTCGTCGATATTCTGATGAGTGAAAAGATGAAAAAACAAATTTACTCTGGATTTACAGTTTGTATTCATTTTGTGTCTTTATAATATTTCTATTCTATTAATCGAATTATCTTTTAGTTAAAAATTTGTATAATTGTAGAAAAAGTTAAAATTAATTTTATTCTATAGATATAAGATGATTTTGCTAATTTATAATTTAATAATTAAATCACTTTCTCTCTGGAAACTTTTCAGAGGGCGTATTTTGAAGTTGATGTCAGATGATTAAAAAATAATTACATAGGAATTACAACCATTCCTAAGATTCTTTTAAAAGTCAAAGGCAAATATCTAACATATAGGCTAAGTTTTTGATAAAGCACATCGAAATTTGATCAATACTGCAGTTAGCTTTATCAATTACCTGAGGATTATACGTGTATTATTAATGAATGATCAAAATAGCCTTGTAGAAACGCAAATTAATAAGAGTTTATATTTCTTATATCTTCGAGACTTTAATTAAAGCCTTGAATCATTGAAAGTTTAATATTAATCAAACATATTTCTTAATAAGAGCATTTTGTTTCCTAAGCTAAATGCTTGAAAAAGTATTATTTTGTAAATCTGTCATTACCATGATTACTACTAAATTTTGGATTATAAAATATAAATTCCTATACAATGGTTTCACTATTACTAAAATAAACACAAATTTTTAGGTACACCTACTGAACAATTTGAAATTGCCAATGCTTAACAACGTGGATAAAGCTGATATACCTATAAAATCCGGCAAAACGACCCGAGTCGAATTCACAATGCGGGATACGTTCAATGAGGACGGCGTGAAGAAAATTGCGATCGAACATAGAGGCTGTCGGTTTCCCGAAGAAACACGAACGAACAATCTATTTAATGTTTACAGCAGCGATTCGTGTTATCTGGAAGTACGTCGATTTTTCTCTTTCATTGTGAATATACCAACGTTGCTTTCGAATATATTCTAATTCCCGTTGTCGGCCGACGGAGAAATGGTAATTTATAATTCTATGTTGGCACTAATAAATTAAGTGCTATCCGTCACTAGGAGATTATAGAACGAATGATAAAGCTCTGCGGTTGCGTGAATTTTTATTACTTCGTGCCCCGAGGGGCGAGAGCTTGCAACGGCACCGAGATGCTTTGCATAATTGAGAATGAGATGAACATCGATTTGCAATCGCTTAAAAATGAAGGATGTCTTCCGGATTGCGAGGGGACATCATTGGTTGTGTATGAATCTCATAAAAATCTTACGCTCGCAAATGAAATTTCTGCACGAGATGGAGTGATCCATCTTATTTTAAATGCGAACACGTTTGAACGCACCTGTACATTTGAAAAAGGACATTAATTGAAAAGAAAAATTATAGATTAGAATAATTTTAAAATATAGAACAATGTTAAAAAAATTAAGAAATCTTAAGATAATCTGTATCTTACAAAATAGCACATATTTTTTTGAAAAAATAATTATTTCACACGCTTTTCTAAGCAGCATATGATTTTCTTTTTCAATAAAAAAAAGATATTTTTTTAATTTGTTCCTTTTTACAAATTAATTTATGATATTTTTGAAGTATAATATTTCGTATTGCAGAAATCATTTGGAACCTTCGGAATATGATTCTCCTAGTCGAATGTATGGACGACTTCACTTTACATTGCTATCACATCCAACGATGCGATATCGTCGATATGTGGTCAACGATCTTTTAGATGTCATAGGTAAACGTTATAATAGTAATTGACAGTATAATAATTATTCAACATTGTAGAAACAAAGATTTTTTTTTTTACATTTGCATATATTTTTGAATAGTTTTTTTTCCATTACCAGTGTTATTACCAAACAAGTTTTCTTCCGGTAGCAAAGAGAGGAGATTAGGAAAACATTTATCTATTCTGATAAGAGATTTATACAAGTTTAAGATTTATAAGTTTATAAATGACAAACAACGTAATGACGTTAAGTTACTTTCAGTTACTGTGTAGTTAATTGTATAATATTATCTGAATTATCTGAGAAGAAATTCGTTTTACGAAATAACAAATTTTCTTTCTGAGATAAAAAGAAATATGCAAATTGTATAATAATTAGTATGTCGAATCACTTGTTATCATTCTCCTTAATTATTATTTCTTGCCGTTATTAATTGTTTGACACACAAACCTCTGTTGTAATTAATACATAAGAAAGTTTTTACCTTTGATATCTGTAAGAGTTAAAATTGAAACAAGAAGTTAAACTTTACTATATTATGATAGCAAAATAAATCAGACTATGTTTGTAAGAAAGTTTTTAGATATATCAAGTATTATTATACATTTCTAAAATTTATCAACGTCTGAAATATCTTGTAATTACTTAACTACTTAATGACTTATTATCTTGCTAGCTACTTAATTATTTATTATTTGTAGTTTCTGTTGGAAGTGCACTTGGTCTCTTCATGGGTGCCAGTATCCTAAGCATCTTTGAAATACCGTATTGGTTATTCGTTCGTCGAGACCCAATAACGTAAAATTCAAATCTTTGTGAGTCAAAGTATTAAAACATGGGTGAAGATTGATTTATGCCATCGCTTTTCCACTTTAAATTTAGCTACTGCACAAGCTTATCGATAAATATGTACACGAAGAAACAAATACAGATATCCTGTTATAAATATGTCCAAGATACAATTCAAAAGGACAGCAAGTGCTGATGCTTATATAAAGAGGAACGGTAACTAACGTATTTACTTCCTCAACCATGTCAAAGTCAGAGCTGGAAGTTCGAATCGCTCCACAATGCTCGAACAACGAACAATCTCATTCCGATGTGGATACTTGTCGAAATTTGCTAACCTTTCAAGAAGTGCAAGCTCTAGTGAATCGTGCGATAGGTAACGATGCAGCGGTGCAAAAGTTCTTCCTGGGATCGTATTCTGACAAGAAGGTTGGATTTCTTGGATCACACCAGAGACTTAGCGTGGAAATTAAAACACCAAGTAAAAGAGATATTCTGTCATTCTTCGTTAAAGTCGTGCCGTACGATCTACCGGCCCAAGCTGAATACGTACTCGACAAATGTGCCTTTTTGAAGGAGAAGATCTTCTATCGTGATATATTTCCTCAGCTTTGTCACGAGTACAAGGGCGAACCGTGGACAGCAACTTGTTTCTTGTCCAAAGATAATTTGTTGGTATTCGAAGACCTAGGTGCTAAAGGCTATTCGTTGAGGAGTAAGTTGTTTGACAAGGAGCTTATTGAATCCGCTTTAACGACCATCGCTAAATTACACGCATGCTCTCTATTGGCGGAGGCACGTCTTGGAAAGTCCTTGAAGGAAATGTATCCATGTGCCTTTGTCGAGAATGCCTTTTCTAAAACTGGTAAAACTAGAACGTGGTTCGAAGTAAGCGTGAATGCCATAGTTGCCGTGGCCAAACATCTTGGTCTGAATGCTGATCTCGTGCCAAAGGCTTGCGAACAAGTATACGCCGCTTTGGAAATGTCAACTACGAAGAGAAACGTTGTTAGTCATGGAGATCTATGGGGGAATAATTTTATGTTTAGCAATACCACGCCTCCCAAGTGTTCGTTGGTAGATTTTCAGTTACTCAGGTACTCCCCTCTGGCGCACGATGTGATACAGTTGCTATATCTTTGCGCTGATCGTGATTTTAGAGAAAAATGGTCGGAGACCATGCTGAAGCATTACTATAGCGTGTTGCGTGAAGTATTGAATTCGGTGGAATCAGTTTCTGTACAAGTTCCATCATGGTCAGAGTTAATTGCGGGAATGGAAGAGCAGAGATTAGCTGCTGTGATCACTGCGTGTACGTATTTTCAGCTTACACTGATAGATGAGAAAATAGGTGCGGAAATTATGAATGATTCCGACAGTTATCACGAGTTTGAATTTAAAAATAGAAACGAAACGTTGATTGAAATAATGAAAATCGATCCGGTGTATAGAAAACGATTGTCGGAGACTGTTACTGAATTAGTCGAGTTCAGTCTTCGACTTGACAAAATACCAAAACCAACGTAAAGTTAGAAAATTTCTTGTTTAAATAGCTGCGCATTAAAACGAGTTTTTAATCAAAAATTAAAATCAGTTGTATTAGTTAATTATTACACGATGTCTTAATTTATGTACAATATTTATACATAATCATAGGTACTATATTTGTCGATGTTGTGTATATACATAAATAGAAATAGTTACTCTTTCTTGTACTTATATTATTGTTTAAGTAATTCATTAAAAAATCTATCATCATTTCTTTTGTCAATTATTTTATAAATGATTAATCTTTCGCATGTAAAAATAAAAATCTTTATGTTGAGTGGTAAAATTTTATCAATTTTCAATTTCAATTACTTCTTGATCTGGAAGTATAGTCTTAAGGAAAGACCAATCATGATCGACAAGTTGCACTTTCGACTCATCAACATCGTCAATTTCAGTTACAGGTGGGGATTCATGACGTTTCGGACGTGATAGTTCTTCTTCGCTTTCCTCCGATTCTTCATCATTCTGCATTGTTTCATCTCTAAACAAATTGAAATTGAAAAGCATGTAATTTATTTAAAATCAATTATTAAATTTCAAATGTATTATTTGAGAATTTGTTACCAAACAGTTTGACTATTAATTTTTCTTTCTAAATTACAGCATTTCATTTCTGACGATTTTCATTCATGATTTGTTAAAATTACAGAACTTTAAACTGTTATGAAATTTTACTATACTTATGGAATGTAATTAAAGAAATGAAATCAAGGCTCTTCTCTTATAAAGGCACTTACTAAATGAATAACATTATAACGAGTATTTTGGTAATTTTCGCACTTTTAAATTTCTTACAAAAAGGAATCTGATAATTTATCAATTACAAAATTTTATTAAATTACCTGTCAATTTTATCGTCTGCTGCTTGAGTTTTAGAGACGGATGACGACAGCAGAGATGTAATGAATGATGCACAGAGCATCTTCATGGATGGCAATGTGTGGGCTGAGACGCTGAGAAGCTGGAACATATGATTAATAATTAATATTGACTGAAATATTAAAATTTACGCAATGTCTGATGGAAAAATTTCAAACATCCTTCTGAGGCAGCAAGGAACAATTAAAATGTTCCTCTTCTCAATAGAGATGTCCGTTTACTTGGACAAAAATAAATAACGAATTAAAGAGCTATGTATGTAACTACAGTCCGGAAAACCGTGTATGACATTTGACGCGCGTTTACTTTTTTAGCCACAGTCAGTTGTGACGCTCACGACGTCCGATTAGTTAATTAGTCCTAAGGCTGACGCAGGCACACCCCCGAATGAAAATTTCTGCAATTCCTGCAATCTTCTACTTCAGATCTAGGTTGACGCGTCTCTTACTCAACCTACACGAATATTCTTCTCGGTATACACCAGTTTTCGCCAGAAAGTTGCTAGAAAAGACGCACGTTTCATCAAGCGAAATTTTATCGAGAAATATCTACGGTCTCACAGAGTGTTTTTTTTTTCAATCGATTATTATTGATCATACATAGTACAGACGCTGCTTTAGTAACTTTGTAAAGTCTCTTTCAATCGATGACCTCTGAGATATTCGTACAATACTGCGTAAAATTCTTGAAATAATTGCAATCTTCAAATACTAAATTAATAACCGCGTTGACGCGAACGTGTTAAACGAGTAACAAACGTAACGCATCGAGCGTACAGAACATGATAAAAAAATGAATAGAACTTGCAGGAAAGAAATAACATTGCTGTGCAAGTGTCTCGGAAGAGCAGAAAAGGCGAACAGTTTTAAAAGAATCTAACGAGATGAGATACAGAATATTCGTTGCGATACACACCTACACATAAAGGGAATACGATTTTATTAATAGGTAACATAACAATCAGGACAGCTCCCGTGGGAGATAAGACTTTGTTCCTAGCTTCCTCTAACAGGTTCGTCCTGACCTGGTTTTACCGGAACATTTGCAAACAATTCCGGAGCGAACGTTGAAAACCACCGTTCTCCATTGTGCACCGTAACGAGAATGAATAAAGGAACGTACTGTCGAAAGTTTTGATTCTTCGGCCGGTTGCTGGAACTTTGTTTTCCAACTCGTTAATCTTCCCGAAGAATCGAAAACTGAATTATATGTACAAAGCCTTTGCTCGCCAACCAGCGATCTATCATAATTTTTATCGGAGTAAATGTCTGGGAGCAGAGACGGAGAAACGTCGAGAGAATGATAAAAATAAATTAACCGAATGAATTAATAAATTGTAATAAGTGGAGATATGAGATTTATATAACGGTATGCCAGAGTGTTTTAATATTAAAGGCAGCGAATGTTAATATTGAATCAAGTGCGATCCATCAGGGTGAGCTTAGAAATATAAAATTAAATGATTGACACTGAGTGGAAAAGTAATGTGAAGTAATTGTCGTTAAAATGAAAAAAAAAAAAAAAAGAAATTTCAATTTAGAAAAATATGAGAAAATGTGTTTGACTTCTATGTGGTGCATTTTTAGAAAACTATGGAATACAGATGGTACAGTCACGAAGCGGTTCATAAACAATTAAGTCGAATATTCCACAGAACTGACGCAATGTGCAAGAAAGCTATGAGTTAACGGATATCCGTGTACGAGGTGGACTTATCCAATTAATTAATAGTTGTCAGAAGTGTTACGTTCACTTTCATGACGTCACTTATACACTCTCAAAATTCAAAACATCTCAATTAATCACATCTCAAAATACCTTTGTGAATAGAGAAACGTAAAAGAATGTACTCTCAATATTTATATAGTAACTACTGAAAATTATTTATAAATAGCAACCACAAATTTTTTCAATAGTTCAAGTTACGTGAAAAATGAATGTAGATATAGATTTCTACATATTTTCTTTAAAACAACAATTAAAAATGTCCTTGTAAAACTGTCCTGCAAAAAAAAAAAAAGACTTGATAAATTTTTGATATATATATATATCAAAAAAGGAACATTCATAGGTCTCTGAACAATCCTTTGGAATTAATTATACGATGTATTCGTATTCTTCATAACGTTATTATTAGTGATCATACGGCCTTAAGGATCGCAGAAACTCGGTGTGATGATCCTTAATTTGCTTAGCCTCCAGACGCTAAAGGCGGTCTCCAAATGGGGCAAGATTTAACTTTTAGACAAGCTGATATTATCGTGTTCATTTAAATGATCACACACAAACCGACAAAATGTACGAGACAGTTCAGGCCAAGTCTCTCTCTCTCTCTCTCTCTCTCTCTCTCTCTCTCTCTCTCTCTCTCTCTCTCTCTCTCTCTCTCTCTACTCTTGTGTACTTGTTGCACCAGCTCGGTTACAATAAGGGAAACTCAGTCTATTGATTTTACATTGGCCTTAAAGCGGTGAAATTTTGTAGCGGTACACGTGGGTATCCCTCCTCGAGACCGATCGCTATTGTTCTCTGGATTGCTCGCGCACGACCGTGATATCAAACGGTCAATTTATTTTCGAATTTCGCTCGTATCAATTACAAATCCCTTGTTATTCTGGAAGAAAAGCGAAGATGTATTTTCTTCTTATTTTTCCTCGGTTTTTTCCATCGTTTCGTAAAAGAATTAACGTTTGATGCGATTTTCAATATTCGGGAGATGTTTGAAAAGAATCCTTTTATCCAATATTGTTAGACGTGACAGACAGTTGTGATAGACGGTACTTCAAGTTGAGATTTTTCAAAGAATTATTCTGGCTGCGATTTCAGCCATGTACTTGGACAATTTCCGGGAAGATCGAGACGACTCATTGAGCGGCGTGTGCCGAAGGTTTTTCCGTCGAAGACAATGCCCTAGGTCAGAGGGACAACTGGAACGCCGTGAGAGGGTGGGAGTGCGGAGAAGCAGCTCCTATATTAAATCATGGCGAGGCCACTACCCAAAGTCAGTTCCACGTTGAACGCTCAGCCAAGAAACTCTTCCCCGGCGACTCTATCGATCATTCTATCGAGCAGTACGTTACCATCTCTTGTAGCTGTCTTTTGTGAAGACATCCTGGTGGAGAGTGATCATTCTACATTGTCTTTGTTCCTCGGTATATTTCAATATTAAACAAAAGGTAAATTTAAACGGAAGACATTGAAATTCTACTGCATCTGTCTGATATTCTTCACTCAACAATAAACATTTGGATGTTTGTGATTGACCAAATTTTTTTTTAAATATCAAGCTCTGCGTGACCGCGCTCTTCAAATAAGTTCCCCTCGTGCATCAAGAGAGATTGGAAGAAAGTTCTCTACATCTGTCGGTTCCTCGACGCAACATCGGGCATGAAGTTAACTGCGTGGAGTTTTGTGTCGTGCATCCTGACAATCGTCTTCTTCTTAGCGGTTGCCACGTCCGCGTATCCTGCTAGCAATCCAGAGATAGTGAGTACCTTTCCTCGTATTCTTTCAATGAAACTTAGGCTTGGACACCACCTACAAGTTGTTTCGTTTCTCTTTGATTATTCGTGTTTGATAACGATACGTTTATTATGCTACTTTGATTAAATATATATTGGTACGTGTCCTCCGTGTGCAATGTCATCCCATCGTGTTTTCCATTTCCGTCGCACTTCACATTTCTTTCTCTATTTATTTCTTGCCTGCGAATGATTTGAAATACTGTCTCTCGATGCGAATCCTGTACGAATCGTAGATGCCACGTGCTGAAAGTGGCGCGTGGGCATCTGGCTGGGGCTTTGACTCGTAAAGTCGCGTTGACTCTCTGCGAATTAAGCACGTAGATGCAGTGGAAAGAGCTATGGAGTATAGGGCAAGTATAGGAAGACATATTTGTTAGTCAACCTGTTATACTATCCAGCGACTGATGGATGTCCAAAAAATTCTTAAATCGGCATGTACCTTCTGAAAATGAACAGTCTTCGTTCTTCGTTCCATTAATTTCTCATTGTTACATTCTTGTTTTCACTAAAAAAAAAAATCATTCTGTAGGTTTAGAAAATGATAGTTTTAATAAAGTCACCAGCAGCAATTCTAGCAATCAGAAAATGTTATCATTAGGTCGTGTGAGTTTGCAATGACAAATAGGAACGAATAGATAAAAGGAAACACGTAATACACGTGTACACCGATAATTTTCGCCTGAGATGACATAATTCGGTCATCGATAGTCACACAGTTACAACGGAGGCTTTCTCGACTAGTTATATCAGGCTATAACTGAATTTCCAATTAATCCTACGTTCATAATTCATTTCTTACTTCGTATAAAATGTTTCTCAAGCGAAGAGGAATTTTTGTTTAATCTCTCACGTGCAGAAATCAACAAAAATAAATAGAGATCCGTATTTTCCTCCTGACTGGCACGTGGGATGCATATGATAACATACCGAGCACGAGTGGACATTGCTCATGAACGGTCCTTATTAAATCAATCTCTTTTCTCTACTTGTATTGGTATATCTAATCAAACCGAACTGTAGACGGTACCGCAAACAGAATTCATGCTTAAAAATTCCTTTCCAATCGTTCGATTGTACTTAATTTCGCGAAAGCCGCAATCCGGAGAATTCTTCGCGTGAGTATTATTTTTTTTCTATGGACATTTACTTCAAAAATAGGGAAATCGCGTTGAATTATTTCGAGCATAGCGCATGTTTAATTATGCGTGATTGAAACGCAAATTAAATGCAGAGATTAAACAGAAAGCAGCACGTGTTATCAAAACAGAAATGATAAAAACAATTGATAAATAAAATTCGCGTGAAAAGGAGAGACACTTCAGATTGTGGCTTCGTTCTATCGAAAACAAGCTGTTTGATCTATTTATATTTGTTTCATACTGCAGATGATTTTTTTTTGAGTTTTATTAAACGTTGCCAATTATTTTTTTAAGATGTATAACTTGCAGGCGATCGAGAATATGCGACAGATCCCGCAGTGGCACTGCCTCCGCTACAGAAAATTCGACCTCGTCCGCCGCTGTCGGAATTACCGTTTAGGGAGGAAACACTGACAAATACAAAATCATCGCAATCCCGGATGGACAACCACGACAAACAAATCACTATATTTCAAGTTCCATCGACCAGCTGTTCTCAATGTTTTGCTGCACATGTTCAAACTTATATAAAAACGAGATAAGATGTATAACGAATCATAATAACATCTCTATGACAAACTTGTAAATTACTTGTGAACTCAGTTGATAAATGGAGCAATATCACTTACATAGATTCTGATCTAATCCTTCGTATTTTGTCATTTACTTCAAGACTGTATTTACTCCAAGATTCTCGAAATTCATCTTAAACTTTCAAGTTGCACGAATTAGAGATGAAAAAGAAGACAGGTAAAAGGATGAGAACATCTTACGGGATAGCAACTTTGAGAAAAAAGAAGTTCAATAAAGATTGCTACATGTTGCGTTAAGTTATTATTATATCACTGTACTTCTATGTCTTACTTAATTACTTATATATTATTATATGAACAACTGTTTATACATATATATATATAAATACATAAATATTATATATATATATAAACGTTGATCTCATCGTAAAATGAGAGTATGTTCTAGAATAAAATTATTTTTTTTATCGCAAAAGCGTTTTGAGAATAACACCTACCTGTTGAATCACACATTCGACGATATGTCAATTAGAATGATGTAAATTGCAAAAGTATATTTTAATTCACTTACCTCTTCTATCATTCCTTTTCCTACTCTTCCCAATTGTTCGTGCATATATGGACTGGGTACTTCCCTGTCTGTGGTAGTCTTGCTCGCTACTAAATTACTAAAGGCGGTCGCAGGAACTGTTGTGTTCGGCAAAATTTCCAGAGAAATCATCACTTCGGATTCTGGTTCTAACGTTAGTAATTCCTATGAATAAGACAAGTGTACAGATACTTTATATAAATTTATCCCGTGTACATTCACCATGTATACGTACTTGATTAGAATCTAAAAAGAAAAGCTGCGATCTTCGTTGCCACAGCCCGTACGATGAATCTTGTTTCATTTTTAAATTTGGTACAAACGCAGCACCCAAGATGAAACTGTCGTTTTCGATGACATTTTTTCTCGTATAGACGGGTTTCGATTTTTGGGGCGTGAATACAAATACTGAAATTTAATAGATCGCAAAATGAAAATTTTCGCAGCTTTTAAATCAAATTGTAAACTTACATGAATTATCGGTTGTAAAAACAGCCATATATGTCGATTTTGGATCTGCCGTAAGAGTTGTAACATTTAAAGGTACACTCCATATTAACGTAAGCGACAAAATATTCCACACTGCAATGTGCTGTGCTGAAGCTACTATCACAAGGTGGCAGGCATCTTGTTTTCCAAATTCAATTCGTCTATATGTAAATATAAATAATAGTACCAATGTTGTTTTTATAATTATTGTAACGATCATTTTTCATGAAACTTACGTTATTGGATATTGATATTGATTGTGCGTAAGGCTACATTTAAGTGTACAAGTATCAGGAGTCCATATTGTTAGGCTAGAATCAAAACCAATACCGACTAATGAACCATCGATTGAGAAATCAGCGTCTGTTGCAGGCAGATTTCTATAATCTCCTATGCTATGGCACTGCCAGCATTTGTTTTTTCCTACAACAAATTTAATTTAATTCTTGAAAATTAATATTACGATCTTCCTATTATGATATAAGAAAGGAATAAAATGCAGAAATTTTACGCACTACGTGTGGATGAAGGTTCTACAAGATGCCACAATTTGAATTTTTTATCCCTGCCGGTTGTAATCGCTAGTGTTCCATCATCGAACAATAAATGTGGTTGGAAATGCAAAGCATTTACACCGCCTTCATGAGGAAGCTCGATTGATGTGTTTAATGCATACCTAACAAGTTAACATAGTTAACTACAAATATCTATAAATCAAAAATACATATTCTATACTTACTGTTGCTGTTTAATGTCATACATCCAAAATTTCAGTCTCACTTCTATACACGAGACTTTATCGTTTCTTTCTTCAACAGTTGCCATCCACGAACCGTCATGATTTAATGCTATCTTCGTAACTTCTGTGTTTACAATGATTACACTACGCTCTTGAGTTAAAAAATTTTGTGCTGTAATGTTTATCTGAAAATTATTAATATTTTAATAAATTACATAAAATAAGATTTTTATTCGTTTTATCTTGTACTGCTACTCACATTATACAATAAACTTTTTGTATGAGTATTATAAAACTGAACATGCCCAGTGCGACTGTTTAAAACTAAACAATTCGTACGTGGATCAACAACGAGGCCAGCGGGGAATAAATCTTTAGAAGACAAGGCCACACCCCACGTAAAATTTTGTATGACTGATGTTAATTTTCTTTGTGGATTTACAACCACAATACCTATGAATATATTTATAAAATATATATAAATACTTTTTAAAATTGTAAATATATTTTATTTAACCTCTTGCGCTAGTAAGTGGTTCACGGACCATAACGAGTGACCAAACCGTATATAATAATTCGCCTTCTTTTTGAATTCATAGGTATATTACTGGATAGAAATTACTAAGAAGTAATAAATTTATTATTTGTTTTGCCTGGGTTATATTTCAATATACTTAAAACTGAGAAAATATTGCAATTTTAGGCCAAATATTCTCATTATTTCAGCGCAAAAGGTTAACAAAGAGATATTGACTAAGAAAATGGACATTATTTTACAATTAAAAATATTTATACCATTGTCTAAAGTAGACACAGCCACATATAAATTATCCGGAGCAATAGTAAGATGTTTAATGGGTGCAGGTAATCGGGGAAGAAAGGATTTAAGATGTGGATTTGCTAAAACCCATTTCACTAACACACATTCTCCACCTCCAGTATACATATGACCCCCTACAATTTTCATAGTACATAATTATTGTTGAAATCTAGAAAAAAAATCTTAAACTATATATATTGTACCTGATTTACTGAATGCTATTTCTGTAACAGGCAATGTGTGCCAATGATAAACTGCTGTATAAGGTCTTATCTGAAACAAACTCTTCCATACTACTACACGACCAGTCGAATCTCCAGTAGCTACACACTCTTCTTCTGGATGTCCAGCAATACATGTTGGAATTCTGCCTGTTTTACCTGTTTTATGTCTGTAATTACAAAATGAAATAATGTTCAAATATTTTTCATTCAAAATTTAAACCTGTCTTTAAAGTTATATATTCTTTCCTAGATAATCGTATTGTACATACAATTTATCAATAAGATTTCTTGATGGACACAATATATGCAAATCCACATCATGAAGAAGTGCTATTAAGTTGTCACCATGATTACCGATTATATCAACATAATATTCACGAGACTTTGTTCTGTAATACATAATCAATATGAATACATAATACAGAGAAGTTTCTTTCATAATATTATTGGAATACAAATCTTTCTTACTGTATACATGTCGACTTTGTACAGAAACCATGATCCAAATCAAATAACACTATATAAATTTTTGCATTACATTTGGAAATATACGTTACAAGTACTTGACGAAACTCATTTCCTTTGTGGGTTTTGTAATTTACAATGTGAAATGTTTTTATTTTTGGTTCATCTTGAAATTTTAATTTCTGTAATGTAACACAACAATTGTAGAATTACAAGAGTTAAAACATGATCTATAGTGTTAGAAAATACATTTAATATTCATACTAATTTCTTTGTGATAATGCCACTCTGGCAACTCCAAAAATTCAATTCTCCATTTTCTGTGCAAGCAATGATCAGATTTGGATTCTCTGGATGTATAATTAATCCTGCAATTCTGTTACTTGCAGGTTCCAACTCTTTAACAAAGTCTCCAGTTTGTGTACTGTATGCTCTTATAATATGTTTCCACACTATGTACAATGTTCTGTAACATACACAACATTATTTTAAAAAGGATGTTAACTATAAATATTCTTTTTAATTCACTTATGTATACAAATTTAATACAATGCACTTTCTCGGTCATTATAGCACTATCACTGGCTCTATCTGCAAATATAAGTTTTGCATTTAAGTGTCAAACAATGTTATTGAAACCTACTCTCCATCATGTGAAAAAACTGGCCGTTGATCAATTATACTTCCTCCGCCTTTTCTCGTCAAAACTAAATCATCTATATCAATTACTTCGATATTTCCAGAGCTGCGTCGTTTATTCAATTTCATCTGCATTTTGTTAGTTAATTCGCAAGGGACCAACGTTTTCGAATAATTGTATATTAATATTAATAACGTAAGCTCCACATATTAACGACGTGAAAGGCAATTTTGACAACTGTACACGTGTTACACATGAATTAACCAAATGAAAATGCTGATCACATGGTGTCTGCCGTGTGATCAAGCTCCAAATAAATTTCCGTAACTATGGTGAAGAGAGTACCTAGACAGATGTAGCTCTGTCTTGTGGGATTGTAACGTATTTTTTCATAAATGTGACAATTGAACAAAAATTGGAACTTATTCAATCAGTATACTTTTTTCATGTATCTAACATTGAATGAAAATGTAATGAAATTATATATTAAATGTAATTCAAAAGATTATTTATCTACATGTTTACTATACAATTGGAATTACCAATTAGTGACAGCTTATAGTGTCCCATGAACTATATTTTGGCGGGTTATTTGATTTTTACACAAGCAAAAATGGAATAATAATGAAATTTCATAATTATTAACTGCAGTAAATAAAGAAGAACGATAAAACAGTTGAATTTCTCCTAGAAACATCGGTTTCTTTAATCATTTTAGGGAAAAGTACAGGAAATATCTTCTGTTTCTTAAACAAAGTGTTTCGATTTATTGAACGAAATTTTCAAAACTTTATTTATATATTTTACAAATTAAATGGAATATGAGAGGAAAGCTTGGGGTCTAGAAATGAAGACGAAACTGCAAAAGTTTATAAATTCAACCTTTTAATTAGTTTTCTTTACAAATGAAAATTTGGACAATTTACCGACACTGAGATGCTAGCGTCCCGTAGCGGTGAAAAGATGGAACTAAAATCTATCACTATCTTTGTTTGTCACGTTGCATAAGTCTGTCCTTGTCGCAGGCTATTGCGTTCCTTGTTTAAGAACAAACGGTGTGTCGCCATCTGTCGGAGAGAGTTAGAACTAAATGGTGGGTGAGATGATGTGCTGCCATCTGTCGGATGTTTCCTTTTTGCACTTTTAGTTCCAGTCGGATCTGAAAAGTGGATAGATGTCAGCGCAGTCGGTAAATAAGGAGCGCAACAGTGTGCGACCAGGACAGACTTATGCAATGTGACAGACAAGGAAAGCAATAGAGTGCGACAAAGACACAGATAGATTTTAGTTCCATCGTTTCACCGCTACGCGGCGCTAGCATTTCAGTGCCCGTAAATTGATCAAATTTTCATTTGTAAAAAAAACTAATTAAAAGGTCGAATTTATAAACTTTTGCAGTTTCATCTTTATTTCTAGACCCTAAGCTTCTCCCTCATGTTCCATTTAATTTGTAAAATGCATAAACAAAGTTTCGCAAATTTCGTTCAATAAATCGAAACACGTATTGAAATAATATTTTATTTCTCGTAAATTACATTCAAAATTTCGATCGAAATTACTCGTAAATATAATTAAAGCTGTGCACAATAAGTTTCACACGTTATGATTGCAAATTTTTACTCAGTATGTTAGTTATCGAAAATCATTTCATGTCGCGTCCCATTATAGGATCGATGTTACAAATTTGCGCATATTTAACGTTATACCGAATTAATTTATAAACATTTCCGCATGCAACATAAAGTATAGAATTCAAGAAATTTTGTACAAATTACATGAGAATTTATTTCACAGTGTGGCATAATAATTTTAACTTATTAACGTCGCAAATCATTGTGATATTTCTTTTAATTGATATTTGTGAAATTATCGGCATAAATTCTAATTTATCTCAATTCTGAATTTTCATATAACGATAGATGCAATGCTAACAATACTTATTTGATATTTATATACAGTAAGGAACAGAAGATATAACTAAATGTATGATAACGAAAACTTGATATTTCAAATTCGTACAACTTTGTAAGTAAATATCATATAACAACCTATATGGTCTCGTTTTAAAATGTAAAGCCTCTGCTTTAAAAGCTCCTGAGTTCCGTTTTTCTTAAAAATATCTTTGCATCATGTAGCGAGTTCGAAAGTAAAATTCTATTCTCGAGAATTATAAAAATTCTTTAAAAAATATTGAAAAATTCTTTAAAAAATATTGAAAAATTCTTTTCGCGATTAGATTCACCATGGTCTTGAACATTGAAACTTCCTCTTTACAATGGTCCTTTAAAATTCGCTGTACGACCTTTTTCACAGTTTATTCAACTTTGAACATTATGGTTGAACGACGAGATGTCGAGGATTTCTCGAATTTTTTATATTTGACAGGAGCTTTTCGTTAAAATCTTAATTTCGTTAAAGCGCAAATGATTCAACTTATTTATTTTTAAATTACGAACATCAATTTTCCCAGAATAAAATAATTTTTTAATATAAACCATCTTTCGATGCCTGCGGCGTAAATTCAAATTGTCTAAAATGAAATAAATTGAAATCCACGAGTTTATCGAATAATAAAAAAAGCAGTAAGTTGTAGTAAAAGCAGAAAAATAATTATGTTAAAACGAAGTTAATGGAAGCTGTTTCCTTATAAATAAAAAAAAAAAAAAGAAAAAGAGGTTAAGAATTCAGTTCCCTTGTAATCCAACAATGAACTCGAACACTTAAGTTCGAACTTAAATTCAAAAAGCAATATTTAAAACTAATTGTAAGACTTAAAATATGTCTGCTACCAAGTTCAAAAAATGGATACCTATATTGGAACAATTTTCAACAAATTAATGTATTTTAATAATTTTAAAGATGGAAGTAAATATTTATGCGCTCAAAACACACTTTCCAAATGTGGCTTTGTTTCTATGAAGATCATAGAATATTTCACAAACGCGTGAAATTCTTCCTTTCGTTTGTAATAATAATAATTTATTATTGCATTGTTATTTATTATATTCGACTACTTACCTGGTTTTCAATAATGTAGGACATGAAGAAACATTGCATGCCAGGTTTCTGTCCATAGCTTCTGCTGTCATCTATATTTTTATTTTTAATCTGAACGAAATATTATATGCGTTTCATTGAAACATAATAATTTGTTACTGCAGTTGTTACTCTAAATTTTAAGTTTTGGAATATATTAGATTTGTATTTATAACAAAATTATCATCATTTTTTACACGATCGGTATCTTCACATTGTCATTACCCGCACTAGATCAATTAATTTATTAATTTCAACAAAACAAAATCAATCGATTTTATATACTTGATCTAGTTCCTCTAAAAGTTTCAACATCTGCTTCACTATCCCAAAATGTTATATCTTCATAATGATTGTAACCATACTATATTCTGTGTATCTATCAAATATTAAATCACGCTCAACTATTATTTTGTAACATTTTTACATTAACGAAAAGAAGAGAAATTAATAAAAAGACTGAGCATTGATATTCAAGCGCAATAGACTCTATTCGAGGGAACTTTTTCGAATAATTGTTGCTTTATTCTCCCTTAACTTTACACATTATGATTAGTAACATAAATGGGAAACTTAGAAAAAGAAAGACAGATCAGACGTCGAGGCTACGTTAATAAATAAAGCGCATAGATGTATTGTATAATGGATGGAAAACAAGTACTGCACGCGAGCAAAAATTCAAATAAAGATTTTATTGAAATATAAGGAATCTGTACCAGACAGAACTAAAATTAATTATCGTTTGAATTTGG
This sequence comes from Tetragonisca angustula, assembly GCA_036937485.2. Lineage (NCBI taxonomy): Eukaryota > Metazoa > Arthropoda > Insecta > Hymenoptera > Apidae > Tetragonisca > Tetragonisca angustula. The sequence continues at coordinate 490,674 of JAWNGG020000184.1, forward strand.
TACTACCGGGGTTCGCATCGTATGTATATGCCTGCGTAATCGCTGGGTTATCTTTTCACATATTCCTTTTTTTTTCCTTCCTCCGTGTGTGTCTGTATATGTGTATGTGTACATGCTTTGTGTCAACTTCATTTATTTTCCTTTAATCGTTATAAGTAAAGTCTGAATATTTTCTATAAGTACAGAAACAATGTTGAAGGTACGCGCACAGTCTATCTCAAAGTCTCTAAAGCTAAAAAGGATTTTTTTTCTTTTCCTCCTAGACCTGCAGTTCTGCGATTTTTTTTTCTTTTTTTTTTACATTTACAACTTAAAGGGGTTTTTGCTTTCCTTTCTTTATATTTACAATTACAACGAACTAAAAGATCTAAAAGCTACGCGTTTTCACTTCTCTCGTTCTTTCTCACGCACACGCACACGCAACACACGTTCTCTCTCTACTCGTTCCGTTATTATTGAATTATGTGTCGGGCTATTTACAATTTTTACAGAATATTTCTCTCTCAATATACAGAGTATATTGGTTTACATTATACAACAATTTAATAAACGTGTATTTAAAATTCCTTGCAATGATGAATTGCAAGAAGTCGCGCAACCTAATAGCACACAAATAGCCCCATTTCATTTTTTTCTTTTTTCCAAGTTTAAAACGATGAATCGCTTCATAGCTCTGCTTTTCTCTTGAAAATCGATCGTACACGATGTAACGGAAAATAAATATTAAAGATTCGTTAAAAATTTAATTAATAAAATCCCTTAAATTTAATTGTACGACAGAAAAGCAAAATCGCTTTTTTTTCTTTTTTTTTTTTTTTATAAAATGGGACGTATTGCGTATAGTCTAATAATACTATACTAAGAATGTAAAAACCTAAAAATTTTTCTTTGTTTATATTAGTTACAATAAATAAGCAACGTATATGCATTTTTTTTCTTTTTAAAATTTACACTTATACAATTAACTATATCACGGATTTACTGGTTCTGAAACTGCTGTACACATGCATCAAATGTACGGTGCAGCAAGCTGTTAAAATAAAAAAAAAAAAAAAAAAAAAAAAAGAAAAAAGAGAATTAAAAAAAAGAATGTCCGAGAAATCCAGCGACAATAATTAATTATATAGTTTAGATAGAAGATTGTTAGAATTTGGTTGTTGTACTCGATTCTCTGTTCAAGATGACCGTTTTCGAGGTAGGAACATCTCTATTTGGTGAATACACGTCGACAACCCATTTTAAAACATAAAATGGCGCTTTCTCAAGGATATGCATAAATATTTCTCGATATATATATATATCGTTGGAATTAAATGTCGCGTGCATAAAAATGTACGATGTGCAGTCAGTTCTTAAAATCGAATGAAAAAAAAGAAGAAAAAACATTTGACCATATAAAAAAAATGCAACAACTAACACGTTTAAACAATACTTAATTGATTCGTAACAAAAAACACCGACAACCGATATAGAACACGTTATACAAAAATTATAAAGTCATCGCGCACTACGTATCGTTGATAATTAACATCGTCTCTTTTTCAGCTTATTTGTCACTGTGCATTGAACTGTATATGTGTATGTATGTATGTATGTATGTATGTATGTGTGTGTGTGTGTGTGTATGATGCCATAACTTGAAAAAAAGTCAATAATGCGCTCTGTCTCTAAACAAATCTAAAATCTACGAACGAATGATACACCATCATCGTTCTTTTTTTATGACACAATATTACTCGCAGAGAAAAAAAGAAAAAATGAGAGTAATATTTATCAGTTAAATACAATATACTATCATAATGCTGAGAAATACATTAATTCTTTTCTTTTCTGCTTCTTTTGTCCCTATATACTTCCAAATTCTTTTATTTTTGTTTCGCATTTTCTTAAATCGCTTCTATGAAGTTTACTTTGATTATTCTAAAAACGAATTAGAAAAATATTTCTTTCCAGATCTGTACTATTTTATCTTAGCAAAATTGAAAATTAACTAACTTACAAAGACATTCCATTATCTTTTCACAATTCTAATACAAGCTGAAATGCAATCAATGAGAAAATGTTATTTATCTTCTAAAATGTTTCTTTCAGATCTTTTTGCATTTTTTTTTTTGTTTTGTTTTTAATAGAGAAATTTTTGAATACATAAAGTCTGTCTATCAAGTGTATTTTTTTTTTTTAAATGTACAAGTGTATGTATATCACGACATGACAGCGACTCATACCGTTGTTCTTTTCCCTTTGAGGTTGTCGCATGACGATAGTCCCACAATCTTTTATCTTCACTTACTATACGATAGTCTTGTATTCGACATACTGGAACTGACCGTTCGATTTTTTGTCTCCAATCAAATCCTATTGATATCTATTGATAAATATTGAATTTTAGATTCACGTAACTTCTGTTTTGTTTCTGGAAGTTCTTGGAGCTTCAGAGCGTACAATCGGAAACTGCAAGTTAAATTTCTTCGTAATTACATGTAACCTCGATCATTCTCTTCGCAACCATAAAAAAAAGTCCATTTATAGAAAAAAGTCTCTCTCTCTACATATATATAGCTTGATACTGTCAAATATATATATATAATATTATATGTATAATATAATATAATATATAATATAATATAATATATGTATATTTGTATATATTCATCATCCTCGACTTTACATTTCAACGTGTGAAAATAATTTATATTTACAAGCATGGTTCAGTATTAGAAATTCACAGTAAAGCGTTTTTATTCATCGTTAATAGATATCGCTCTTCGGATCCCTCTCCCGGAAGAATCCTTTTTCAGTCTTACACTCCCTGATAGTAACGGTTTTCAAATTCACCGTCACGTCTGTAATGAACACCTGATCGGCAACTGGATTCCGCGCGTGCCAGTAATCCGTACCAGGACTCGAGAGAGGGACATACATGTCTGTCTTCGTGATTTCCGTTTGTTTCACACTCGATGTGTTACTACTGTTGTTACTATTGTTTGTATGGTTATTGTTATGACTATGATGTCCATTGACAATGGTCGGTAACCTATTGTTGTTCGTGTAAGAATCTGTGGGGCTAGGAGATTTGTGACCGTTCGCGTCCACTGTTACTGCTCCGTTCGACTTCTCTTGTTTTTGTTCAGACAAGTGCCTCTTTTTAGTAGGCTGTTCCAGAGGCGTGTCTATCTGTGGGGATAAAGGTGCCGGTGGTGCACGCGGCAGCGAGGGTGGAGGACCGTGAGGCACGTCAGCTTCGGCACGCTTTTTCTCTTGTACTGCAGGAGCTGGTGTTGTCGGTACTGCTGGTAGCGGTTCCTCCGGTGTTGACTTCACGCTCGACGATGACGGCCTCCTGCCATTCACCTTGTGACTCTAACAACGCAGTTATCATCTTTATTATTCTACAACTTATATATATTTCAATTTATTTTATTAATATCACAAATTTTGGACAGATTTCAAATTTTCAAAATGCGAACTTTCTAAGTGAGAATGCGCGTTTCAATGGAGATTTTACAAATTTCTTCGAAATTCTTATAAAATATGAATTAACGACAATCGATACTAATTTTGAAATAAATGAATACTTACGTGATAAGAGGGAGACGTTGGATTACTTTTCAAAGGCAACAGTCGGGGGATCTTGTTCGGAGGTGGACTTCCGCTGCTACCGCTGCTTGGACTGCTGGTAGTAATGGTAACACCGATTTTTCCCGACTCTTTGCTTAGAACCTCAGCTTTCCTTTTTGTACCAGTTGGTTCTCTCCTTGGTAACAGAGGACTGTCTACGCTACTACTGGAACAATCTGAATCGACGCTGAATGCAGACGCCGATAATTCTGGGGCTGTGGGTGATTCGTGTCCGTCGAGGGAACTCGGAAGCGTGTCTTCGTCAGGCGCAACCGGATTTAAACGTGGTGCAGAGGTGCTACCAGTTGTCGATTCGTCCTGACTGTCTTCTCCGACTCTTTCATCCCCACCGGGTTCTTCCTCGACAACCAAATTTGCCAAAACTTCCTGATGTATAAAAATTATTTATTTTATTGTAAAGTTTACATTGGCACGTAATTTTTGATTCATCATAGAAAAGAATGAAACACTGATCATTCTATTTGATCAAAAAGAATAAATATTTAAACAATAATAGGAGAGATTTGAATTAAAAAATTTAGGGACCACATTAAATAAAATTTCACGAAACTCAAAAAAAAAAAAAAAAAGAAAAAAACAATGTTATTTCTTGATGACATGAACAAATTATTTACATTATATCTAGTATCCCTCCTTCTGGGTCTTCTTGCAGTCACATCGCCACCTTTTTGACTTTCTTCGTATAATTCGATTAATCTGACGTCTAAAATGTTTTCTTCCGGTTCCCATGTGTTGTGTCTATAAAGAGGGAAAATTGCGTTTTTAATCTACTTTAATAAACTTCTTAATAACTTTGTCAGTTATATCTTTAACTTACTTTTTGCTCCATCCTTTCCATTTTACGAAATATTCTACTTTGCCCTACAAGAAGCAGAAATCGTTCATTTAGAAATATTCGATAATACATACACGCATACACACACGCAGAAAAAGAAAATATGAAAGTGATTCCGGCAATTATGCATCTCGCGATGTGATAAGTGAATTGCATGGCATAAGTAACATCATTCTCCTTAAGCTAAAATCATGAATAACAAACGAAACATGATACTCATAACAAACATAAACTTGTGATTCATCATTCCTACAATATATCGAATCATTCATCACATTAGCGTAAGGATGACGAAATGAATATAACCAAGTATCGAAATACTCTATAATGTAAAATTATTCATGATCCTAGCGGACTACGTATTGAAAACATCAAAACGTACGAATTGTATCATCTACCTATTTCGAAATAACCTAACGAAACCATCATCCCCTAAATTATCCCCTCGTTTCAATGTACCTACCGAAATAAAAAAAACAAAAAAAGAAGCATTTTAACACCTGCTCGTGATGTTCGAAATCCAGAAGATTCTCATAACCTCTAACCGAATCGTGCAACGCGCATCGCACTCTTCTAAATTCGTAAATTTTCGATACGGACGCGACCAGAAATTACGATAAAACTACGATTAAAATATAAGATTTTGCCTTTTTTTATTTTGATATATTATCTGCAGGTATAATGTATTACTATAATATTCGTATTATTGAAGACACAATTATGAACTTTATCCTTCTAGTTTCAACATACTACGCACATACGCCTGAATTTTGCCACAGCTCACAAAGTTATTAATTGTAGTTGTTAAGAAAGGTAAGATTTACAGATACAACTGCGCTACGAACATATTTCGACTTTATTCTCTTTATTCGTCATATTACACGTAAGTGTAATTTTTTTCACCAGAGAATTTATATCTAATGTATAGTTTGACTTTCAATTTCGCCGACAGGCGTAATTCTGAACTGCAATGTGCGTGCAAACTCTTTGATAAAAGACCCTTGGCGCCAGTTGATCACGACTCCAGAATGTGGCCCGATCGCAAAGATCCGTTTCGCGCGTCTGCGTCGAGACAGCGGATTTTCGAATCCATCTCTGTAGGAGCGTACGGTCGATAAAACGGGCGGCGTTGACTTCCACGAGAGCCGCTGATACGGCTCAGCTATTGGCCGTCGGCCAACGAACGAAAGCATGCCGACCGGTCGAGGTGCGCAGCTAGTCTGACAGTTGGAAAACAATGACATAACTGTGCAGGTATAGGACACGTTGGTTTATCGCGCATGAGTCGCTCGCAGCTGAGAGGTCTCGCGTGTTTTATGTCGATTTACAATGTTGCCAGCCGAGGCTAGCTTCGTTACCGTAATCCGAAGATCAACGCCACGGTAAAAACGCATAAATTTCTTGCATAAGTTGCGACCGTTTTCGAACGTATCGGCACGCGGAGATTGGAGTAATAAATCAATCGAGAATTCGCACTTAACGTGGAGTTGCTTGAAGAATTCTTTATTGGAAACACGAGTCGTAATGTCTCGTCAATGCGTTTTTAAATGCAATATTGAATTTGCAAATTGGATGACACGCTGCCGCCTACTTGTGTGACGTGAACGTGACTGCGAACGTGGTTTAATATTTCTGGCGCGAATTTTGAATGTTACGAAAATCTGGTCTCTTCGTTTATGTTATTATAATTGGAGACGTGCGAGAATCAAATTGATTGACAAATAGAAATTAAGATGTTTCTAGGAAATGTAGTTGATCAAATGGAATTCTAGATATGTTCTAGATTTGTACATTTGCACTTAATGTCGTATGTTGTATACATAATGTACATATACATATATGTTTAATTGTAATTTAATCTACTGATTTGTAAGAAAGAAACTGATTTGTTCAGCCTAATTACCAAGCATTTAAATAATCGTACATTATTCGATATTCAAAACAATAAAACTTAAAAATCAATTAGCAGTTTAGAAATCATTTCGTTTCATTATAAAGTTACATTGAGTGTCTCAATAAATTATTCGATTAATGTAATTTGAATAAATATTTCATAGATAATTATTTATCTGAAGTTTCAAGAAATATAAGATTTGTTTTATTTGAAAAGTCACGCGACGAGGTATTTAAAGACATGTTTACAACGTTCTATAACGAAATAAACAAACTAAACAGATAATTTGCGTGCAATGTACCAATGAAACGTGTCTGTTCGACTTCGATGAGAGATATCGAGAGCATCGGTACATGATAGAAATCAGAACGGGAGGGGCAGAATTGTTGAAACGACGAGAGGTGGGAAAGAGAAAGATCACGAAGAGGGGAGCAGGAATCGGCAACGGCGCATAGACAAACAGATTCCATATAGTGGCGCTATCTGCCAGTGACGGTTCGCAGTTCTCTTACTTACCCGCTTTTCCCTCTTCTTTATAATCCGTTCCGCGGCGTAAACTCTGTCACCTAGATCCATGATGTTTTTAATCCTTGTTCGTTAGATTCGTAATTTAAAAAAAAAAAAAAAAAAAAAACCAACTATCGGTAAATCCAATGAACGAGCGATGGCTGTCACTGAGGAACCACACTGAGTAACGTAACACCATATGTACCTATACCGTGATCGGGCCACGATGCTCTAATTTAATCGAGATGACACACCGTGTAAACATAATAAACACGTGTTGTCTCGTATACGAGGAGACTCGACATCGCTCGATGTTTTCCGCACTGAACAGGATCGAGTCGACCGACTGGTGATTAGAGTGGCTGCTATTTCAGCAGCGAGACGGCAATGCGGCCGATGTTTTTTGAAAGGCCAGTAGTCGCGGCAAGACCGGCGAACACGAGCGAAGTCGGCGTACACGCACGTCCCATCGGGAAGGGAATTTCAAGCGGCACAGTTTGCGCGCCGCGAGTTACTTCTCCGTGTGTTCACGTTACAAATAATCCTGTGTACGATACTTGTCGAGGAGTACGGATATACTCGACTGTGTGTCTTGTCTTTGTTCCGGATTCGTATTAAGACTCAGAGGTATCTAGTATTGGCCGGCAGCACACGTTTTCTGCTTCTGCTGGTGTTGCTGCTCCCTTCGTGTAAGATCGGGGTTCGTGACGTCAGCAGTTCCCCCTCACCTCGTAAACACCAAACATGGCCGTCGTACGGATATACACCGATCGAGTGCGTCCGAAAATGATGGTGAAAACTAACGTCGATATAGGCACTAGAAACTCGTGGATCCGCGTACGAAGTGCGGTATAACGTTCTCAAGCTCCGTGATCGGCGTTGAGCCTGTCTATACACGAATATATAAAAACTGGAGCGATCGTCTCGCAGCGTCTAACACATTCTGCGGATCGAGGCCGACTAGAGCCGAGGTCTGCCGAACTCCCCTCGCAAGCTTAGTGGACTCGCCCGACCCGCTCGAGGTTAGGAGGGGAAGGGGTAATGGTAGAGAAAGAGTATCGGAAGGGGAAGGGAGAAACTCTCAACGGTACGTGCGCCGTACGTACGAAAGAGAAAGAAAGACAGAGAAAGCAAAAGAAGGAGAGTGTGATTGAGTGACCAAGACGAGAAGGGTGGGGAGAAGAGGGAGAGAAGAGCAAGCGCAATGGAGGTAGAAAAGAGAGACGGCGCGACCAGGAGCGCCGTCCTCGGAACAAGAAAGCTGCCTGCTTGCCTGCCTGCCGCCTGCTTGCTAGCCAGCCACCCCAAGTTCCCTTCTAGGTACGTGTATGCGTATATTTGTGTGCGAGACCAGTCGATGCAACGTTGCCAACTCTATTTCGTCGATAGCACCGCACCAAATGTCACTAGTACATTACCCGATAAACTCGAGAATCCACTATGCCGTCGTTACGTTTATCACTTATTATTACAGATAAAACGAATCGATCGACGTGTCCTTTTAGAAACGGGCGCGTGATCTAATCACTGTTTTTAGCGACCGAGGTGCCGCTTTTGCCGTGTATTCGCGCCCAAGATCTGGCAACACTGTATCCTCTTGCGACGTACTGTCACACACTACATAACACTACCGCACGGCATCGACTGTCGCATACGATGCTTTTATAGTAAACAGACGTTCTTAAACGGATTATCCAAAAAAATTGGAGACTCGTCGGAATGATAACACACGGTACCGAGACGAATCAGCGTAGAATAGAACGCGTCGCAGTAAAACGAGTAGCGCTGTTCGTGAAAACGTGTGCAACCTCAACGGATCCCGAATCGAGAGTGTCCTCTCCCGTGCCAACGAATACATAGGGAGAGCGGTTCAGCGAAGGAAAAGGAGAGGGATAGAAAAGGAGTGAGAGAGCCAGTTGGGGGACCCTCTGCTCTTCTCCGTCCTTCGGCGCAAATAGCAGGATAAAAAAGCCACGATGGTGGCGCTCGATTGGTGGGATCCTCGAGGCGCCACCAACGCTTCTAACCCTGCCGAGCACGACGACCAATCGACGTGTGGCACAGCCCACGTCCGTTCCCCTCGACTCGTCGAGAAGGCGGGCTCACGGACAATCGTCGGTCGACGGTTCTGTTCGAGGTCCCCATCACCGTGCCGCGCGCGTCCCTGCATTCCCCTTCGACAACAGCCTTTCCGTTTTGCCGCAACTTTCCCCCTCCGTATGTGTTAAAACAGAGACAGCAAATTCTCTCCCTCCCCATTACACTCTTCCCCTCGTGCAGGAAACCCGAATAGCGGAGCGCGCTACCGTGCCACCGGTCATATCTCTCTCTTTCTCTCTCTTTCTTTCCCTCTCTTTCCTTCTTTCTCTTTAACGCCCACGGGTGTGTAAAACCGTATATATCGCGTATGTGCTGGCGCGTAGGGCGGGCACGTGAATGAGGGGCATAAGGGGAAGTACATATAAATATATAACATCTACATATATATATATGTATATATATATATATATATACATATATATATATATATGTATGTACAAGCGCACATCGTCACAAGCATTTCCCCTCTCCGTAGCCACGTCGGCGGTGGCCGACCACCGTCGGTATTGAAATATCCTGGCCCTGGAGAGCCAAGTAGCCGTGCAGCGATGCCGCTTCTCTTTATAACCACTACGCTCTGCACCAAGAGACCGATCTTCCTTTCCTTTCCTTTCCTCTTCCCCACCCTTTCTCATTGCATGCACCTTTCCCCTTTCTTCGTCTCTTTGTCTACGTCTTCCGTCCTCCCTCCATTCTCTCCCTACACCTTTCCCCCTTTGCTCTTCGTCTGGTTGTAATGCTGGTAATCCGTCTCTCTTGCCTTCTGTGCCCTTGTTCAGCACGGCTTGTCGCGGGGATGGGTGTTGCGTACCCTCTTTTACGATTCCGCTTTTTCCCTTTCTCCCTTCTCGCCGTCCGATTCGAGTTTCACCTCCCTTTGAAGCGCAATCAATTGTCGGGGAAGGCGAAATGTTGTGCGCAATCCTGTGACCGACGCACAAAAGCAAAAATGCCAGCGTGCGTCGCGCGCTCGGCTTTCTCGAGTCGCGCGCTATTGCGCAACCATGGAATACACAAAGCCGATGTAGATGGCGTGCCGCGGGTACGCAGCTTATGGCACGTCCCCTCCTTTTCCTTCTTTCCCCTGCATAAGCAATGCTCTCCTTTGTTTCTCATCGTCGATGTCGCTGCTGTAGTTCGCACTTTTAGAGTAACCTCCTTAACCTCCTTAATTAATACCATTTGCAGGATTCCGAATTAATTTTCCATTGTTTTAGATTTCCAAACGATCCGGACACGTTGAGTTTCGTTACCTTGGTTTGCTCGATGATCATACGCATAACAAATCCGAGATGAGAGCCGAGGTAATTTTAGAATCCGATACTGATTGCGCAATAAGAGACTCACGAAATGACGAAACCTGTGTGCATCTTTCAACTGCGCTTTGTCATCGTACAAATGTATTCTGTGGTCCATCTAATTTGTATATGTGTTTTGTTGATATCTGTCTCAAGGTGTTAACGTCGTCTTTACGACGTGATTACGAAGAGAACGAGAGAGGAGTTGACTGCAAAACAAAAAAAAGTGAGCAAGTGCATAGAAGTAACGTAGACCAAGATATGGCGGCTAGCTAATTAAAGCTGCGCAAGAACGCGATAAGCAAGGGCAAACGCGCACGAAGTCGCAGCGCACGCGACCAAAGATACGGGAGAACGATGAGGCCACTGATTCGTGTTTCTCATTATGCGGGCCGTCCATCGCGGACACGGCAACGTCGAAAGCAGGGCGTGGCGCGTTCCTCGTGGATCTAAATCGAATGGTACATCGGGATTCGCTTCAAAATCTTCTATCAAATGTCGTTTCGACGATCGTATCGTTTTCGGCAATTAATAGAATACTGCGCGTTTATTCTGTGTCTAACGAGCCGAATTGGTAGCTGTAAATGAACTCACATGGTCAAAATCTGGGGAATTTACAATCTTGAGATATCGTGAGATAGAAAGTTACACTAACCTCTTAAGTGGGAAGATGTACATATGCATGCTAAATCAGACTGAGCAATACTGTCACTTGAACATATGTATCAAGTTTATCACTTCAGTTTAAATAGTTTTACAATTATACAAAGTTTATGAAGATCGTAATTCATTAGTAAGTATTGTTGAAAGTAGAACAGTTGAAATTATTTTATTTGATTCAGTTTGAGTCGTCGATGTATTTATGATTATAGGTTATGGGACAATTCACACGGATTTTTGCAAAAATAACGAATGTACTTACTAAATGAGATGATAAAAAAAAGAAATGAAGGAAAATGTTCGATGTATAATCGCTATTGAAGATTATCGATCGTGAATATCATAAAATCGATTGAAACATGTAATCGCGAAGCAATAAGCGCGGCAACGTTGCATGGAATTGTTAGTATTGTTACATACGTAAGATCGAACAATATTCAATATTCAATATTCATGACAATTCTTTTTTATCATTCCAAGATCGTATAGGCTATTTATCAAAAGCAATCAGTGTGTTACACGAATACGAAAATCGATACATCTCGCATCGACTTTTCAATGCATCGTCGTTATATCCTTTTTCACTTATCGATTAATGACAGTAGGAAGTCGAATATCGATTGATTCATGGAAGCCATTTTCATTTTTTCGAGTCAGTTCGTCGCGACGTTTCTAACCGGTGACTGTTTATTTTTAATTGACCGATAGTCGATCAGATTGAAAAATGATGACATTAGAAAAATGACATTTCGTGATGAATTATTTGTCTACGAAACTATGGTAGAATATGCATTTGAGTAATTTCGGTGCGCGCACGCGTTTCTCGAGAGAGACCGGGAGAACCGAGTTCGAGTAGTCGCTTGGTGGAAAAAGTGACCATTTAATAACTCAGGATCGAATTACGATATCGAGGTAATATTTTCCACATAATGTTCTCTACCATTTGTCATGTCTATTTATGTGAAGTTCATCTTCATTCCATAAACAGTTTCCTAAATAATCGATGTTTTAGGTTAGCGTATCGGGAGACATCTTTGAACCCAATTCGGAAATTAAAAGCGTGATTAATCACGTTCATCGGCAATATCCGCCATCTTTTATTACCGTTATTTGTTTCTAACGTGCTATTGGTGGAACTTTCACTTATTTTTCAAATGTAACTACGAAATGAGAAGCGGATTCAAATTATTTCTGGATAATGTTAAAGAAACATCTCGGGATATCTATCGTTCCCGTATGAGTGCTACATTTTATATTTAATCGAATTATCGGTTTTTCAAGACAGTGTATGTGTCTCGTAATCCTCATCAGGTAAAATATTAATCGCGTGTCAGTCGCATATAAGAAACGATAATCGATATACGATCCATGTCCCATTTCCGATGTTTCTGAAAATCGACTCCATCATTTTTTTCTCTCCATATTTTTTATTCATCTCCATTCGATTTTCATTCGGGCTGCTCGAAAACGAGAACTCTCGATGAATCTTTCATTCGATATTGTGTTTGATACGTAGGTATCGTTTGCAATTCGTTCGTGTAACCGACTCTATGGATTTGTAAATCTTTCATGTTGCTCGTGTATTTTCGACCGATAGCGTACTCGTTTACTGCCCCGTCGGATTAACCAGCTGAATTTGTAACGCGAACCTTAACATGCGAAGTGTAGGTATATGAAGCTTTGTGAGCTTCGAGTTGCTTAATATCTATCCATATCGTGAAATATAACGCGGATCTCATGGATGCGCTACTTCCATTTACAGTAATTTACAACTGTTTGCAGGGCAATCTCTGTTTAGTAACTACCATACTACCAACTATCATAGTTTCAAGATTTCCAATAATATAACAATGGTTCATCCATGAATATTTTTAATTTAGACTTTAAATTAAGAGAATCTATCAAACGGAGGATATTAAATATTCGATCAGGAACAATTTATACAATACAATATTCAAATTTTTCAATCATATATTTAAAATGCTTACGCTTTTCTAAAAGAAATGCAATCTGTTTTTCCCATATGGTTAATTCTAACAATACAATAAAAAAACATACTTTCATCTCTATTAGACGCTGCAGTCGCTACCTATTCATTCAATATGCTTCAAACGAGATCAAAGTGAATAATAAATTCACTTTTTCTGCACTTGCTACTTAAGCAACTTTTACGGTCACCTCCATACAACGTACCAATTTATCAGCCCCTACTTAACACCTTTAGCTACTTAAGTACTCCGGGAAGGTGACAGCGATACAATTTTCACCGCCGTTTTTTTTTTTATCGCGATTAATTCATCATTGTCCAAACTCAGCGCCACCGCCATTAAGCTAATACGGTTTTTCTATGTTTTCAGGTAGTGTGCTTCATTGGTCGAGTGGCGCTTACCATTGTTGGCAGTTCGTGAAACGTGTACTCTTCTCGCGGACACCCGGTAGATGAGCAACTACCCACGTAAGTTCGATTATTAATTCAATGACGGAAACGCGCGGTGCATGAGCTTGATGCAACGTGCCGTCTCGTTATACACATCGATGCAAAATTGTATACCAGCGTGACAACGAGCCTACGAATGTCTGTTCCGAGATGAACTTCTCTTGTAACAATGGTGTTAAATAATTGGACTGCAGATGTTTATGCAAATTAATCCAATTCATGCAGGAGGTTTTGTTATACTCAGACAAATACTATACTTTAAATATTTAATGCGTTTTATATACAGTCGGTGTATTTTTGCTGCTTTAAGTTCTCCTGAAAATAGGTGAATGTATAAATATCTGCTGTCCATTTATAATATAACAATATAGATTGTAATTTATTCAAATTTGAAAGGAGAAAGTTGGATGCTTTAAATGGGATATAATAATTACTTTTCATATTTCAGTAAAGTGTCATTGGTATTAGGAAAATTATAATAGAATCCGGAGAAAATTATTTTGAGATCTTTTTAAGACTTGTTGTCCCGCTGGTCTAAAATAACATGGCTGATATTTTCGTTCTAATGTAAATTACATGGAACTCGAAATTAATCAAAATTAATCGCAAATAATAATGGAGTTTAAATAAGATGTGGATGAGTTATGACATTGAAAAGACTATTGAACTCATCCTAGACTTTTTCAATATAGATATTGGTATTGGTACTAATATTATTTGTATTGGTACTTGAAGCGTCCTGTTAGATTGGTTTTTATTCAAAACTTATAATTCATATAAATTTTAGGATTACATAGAGAACAGTGAATTTATTGATTTTTTTGCTTAATCCTCTGTACAAGTGTTAGCCATGTTATCTGAGAGATCTCTGTATATAAAGTGAATGAAGAGAAGTGGTAATGTCATTGGAGGAAATATAGCGAGGCTCTAAGCTAAAGCATTAAATAATAATATAGTCTGGATCACGTTTTTCTATAGAAATTAATCTAAAACAAAGGTATGCTTTATTAAATCCGAACTGAGGTCTTACTTGCTTATTTTCTTTCTCTTTTGTTAATTCGTTTGAGTATTCAAAACATTAAAATTATAACCTTTGATCGATTTCAACACTCTCGCTATATTTCTTTCATGAAGTATACAATTGACTATAGGACAAATTATTTATTGACTTCTTTATTTCTGAGAACATCAACTTTCAAAGTTCATGTCCTTACTTTGCTCATAAAAGCGTTGCATGGTAATCATTTTACTTTTAATTAGATAATTACACAATGACACATCATATATAATTACATGCTTATATTACACAATTTATGTGTCATAATTGGCGATTGCTTGGTATTTCTTTACATAATTTATAGATGTAAAATAGATTTATTTACTACTATGCAGATTCAAACAGAGCAAATCAAAGTATCAAAGTATTCGGATGCTTAGAGGTAAGTGATGCTAGCAATGTATGTTAAATGGCTAAAGTGGGTTTCATATTTAGAAAAGGAAAGTTGCAATCCTTCCAAAAGGATGGTAATGTTATGCTGCTTAACAGTTTTGATATTGTCTAGAATTGTGAAACGTAGATAATTAGTACAATAGTAGGACTAAGTAGAAAAATCCAATGACTTTCTTTCAATTTAAACTTTAAATACAGAAAACGTAGCTTTATTCTTGGAAAATATCACAAACAAATTTGGGAGGTTTCTGAATTGAAATGGCCTTAGGTGCCAATGTAATTGTAGTTATAGATTACAACTTTTGTCCATTAGTGTTTTCTGTGCGCCAATGTTATATAAAACGAGACATTTCCCTAAACTTTACGATTACACTTTTTCATGCGCCGTAATAGGGACGTCGTAGCTGTCGACTAGTTTCGAGGAAATTGAATGGGAGTGATAGTAACAGCCGGTTAATAAAGTGTTGTAGGTATGTTGCAAATTGCCACGACGCGACGTAACGAGCAAAGCGAGAACGTGTACGTCGCGGCGTCGTGGTATTATCAGGACCGTGTTATCGCGCGAACTCACGGCGCTTAAGTGCGTCCCGTTGGTTCGCGGATAACGTCGCGACTCCCACGTATACATGTGCGCGCGCGCGCACGCTCATAATCGCGCGAGTACCAGTGAAAAACCTCTCGACGCACGAGAGCCTCCGTTGATTAGGTAACAGCGAACGAATATCTTTTTGCTTGGTCGTTCGCTTGGAAACGAACGAACGATGCGTTCGAAGCCTTTCGGTACGTTCGTTTCGTCTCTTTTACGAAAAAAAAAAAATGATCGAATACGCGAGATTGATGTTCGATGAAAATCTCTCGTAATCAGATATATGTAATTTGAACGTACTGGCAATTGATAATTCCGATATTTTCTTCGGCGTGTGTAGTTGGATGATGTTACAATATGTACAGTATGTAAATTCTCTGTAAATAACAGATTTCTGATATATGGTGCTTACTCATATCTATTGGAAGACAACGAAGATTATCAGGATTGCAAGAATATATAAAATTTGGTTGTTACGATGTTCATGTGCCGAAATGGAACGCAAGAAATCAATCGTACGAATACAATTAAATTATTATTAATCTCCCGAGGCAAACTCGATAGGCATGCGTATGTTCAGTTTAAATTTAGATGTAACAATATTACAATGATAAGAATAAGCAGAACTGGAATACTCGGTTGCAAGTTCAGAATGTTAAGAAAATATAAATATAAGGAGTTTAAAAAGATATAAGAAAATTACGTAATTTAGAAACGAGATTGGATTGCACTGATACGAATCCAATAGGGAGATCAAATAAATAGAAAACGATTACATCTTCTGGTAAATTCAATCTCGTGAAGCTCAACTGATAATAACATTTTATTATATTTTATGTAGCTAATTACTTTCGATTTAAAATGAATACTGATGTTAATCTAAATTAATGTAAGCAAATTGTTACCACACCATTATTGCACTTTGTGGCAAATTATACAAAATTTACAGAGAGTGTTAAAGAAATACCTACGTATGAAGAAGACAACTCTATTTAGATTTTATCATTTTAGTTAGCATACTATGATTCGTTCACTTGCTTTTGCGTGCATACTTACATACTGCGTTGCGAGCCACTGTGATGCGTTGCGTATAGTTTTCGTCCGAAAATTCGATCGAGTGATATAACGCACATGAAACATTCGGAGCCGAGCGGCTAAAAAGGTTAAACGAAAAGCTATTTCTCGCTGATCGTTAGAGTATCGTTTCATCTAGTAACGCGAGGATGTAATAAAGATACGCTGAAATTACGTAATGGTGGTTATAATGGTACGTAAATGTATACACAACTACATAACGTTATATGGTATCAATGTTAAAGATAGACCAAAATTCAGCCGCGCTGAACTTTCCGAGCATCGATAAATAAACCGCAAATAAACTTAACCTCAGGTTACCTACTCCTCTATCATTAACGTAGTATAAATTAAAAGTTGCTGTAGTTTCGTTGCAAACTCCTTTTTTTACTTTGTTATCATCTTTTAATCGGGAGAAATTGAGAATTCTTCAAATTTACGATAGTAATTGACTCGTTGGTTTCGTTGCAGTAACGCTGCATGATTCAGTAGAGTTATATTTTTAACGATGCAGTGTACACGAGTATCGCGAAAATTCTGTCAAAATTTGTTGGAAAAAATAAAATAAAATACAGATAAATCCAACAAAATAGAACGAAGAAAATCCACGAAATCATCCGTACCTGTTAGCTCACAATTTACTTACAATTTAGTTTCTTGTTCATGTCCAAAATTATGTACACGCAAAACTAACATATTTTAACTTTACTCTCGACGAACAAGTTAACACTAAATTTAGAGTTAACAGCGTTAAGTCGTCAACTTCGAATTCATAAAAAAAAATAATCCATTAAAAAAAAAAGAAAAAGATGGCAAGCAAATAACGAAGGCTGAATCGCGCACCGGCGACCGGCGACGAGATCGCAACGACATGACGCGACGTTTTCAACATTGCTCGTCTGCACCGAGCGTAAACCGCTTTTGTCACTATGCAAACGCTACCGAATGGTTTCCGTTTGGCAACCGGCTCACTCCGAACGAAATTCAGCGGCGTCGAAAACGGTCGTTGGCTCGGTTCGCTAGCGTCGCGCGATAACGCGTGGGAAGACGCCGAGGACGTTCCTTTTTGTCGCGCGAGCTAGTGGCTGCGCGTGTTGGCCGACGATAAATAGAGACAATGTGCGCGACACGCGATAGATATCGTATCTCGATCGCCGTCTCGGCACTCGTTCGATTTTCAAGCACGCTTTCTCCAACCAGATCGAGTGCAGCATTGCACCGAGATAAACTTCAGAGGCAGGTAGCTATTTTTCTGGCTACGTTCTTTCGATACGAAAGAAATTGGATGGAGAAAGGACGTGGCATTTCCCACGAAAAAAAATGAGAAGATCCAATAGGCTTTGGAATTGATTCACTCGGTAAATTTTAATTAATGCTGCTATTGACTACAGACTGAAAAATATCTTGAAATTAAAATTCCTTCGATTGTTGAACTCTTGGCGTTGAAATAAACGCGCGTCGACAATTTTTTGTTCCGTAATTGTAATATTTTCTTAGTTTTAAGTATATTTAAGTAAAACAAAATAGGCAGAACAAATAATAAATAATTCCTGTCCAGCGATATCGTACCGACAAGTTCAAAAGGAAAAGAAAGGCGACGAATTGCTGCATACGGCTTGGTCACTCGTTACGGTCCGCAATCAGTTACCGGCGCAAGTTGAGAACTTTTCGTCCCAGAATTGCAATATTTCCTCCAGTTTCAGGTATATTTAAGTATAACCCAGGCCAAACAAATAATAAATTTATCACTTCTCAATAATTTCTGTCCCAGTGATGTCGTACCGACGAATTCAAAAGGAAAAAAAAGGAGACGAATTGTTGCATACCGTTTTGGTCACTCGTTACGGTCCGCAATCAGCTACCGGCAAGTCGAGAACTTGTTGTCCCAAAATTGCAATGTTTCCTCCAGTTTCAGGTATATTTAAGTATAACCCAGGCCAAACAAATAATAAATTTATCACTTCTCAATAATTTCTGTCCCAGTGATGTCGTACCGACGAATTCAAAAGGAAAAAAAAAGGCAACGAATTGTTGTATACCGTTTTGGTCACTTGTTACGGTCCGCAATTAGCTATCGGCAAGTCGAGAACTTGTTGTCCCAAAATTGCAATATTTCCTCCAGTTTCAGGTATATTTAAGTATAACCCAGGCCAAACAAATAATAAATTTATCACTTCTCAATAATTTCTGTCCCAGTGATGTCGTACCGACGAATTCAAAAGGAAAAAAAAGGAGACGAATTGTTGCATACCGTTTTGGTCACTCGTTACGGTCCGCAATTAGCTACCGGCAAGTCGAGAACTTGTCCCAAAATTGCAATGTTTCCTCCAGTTTCAGGTATATTTAAGTATAACCCAGGCCAAACAAATAATAAATTTATCACTTCTCAATAATTTCTGTCCCAGTGATGTCGTACCGACGAATTCAAAAGGAAAAAAAAGACGACGAATTGTTGCATACCGTTTTGATCACTCGTTACGGTCCGCAATCAATTGCCAGCGCAAGTCGAGAACTTGTTGTCTCAAAATTGCAATGTTTCCTCCAGTTTCAGGTATATTTAAGTACAACCCATGCCAAACAAATAATAAATTTATCACTTCTCAATAATTTCTGTCCAGTGATGTCGTATCGACGAGTTCAAAAGATAAAGAAAGGCGGCGAATTGTTGCATACGGTTTTGGTCACTCGTTACAGTCCGCAATCAGTTACCAGCGCAAGTGTTTAAATTCGCGACACACACGACAAATCATACAGATTTCGCTAGATATCTTTTATCTCGACGTTTTGTTAACACGTATTTTTTTTTTTTTTTTTCATTAAGTGTGAGCTACGAACGAGAGATGATCTATTCAATTTTATTCAAATCTAAATGCTTCAACGTCGACGCGGTTATGGAATTAATTAACAACAATATCGCGAGGCCATTTCGTAAGCCCACGGCGAAACAGGAAAAGATTCGATTGTACTACCGATTCGCGGATACGATATACGATATTTAAACGGATTTAGCGATTGCGTTTGAATACCTACGTATATATTCAGCGGGCGCATCGCTAATTGGCACGATCATCGTTCAGTTAGAAAATAGATTTTCGCACGCGACGGTGAATACCCAGCTAATTCAATCCACGTCAATCGACAGATGATGTCGGTTAACTAGATAGGCGAAGACGAAACGTTACGAGACGACGATTGGTCGCGAATAGTCGAATTGTGCTTGCTAGTTGGTATCTACGTTGTTCGTCGAGTCAAATGATTTCCTTCGATCAATGAAACCTGCGATGTTCCTAATTGAAATTACACCTGTCACTTTGAAGAATTATAATACGTGGGTGTCAGATTTGATACGAAATTTAGGAGAAAATGTATCTTTTCTAGAATTAGAATTTCGTTGGATTTCGAAACGATTCTTTCGAAACGAAATGTTTGTCTGTCGGGGATAAAAATTGTAAAAACTCGAACGATTCGTGCAAAGTACTTCCATAATCCGTACATCTAATTTGCGACGTTTTGCAGAAAGAGGAACGAAGGTGGAATCGCAAGGAATAATAGAGTACCTATGTAAATGCAGAAAGTAGAAACGAATGGGCGCGCATCTCTGTTTCGTTACACGAGATTTCACTGCTCGTTTCATAGGAACGTACGTTTCTCTCGACATATTTTTCGTACACCCTGTAGGAGTCAGAGGCTGTTAACAACTTGTTGTTTGATTTTCAGTCAGACTTAGTGGGCCCTACCATTTTGTTAGCTTGGCAGGTAGGTACCGGGGACTTCCCTCGAAACTCGTCCTAGCCACGAATGCGGTAGACCGACCGTGGCTGCTTTCTCTATCGTCTCGATTTGCCCTAACCTCCACCCCCATTCTTTCTCTTTCTTCCTCCCTAGCACCGTTGCAACGTGCCCTTCCTGTTTTCTTTGGCGGATTAGCATTTGCAAGGAACAGGACTGAAAGGCGATGCCTGTCCTTGCTGCTCGAACTTCGCCACTTTCCTCGCCGAAATTTTATTCCGGTGGCAAACGAGTTGACCTTTCGTTCCGGTTTGTTGAAAATTAACTCTTGTCAGAGTAATAAACTCGCGAGAAGAATAATTCAATTTTCAATCGTTCAACAACTCAATCTTTCAGGCAATACACCTGTTTAACAAAATTGAACTGTTTAACCGCTTGCGCTGGCAAACGATTGCGGACCGTAACGAGTGACCAAAATCGTACGACAAGAATTCGTCGGTTTCGTTTTGAGCTGGTATCGGTATGATATCACTGGATTGAGAAGCAACAAATTTATCATCCGTTTTCGCCCGTGTTATGCTTAAATATATTTGGAACTGAGAAAATGTTGCAATTTTGGGACAAAGAAGATTCTCGACGTACGTGGCAAGAGGTTAAACGGTCTCGGCTATATTGGTTGTGAACAATCAGGATACACAGATACTCTCCGAAACTACGAGAGTTTTCATTCATTTTTACAAGGTTTCGCCATCCATCAAAAAAAAAAAAAAAAAAGGACTAAAGATTTATTCCAACTTCTCGTAAGATATAATTAAATTGATGATTGACAAGCGTCTCGATTCACGTGGGAAGAAACGTGGAAGAGTTTTCACGGTGCCGCGCCAGTGATCGACACCGTGTATTTTCCATGTCTTTCGATTTCCACGTTCCTATTCTAGTTACCGCGAAGCACGCCGGTCTTTACGCTCCATTCTATTTTCGATTTCGAGCTGTAAACTCGCGTAAAACCGCCACACCCCTCCTTTTGTTCCCGAATAGAATCCGCGCGTTGCGCCTTGATTTACATCCTCCTTAAATATAAACAGGCTCGCGCGAAACGTGGTTAATCGCTCCAAGGATCGATCGATATCTCGCCGGAGATTCTTTTCACTCTTGGTCAAGAGAAATCGTATCGCGAATGGCGCGTTTTTCAATAGATTTTAAAATGAAAATACACAGTTCTATGAAAAACGTGAAGAGGAAAAGGGGGGAATCTCTACAGGCTCTAAAAATTTCAAACCGATACGCTTCAAGCTTTTTTTTGCACACTATTTGTGCATCTGTCTATGCGATCAGCGTTTGCTTCTTTGAAAAATTTGTTATTACCTTTATCAATTTATTTGTTGTAAACAGACGATATAAGGTAATCTCAAAAAAAAAAAAGAAAAAAAATGGTTAGTAGATATTTGTAAGCACGATTGATCAGTATAGTTTCGTACACAAGTGGACGTATGTTTCGCTTGTATTACCAACGACCAGAAAGTCACGCGGGACGTACGAGGATCTAAATTTCCCACGACAAACGGACATGAGAGCGGCGACTCGAAGAGCAGCTCGAAGAAACGCTGATGCCAAATTCCTCGCAACCAAAATTTTCATCCGGTGAAATTACGATGCCGCTGTCGTTAACAACGAAAATTGGCGTGGAACGATCCGTAGCTGTGAAAAATTCACGTTGAGAATCGGCGGAATCCGCGGAGAAAAATCGATATCTCTGACGTGAGTGGACATCGGAGCGGCTTTCCGGGAAATCGTCGTAGCTCCTTTGATTCTCGGCCGATCGCCACGAGATTTGAAACGTAGGACGGCGAAATGGTGTGGAACGTGCCGGCGAAAGAATCACCTCGATATCTTTTCCAGAAGCGGAGATATAAAATCGCGGTATTTGATCTGCGCGTGGACGCGCGTAATCGCGTACCGCGTCTGCGCAGCTTTCCTGCCTCTCTCGAGAGCCAAGTGGAACTTTCCACGGCGCCGAGACCCCGGCGACCTCGGCGTTGGTATCGATATCTCGAGGTGAGATCATCGGTTTCGATCGTGCCTCGAGACCACCCGTTTGCCCGCAAATTCGATCGGGTTCTATTTTCCCCCCGGGAACTCGATTGGCCGGACGTGGACCCGATTGGTCGAGCCGCAGCACGATTCTTCTCTCGTTTTTATTCTCGATCGCGCTATTCTCTCTTTCTTTCTCTCTCTCTCGAGAGATCTCTTACCCGCGACCACGCGTTTGAAAATAATCAGCAAACGAGAGTCTTTGACGAGTGTTTTTAATTTTTAGATTGGATCCTGTTTTATTTTAAGATTGAATCATGGCAATACGTTCGTTACGTTATGTTGCTGAAAATTTTACAAGAATTTCTCGTAAATTTCTCATAAATTAGGTTATTTTGATAATTTATTTAATCCTCTCGGGAATTTAAATTTTATCATCTGTTTTTTAATCGAGAGTGGTCCTTTTGGTCCACAATTGTTTCGTCCGAAATTTTCTCCCGATTCCCTGCACGATCATTTTCTTCCAACAGCAACTGTTTGCTTTTCGAATAACGAAAGCTTCTCAGTGGATCGTGACTCAATTTTAGGCATTATCTTGGCGAGTTACCATGACGTTTTACTTCGAAGTAAAATAATCAACTTTGTACAACACGTGGATCCCCCGTTTTCTCCGTAGGTTTTGCCCAAATAACGACAATTTATCTTTTCTATTTTACAAGTTGCGTCGATTTTAAAAGGATTTTATCCCTGTCCATACAAGAGTAAAGCAAAGCAGTGGTTTTGTTCGGCCGACAGAGAGAAATCTTTAGATGCTCTAAGACTTTAACAAACAACTATACGCATCTGTTTTTCCTAAAACACGCGAACGATTTTCGAAAGGAAAATTCGCGTTCGTCTTGAAAACGATGCAACAATATATCCAACGAACTCTTCTCCTCTCGTTGAAATCAGAAATCAATGACGATTCTCTCGACGCATCAGTTTTTCACGCGCGACTCCTCTGACAAACTTTCTTCTAGGAAAACGCGAGATCGAAACGGGAAACGGCCTCGGTGATTTAACTTGGAATATTCAACGAAAGAAACAGGTTGGCGGTATGAATCGAGATATTCGTAAGCAAAACGACGAGAATGTTCAGCTGTACACGCAGGTTTATCGTCAGTGTTTCGCAGCGCGATGCTTCCAGTGTAAGATACATCAAACCTCGGTGCTCGTTGCCCCCCCTCTCACTCTCTTTCTCTCTCTCTCTCTCTCTCTTCCGTTTCGCGGATGCATTTACGAGACCACCGATGATTCCGAGTCGTGCTCGTTCCTTTGCCACGGTAGAACCTGTTTCCAACAAATTACCAGCACCGAATTTGCGCTTCCAGAAAACCCTTTTCGTATTCTTCCATCTCTTGCAAGCGTGACGTACGACCGGTCTGAGTTCATCAGAAGACATTTCATACTGCGTTACCAGAAATCGTACCGTTCGATTAATATCTGTAATACTCGAGTCTGACTATAAAACTGTAAAATATAGAGAGGACACACGAACTCTGGATAACAGCAGGGAAGTTCGTTTATTTTGTAGATAACGCGGTGGTGCTCTGACCAGTCGCACTCTTGATTATCATTGGTCATCCAGATCTCGTTTGTTTGTTGCAGAAGTCTCGTTTTTCTAGTTAGTTCGTCGTTCTCAGAGCACTCGCGATTGAATGTTAATACAGTATTGCCGAATCGGCTGTCTGTGGTATCGTTACGTTGTATCAGTGTTCATTTCTGTGACGAGCTCGAAAGACGAGTGTTACAAATTTTCAGTCGAAATTTTGTTCAAACTCGGTTGATCCAAGGTTCTGTTTACATATTTACGTATT